>OZ026615.1:86965205-87387705 GCA_964020975.1 Hermodice carunculata | reverse complement strand
CAATTTACCAGATTACCTGAGACAAAATTATGGAGAAAGCCTCGAGATCATCATTATTTACAATGATATTACTTTAAATGACTTCAACTCATTGTTCCAGCACTTGGAAGGTAGGTAGGCCCGAGATTTGATTCCAAATCTGGATAGACATGTAATAACGGTTAAACTCAAAAGTTGGTTCTTTTGAACACAAAGCTTGAGTTAATGCTGTTATTTCTGCATATTTTCGAGTCGGTGGTGGTGTTGATGTAATGGCAGAACTACGAAAAACAGATACCTCCGATCGCTCAGCGATCAGTCAAAGAAGACCCCGCCCTGCCCACACTCTCATCCCATACATTTCAACTGTTAAAATATCAAATTAAACTAAATTCTACAATGGGCACCTTGTCATAATAGTAAACTATAATCAAGTAGAAAAGTGAGACAGTATAGTGTAGTGAATTTTACCATATTACTATAATATTTTTTTGATTAAGAGCAAATTGCCAGCAGCTGATGCTTCAGCTGGTATAGCTATAGGGCGAAGCAAATTGCAAATTAGTTATTTCCTTTTAAGCTATGTGCGAGAATGTGCTTTTTCATATTTCAATGAGGAACAGAGATCATCAAGTCAACGCCATTCAACATGTCATGCATAATTTCAATGTAACTTAACCAGTATTATATAGTGACATCCTTCAAAATTAAGAGGGAGATTTTTTTTCAAATGCCTATATGGGCTGGATATTTAAAAGTAGTGTATACATGTAGCGGAAAAAAGTAAAAATTTAGCTGTCCAAAGACTTCAATATCAGACAATGTCCTTATTCATAATTAACGAGTGGAAAAAGTTGGACAATATCGCTCACTATATCTGCATCAATACAATGAATCCACTATTCTGATATCATGTTATCTTTCAACATTAATAAGAAGAATTTTTTTCTCGAATGGCCCTGTGGCTTTCATCTTTATTATCATTATGCACACAACGTGGATGAACTTAAAATGAGTTATCCTATCCAAAGAAGGACAACCTCATTGAGGACTATGTCAGTATTTGATAATAGAGTATAATTAAGCCATTTAGACACGTTTAAATGGTACAGTATTGTCTTAAAAGCTAGGGACAGCTCAAATATGGCTATGGCCCAACAAATACACAGAGAAAAAAAGATAGAAAGGCTGTTAGTCAGAGAAAATTGGTCAAGGTCATTAACGAAGTAGCGGGTGGGCAACCTCTGAAGGGTAATCCTGGATAAAAACAAATTAATGGGTCCAATCTATGAAAAAGATATGTTGTTGGCTTTGAACAATTTTTAAACAGGAACCCCATTGATCTGTGGCATTTCTGTGTAAACAATGTTTCAAGCCAATAACGTTTTTTTTTTAGAAAGACAATTATGACCTTGGCCAGCAAACTTTCCATACATAGTGAAATTCAGTAAACATGCGCCTTTGTTCAGCTATCTACACATTTTTTAAATAAGCTAAAGATACACGGATCCAAGATACAATTGATAGATGAATAGTCATACGGACAGACAGAGGGATAGATAGACATATAGACAGATAGATGGACAGACAGACAGATACATAGATAGATAGATAGATAGATAGATAGATAGATAGATAGATAGATAGATAGATAGATAGATAGGTTCAGGTGTCCAGTAGTAACCACACTTTATGGATGGATGGATGGACAGACGGACGGACAGACAGACAAGTAGATGGATGGATGGATGGATGGATGGATGGATGGATGGATGGATGGATAGATAGATAGATCTGACGTATGAAATGGCCCGGCTGGTGTACGAAATTCTGCTGGAAAAATAAAATTGTCGGCAACCTGTTATGGTTTAACCGTGAATCCTTGTGACCATGTGATTGGACTTCTACCACATGGAGTCAAAAACCCATGCACGTGAAATGTGCATCAGGAGTCAACCTTTCCATAGTTAGTCTATTTCTTCAGATCAGCCAGACAGAAATGGACAAAAAGAACGAAGGAATAAAGAGTAAAAGGGAAGGAAAAATTTTGGCTTCGAAGATTGATTTTTCAAGGGGGGGGCAACCAAATTCGATAAACTATAGAGCTTGGGGCAACCAAACTGTAAAAAGAAATTTTACAATTCCATTGAGCCTGCTTCTTCCATATAGGAGAGGGGGCTCAAGGAAAATCTTACTCACTGTGTTAGGCGAAAACCAGTAACACAAGACTCAAGAGTGTTTAATTGACCCATTAAACAGTCTTACAAAGTAAGCATACATGAATATAATCAGAAGAAAAAGTTCGAACAATAATGCAGATAGGTAAGAATGAGTAGGTCAGGGAGACACACATTAAGGCCTTTAATAATCCGCTATCATGTGTTCCACCCGATATACGGGTATGAAAATAACAATAAAGTAATCATAGAGACGTTAATCGTTCATAGCAAGAATCCATATGTAATACTAATAACAATTACAAATATAGCAGTTCATAGATGTACACAATTCGTCATAATTTTCAATAAATTTTGTTTCGATTTGGAGCAAAAATCCAAAATAACCATGAGTATGTACCTTCGTCCAAGTAAGTCCAGGAGATGTATTCAAAATACGAACGATTTCACGTCGCAAACATTTTTGGTAAATGTATGAGAAATATATGTTGTAAGATAAAGTTAGTTCCTTCTGGTAAAATGGTCATGTACTGGCGGAGCTGGTGTAATCGGAAAAGGATAGAAGTAGGCTGGGAGTCGATCGTTTTGTATTTGTGTCTTTTTGTCCAGAACAACTTCCTGTAGTCATTACCCTTTTCCGCAGTCCGAACTCTTTACTCTGCATAAGCTAACCAGTCCCTGTCTAACCTGTATACACATGGAATTACTATTGTCTATATTGCACACGTTCCTCTGTAAAATTTTGACATAGGCTGTATTATCCCAAATAAGTTAAAGGGTCTTCTGCGGGTAACTACTCAGAACATGTTTTGGAGTCTATTACCCGTACATGTCTCTCTGAGTAGCGGCTCCTTGTCTACGCTAAATATTCAGCAAAGACAACCCACATAATAAGGAATAAATATGAACGTGGCTAATGATGAATTAGCTAAATGCGTGAAGTTTTGCTTATAAATCCAGAGCTTCATTATGAAAGAAGAATACATTTCAAACAAACCATAATTACTAAATTTGTATAGTACAGGTTCAGATAAGATCAATATGACTTACCCCTGAACCAATATGCACCCTTTCTAATTGGATAGCTTATCCTAGTTAAGTCACCCGCCAGTGTAGACCTGAAGTGGAAACAAACTGGGGCATTATATTCAGTCCCAGTGATTGTAAAACAAACAGTTGCAGCTAGACCACCTGTACAAACCAAGGGAAATGCTAACAAGGACTGCAACAATGGACATCCTGCACCAGAAATGTAAAACAAACTCCATGATGACCCCTACTCCTCACTTTGAAAAGTCTACAAACAATTGAGCTCCATTTCACAGCCAACCTGGAGTCAATGTCTCAACGTAATGTGTTAGGTTTGTGACATTAGAGTAAATACTGTCAAATTTGAGTAATTTTTTGAAATTGATTAAATGTGTACTTAGGCATGTCAGAAAAAAATGCATGTCATTAGCCGTTAAGTAAAAAACATGTTATCAAAACAAAATTTTTCTTAACACGACTCTACGTACAATTAGACAAACTTGTAATGTCGTTTGCCACTGCTTGGTACCGATAGTCACTGGGGGTGTAATCTGACAGAAAACATGCAGGCCTAAAATGTATGAAAGTGAACATTAAAACAGAATGATGCCAACTGATAAAATTAGCAAAACTGGCATGTCTAAAATCTGTAAAATTATTCTTGCCAAACTTTCTAATAATCTTTGCATATTAACAGCAAAATATGTAGGGCAAGTCAGAAAAGAATGAAAGTCATTAGTATTTGAGTCAAGAGAATGCAATCAAAATACAATTATTCTTAACCAGATATCAAGTACAACTAGGCAAGCTTGTAACTGTCATAGGCCAATGCTGCTACTGATAGCTCCTGGGGGTTAAACCATAACAGAAAACAAGCTAGCCTGAAATGTCTGAAGGTGCATATTAAAAAAGAATGATGCCAAAAGATAAAATTAAGTAGCAAAACAGGCAAGTCTCAAATATCTAAATTTTTTCTTGATGATTAGAGCAAAATTTGTAGAAATATTTGATCAAAGTACATCTTCGAATCCTCTTGACTCAAGTTTATCGTATATAAATTTGGTTCTAGATGCAAAGTCCTGAAATTTAGAACAAATGTGACCAAATCTCAAAATTTGTGACAAAAATGTGTTGTATCCAATAGTTTCCAAAATGTTACTGTCCAGGAAAGGGTGGTTAATTACTTCAAAGTTAAACTCATCTATTTTGTGACATACTTTAATACAAAACCTGTCATTTGTGACCCGAATGAATAAGTCCAGAAACACATCTCTTAGACCATCTGAATTGGTACCCTCCAAAGGGATATCTTTTGGGTAAATTTCTTAAGCAATAAAACGAAAATTTTGTACATTTACACAAGCAATGTCATCAATATATTGCGTTGTTTGATAATTTTGTAGCCATTTGAAATTTTTATTTTCACTAATTTATCCATATATTTAAATTTAAGCCAGGTTGGATATAAATCTACAAGTAATAGAATGCAGTTGCTACACATTGGAACTCATTTTATTTGTTGAAAAAACAATGATCCACATTGAACAAAGTATTATCCAAAATAAATTTTATAGCATCTATCAAAGTTTCAACACTGTAAGATTGAACGTTACTTTGGGAATATTTATTATGCGATCAATATGGTTTCTTTGCATGGAAATTAATATTTATGTATGGTGTATCATTGTGTTTAAACATATTGCTTCTTAATTCTGAAAAAAACCTGTTGATTTCAGCTATCGGTAGATTTGTGAACAGTGTAGACAAATCAAAACATTTGAATTTTTTTTTTTTTTGCTTTTAAATGTTTCATTTCAGATACAAACTCGAAAGAATTGCTAATACTCCAAAGCGATTTAATTCACAGTTTCTAGAAATTCCATTACAGCATTTTCGGGAAGAATTCCTAATTGCCATCAAAGACAATGTTACATCCTTGGATAATTGTTTTGTGGTACACTATGAAGCACCAGCTGTGAATCTTAATTTAAAAGGGTTTTTATGTAATTTGGGTATCCTGAAAAAAAAAATGGAATAGAGGAGTCCTCTTCAGAAATTTTTATATCAAAATGTCGTTTTATCTCATCTTTATGTGTATGTATCCAATAATCAAAGAATTATTTGTGTAATTTATATATATCATGTCTTCTTATGTCTGAAATATTGTTTGTATCAAATTCATTTTTCAGAACATCCAGATAATATTTCTTGCAGATAATCCCAAGGTTGTTACCTGCATCATCAATGCTACTGATTACAAATCTATCTTGTAGTTCTTTGACTGCTTTTGAAACTTAGGGCTGTTGTAAATTTACGTATTGAAATTCTTAATGTGGGATTTCGAACTATAAATTCTATTTCTAAAGACTCTTTTCACTTTTGATAGCCATCCTTCAAATTTATGAAATTCCCTTTTTTCTTTCTTTGCCAATTCCATACAGTAGGAATCAAATGCATTACATGTATCCTTAAATATGCTGTCAATGTTCAACTTCGGCCATATCCGAAATTGTGTGCCTTTTTTCAGCAATACTTTTAAGATTGAATTTTGTATTATATCCAAATTACCTTTAAATACATGTTTGTGGTATGTATCAACAAAATTAGAATATTTACTCATACACTTAGTCACAATTTCGACTCCCTGCGATATCCTCAAGAGTAATTGAAGCCAGATTTACTTTGTAATTCGTGACACTGTGTCCGATATTATTGCCTTACATATAGGAAGTGATAGGGGGATCTTTTATTTTGCATTCCTTGGGAATCATGTTACGAACTAATTTCAATTTCAAAAGGGGCTGAATGTTCACTGAATCAATAATTGCGTGTTTGAAAGGAATGCGGCAAAATATTTGATCCAATCCTTTCTTATTAGAATCTGGTTTCCTAATAGTTGTTGTGCAAGCGTACGCAACTTAAAAATTCGGAATCTGAAGGTTCTCCATTTCACCTGAACATCTTGCAGATAGTACAATGATCACAAATTACTGTTAGATCTTAAACTTGAATGACAGCCTCGCTCAAGGCGCATAATTTTTAATCTATTCTATACATGGGAAACAAAATGATCACACTCATTGACAGTTCAGAGAAAACTGCATCATTTTTAACAACATTCCCCCGATTTTAAACTTTAGCTTGGTCCTTATCAAATTATATCCCGATTATCGATTTTATGAACTATTTAACTATTTTTCCAGAATGTTTTTGGGAATGTTATAAAAAGGCATATTCTGTGAAAAGGCATGTCCAATTGCCAAAGAAGATCAGATAATTGTCAAGGGCGCGGCGTTCCACATTCATTTAGAGGTGTGCCCTGATCTTGATACGCAAGGTCAGGAGCACCGCTTTAGTCGTGGCTTTTTAAAATTGGGTATGATGTTGGTCTTCTTGAAGAACATGTAACGTCAGCTGAACTGATAGTTCTTTTTTGTTTATTTTTTGACGGGTGATGGTTGTTATTAATATTTGTTTGCCTTTTGAGCATGGATAGGGTTTGGCACTTTAGACATGTGTTTCACAAGCTTCTGTTTGCATATGAGATAACGGGACAGAATAGTCAAGGTTAATTTGGTGTCTTTCAGGTTAGGACGATAAACTGAAAACTATTTTAGTTGAGATATTGTGCATGCCCGTCGTCCTTTTGACAAAACGTCAAGTAGAGACTACCCCTGGGTGACCTTACCCAAGATTCCAAGGTCACAGTGCAATTTTAGTGAATTTAATATTCAGGCGACTGCACACAGCGATGGTCAAAATTGAGGCTTCAATGGATTATTTGGGGCTTAATTCAAAGACCTTAGAACGATTTAAGTGAATTTTAAACTTAATGTTTAACCCGACCGCTATGAGAGCTAGATCCTTGGTGTTGCACGCAGCGATGGTTGTTATCAGGGCCACAGATGACATTAAACCTTATTTCCAAGGTAACAGGGTTATTTGGTTTCCACTTTATAGGTCCATGCTTTTTTTGTTTAGGACATAGTTCACTATTAATGTTATTGGACATTATGATGGTCCTGTACAAGGGCAAATTGAGAAAGAACATGGGTGCTCTGGGTTTAACTATCAGCGTTTACGAGCCAACTCGAACTGTGCATGCAAGGTCAGCCGAATTCATAGTCCAAATTTTGGGCTGGTGGTGACTGTTATCATTTGTTTGCTAAGTCGGGAGAGGCGTGGCGGGGGCAGAGTTCTTTTGGTTCTTTTGACGCTCTGCCTTCTATATGCTTCTGCTTTCTTACACTTAAGACCACACCTGCTAAAGTATACATCTACTTACAGTTCATACGTATTTTAAGAGAATGAAACAGTTTTTTTTTTATATCAAACTGAAATGGTCAGAGAGATAAGAATGTACATTTTCGTGGCCAGTATAATTTTGTTTATTTTGAACACTTTTTTCAACACATGGAAAAAATGTTTGTAATTTTTGTCTTAAAAGTAAATGTATGTATTTAAGGTAGCGGCGGGGACTGAGCCTCGCGCAGCGGTCCCGCGACTTTGACGTTGCATAGATGAACCATGTTTCACATTTCACCCACAAAACCATACATTTTATTAATTGTTCAGACATCTAGATTTGTTAGAAAGAAGATTCATATCGATACGATAATTTTCAAGGGTTTTATACGCCCGTTTACAAGAGGGTATCAGATTTGACATTTTGTCAGCATTTCTTTAAAAATAATCGATGCAAAAGTGTATTACCTATGTAAAATTAAAGTATAGACCAATATGCAGGAACCGTATTTTTTGTTTACAAATAAAATACATAATAACAGAATTATCGAATTCTTTGATCATCATGTTAAACTTCAGCAGTTACTTCATTTTGTGGGCTACAAAAGTCTTGGAAGGGGACATCTGACGGAAAAACAAAAAAAACGGTTCCCAGATAATATATTTATCTTTGAAAAGACGATTATTTGAAGCAGATCGATCAATTAGCTTTTTATTGACGCTGTCCACAAAATTGATTCATAAGCAGAAAATTTCATTCCGAGAAATCGCCGTTGAAAGATTTGAGGCCCTTTTTTCGCACATTGTTGGCCATAATGACGATACAGCTTTCCAAATTCGGCCCGTTTTGGTCCCAGTACTTCGAAGAAATGTCAATCAACATCTTTCATGTGTAGTTTCCAACATACAATGATGTTTATTGGCTTAAAAAAGCAGTTTTTTACCCGAATGACATCAAATGCAGCCACACTTGAAAGCTTGTCACTCGGGTTTCCACGTGAATGGGACAGCTTCAAAGGGGGATTCGAAAGCGGATTAGCCACGTGACCCGAAGGTGCCATCACCTTGACCCTAGCAACATTGTTTGCATATGGCGCCGCTTGAACAAACGTGTCGCAGTTTCACAGCTTGCTCTACTCAGAAGGAGCCCGGTAGGCAGGAGTTGCTCACTCACTTCTCATCACCTTGGATCAAAGAACAACATGGCTTTATTAACGGCATGGATGGGACATTCGCCATTCAGTGTCTTGGACTACTTGCGACCTTACCGAAAAGAAAGTTGGAAAAATCGACATGCCACGATCACGGAAGAAAAGGAAGCAGATGGATGACAATGTGAAAAAAAGTGTTGACGACCAGGAATATGGATAGGACTGAGTCCGAGGGTAAATCGGACTTCAGCACAGTCACCGACTTCAATGTAGCTTATAAATGCTAGATAGGCGGTCAACATGAATGATCGTGACGTAACATTTAAGACAATAGTCCTGTTACTGATAAACAAACACTCCCAGGATAAATTGTACTTCAAAGAAGAAACAAAACAAAAAACAAAAACAAAACAAAACAAAAAAAAAAAAAAAAAAAAAAAAAAGCGAATGTTTCATATGTGTTGAGAATCAATTAGTTTCAACGTTGTATTGGTGATGAAACTGTATTGCTAGATTGAAAAACCTAATTCATTGATTTGCTGAAGTAGTCTTTGATCAGACCCTGACGGTTACATAGATCAATATTAGTTATAATGCACCAGACCACGCTCAGATGTAAGGTGATGACGCTACCCTTCGTGCGCAAGGGTAAAACTTTCTTGCCTGCTAAGACGGACTGTGTTTGCTTGCCTGGCGACATGCACTTCAAGCGCAATTTAACAATTACACAGAGCGAGTCTGTCTGGCAGTCAAGAAAGTTTCCAATTCCCACAAAATTGAGAAAGGGATGGGCATCGTGAGGCAGTGTGTTCTTCGTGGCCTTGGCTTGTGCGCTTTTTTTTTTTGATTTTGTTTTGTTTTGTTGTTTTCGTTCTTGCCGGGAGCACAATAGAATACGCCAAGCCTATTTCATTGGTTCCTCCACATATTAGCGCCTTCCTTGTGATAAAGAATGCCATTCACTTTGCCACGTTTTTCTCGCGTATTGCCATTCGAAACCTTGCCACTCATGTAACATATTTTTTATTTTGTGGAGATAACTAGCCCACTGAAAGATAATTGGCTCACCCTTGAACTGCAATAAACTGATCGAGACATAAAACCGAAACTTCCTGATGGGTGGGTGCGGGCGAGTGGTATCGGAACATGCCGCGCACAGTGAGACAAAATACTTTTATGTGACCGATCAACCAGCTAAAAGCAGAGTGCAGAGTCGCTTTTCGCAGTCATTTAACAGTAATCTGATTATTTTATCCCCTGATGGTCCAATTTTTAAAGCTTTTTTTTTCTGTCCCCTCGCTCAGTGTACTTCGAAACACCCCCGTATGAAGTGGGCAAGTCCGTGCACGTGCAATGTGCCAGTCTTCCAGTTCCACAAAGTGGGACAGCGCTACAGACGCTACCAGTTTTAGTGGAGGCGTGTGCTTCATATAAATTTACTTTAAGGTTAACATTTAATGCTATTCACCGTTTCACATTCAGGTAAACGGACATATAATTATTGAAGGCAGATATAATTATTTACGCTGAATCGAATCCCCGCTTTTATAGTTTGCGGCATATTTATAGCCAAGTGGTCCAGTGTTAGGATTCCTCGATCGTCATGCGTATTTTTTGCCAGTAAACATTAAAAGCAAATTGGTCTTGGATAGGGCAAGACTGTAGAAAGGGTTGTAAGCCTTTATGATGTATACAATGCCATGATTCTTAGTAACGATTTACGCATAGGTTGAAATCGCCTTCATTGAAAACACACTGAGGCTCACGTCCATCGCCAGGTGCCTTTTTGACAATCGTCACCTTTTATCGTCCCTTACTTTTTAATTTTTTTTTTATCACACCGAGAAGGAAAACATGAGCCCATCGATTTAATTATCTACATGGCCATTTGGTCACCACAACAAACCCATTAATCTGTCCTAATCTTGTCAAGCAGTTTATACAAGAATTGGTAGGAGCGCACCTCAAAATGTCACAGTTGGTCGCTTGTCGTTGCTACGGTCCTGGATTGTGGAAAGCAGCCGACTGCTATCCAAACTTTGGCGGACTAATTAGCATACATTTGTAAACAGACATGCTCATGCTGCAGCCGGCTAAAACATGGTCATGTTTTTTCCTTTTTTTATCACATAAATTTTGTTTTTTTAGTAATCATGTTTGGTGACAAGAAAGTTAAAGTGCCAAACTTTACGGAAATGGAAAAAACTCATTTTCTGTCGGGTCACGATTTTGCCGTTATAGCTCAATCCCCGCCGCTACCTTAATAGACACCCGAAGGTCTGGTAAAAAGACACATTAACAGATATCAAGTAACCTCTGCGAATATTTGCATCCAAGATTATACCTTTCCCAAGTTTCACACGGAGATATAAATATTTGCAAGCATGTGCAATAAGTTATATTTCATCCATCAAAAGAGTAAAACCGGTGATTGTAAGGATTTTTGCATTTCTTTGCAACTGATTGTAGTGCATATCTCTACACTTTCACAGTTAAACAGGTATTACCCGAGGAACACTCCTGGCCAGTCGTACTCTACATTCGGGAAGTTATAACTATACCATACACTTTCTAATATAATTTATAGTGTTATTCATATGGTATGTATTTTTTTTCTCAAGTGAAACAAGTTTTATATTTTTTAGATTTCAAGAGCACGTTCCCGAATGTGTTTATCATGGCAAATGACAAAAGTTTTTATGAACAATGCCTTCCGGCAAATACAGTCAACTTCGCTTTATGCACTACAGCACTCCATTGGACTTCTGGTTGGTACGTTTAGCTTCAAAATAAAACAAGGACGCTATTTATTGTAGTTGTTGTTGACGGGATTCATCTATCGTAAACTTAACTTTGATGAATATGTATCTCTCCGAGTGAGCAATATCAAAAATGCCAGGCACAACAGTTTTGTCTGAAATATAATTCATATGGAAATTTCAATATTTTGAATATTCTAAATAACTTGATGTCATGCTTTCAATCAGATTTCACATAGCATGCCAATTGGGTGGCTATTTTGATGTGATAACAGATTTGTCAAATTTACTATTTGAGTTCTCCGCAATCCTGGATTATAGTTGGGTCATCTGCAGCAATTCCGTGACCGTGGAGAGTGAAGGTTCATTTCTCATTGGATTTGTCTTCTATTGTGGTTAAATACAAAACTTAGCCCCCATGCCCCTCGCAAAAAATGCGGACTAACTCTGTGAGAGCCGAAAATCCAAAATGGCCGTCATCGACCAAATTGAAAACTTATCTGGTCTATAATTTGGCCTACAAGGCTGTATAGTATATGGTTTTTTTGGGCTTTGGGGTCAAAGAATTCATTTTTAATGTTTTAATCATTTGACCTATTTTTGGCCTTCAAATTGAAGATGGCTGCCGATTTTCAACATAAAGCCTTCATAATAGGCCCTTATGAATAGCTCTCCCCATGGGGGTTGAGTAATGGACAGTAGAACTACTACTTAGTGCACAGAGAGCATGGGCAACGCTACGTAATTGCTACTAAGTAATGAATGAAATAGCATTTTAGTCAATAGATTAGGTGCTGTAGTTAGCTTCCTCCAGTAACTTTTCTTTTCAAATGTAAACAAAAAAGATAATCGTGTTAATTTTCAGAGAATGCTATATTGAATTGACACATTGATCATAAAAGCTGGCTGACAGAAACTAAACCTGTACATCTATTTTATTTGTATCATGAAGCAAAAGAAACTGGACTAGCGGCAGCTGTTCTAGTAATGAAAAGAGAAAGAGAAACTGACGAAAATGCTGGCTGAGGGTATGTGTGTAAGGGTCAGCGCTTGGCTTCAAAGAGTGTTGGACGAGTAGGGAAAAGAGAAATAGGGGTTACAATCTATTTTCTTGGTAGCTGAGGTGTACACATCATGACACCTACAATAGCATTATCTTTATAGTCTATTCGATGATTAATCAGTTCTTTAAAAACTGATTCAAAAGTATCGTTACATTGACACAGGTTATCCTTGGTAATATATTTTAAGACTTTGTCTACAAACAGAAAAAATCCTCCAACACAATTTGATTGAATCATTTTTACACGATTGTAAAATGATTTGTCCTATATGTCCTAGTTGTGCTTATTTAACCAAGTCTCACTCAGAGCAAGAATACTAAAATGATATTTAAGGGTACTTAGGTATGATTCAAATTCAATAAAAATCTAATTGGAAGGCTATGGATGTTCAAGTAGAATAATGAGATGAAATTAAGATCCATGTTTTCAAGCATGTCAATGATGGAATCCTCCTTGAAATACTGGCCATCATATATCTTGTTAATTCTACATGTAAATTGAAATAATATAAATAAGGCTCACAGTCGAAAATAGTTGAGATGTTACTTTACAATTATTTTCGAAAGAAATGGATACCTTTTTGTTTTGTGTAGAAAAATATATTTTGGATCACAAAACCATGATTCTGAACTAAAATTTAAACATATATCATTGTCTTCCAAGTGATTTTTGGAAAACATGCTTTAGACAGGATGGACATAGTCAAGCATTATCTGTAATAATTACCCCTGGAAGACTTTTTATATGATGATGTTTCAAACAAGAACATCCAATCTGATTTTAATTCCTAGCATTCGCCATTTTCCATAGATGCCACAGAATGGCATCAGTAAACAAAAAGCCATTAAGTCACAGCTGCAGATAGAAAATCAATAATGAACATATGAATCAAATGACGATTCCAAACTGAGCACTTCATACGATAGTACCCTAGGATGATTGTCATCACCATAACGTGACTGTAACAACAGCTAGTTAGTTGTCAATTATACGGCATTTAAAGGTACATTATTTCATACCAAGGCAAAAAAATGTTTTTATATATTTTTTTTACAGTGCATGTATTTGTCGCTCTTTGGCTTTTTGATGCTAAATATACTTCAAGTAAGTCAAGGTCACCAACCATGGCCGCCATCTTGGATTTATCATGTATTTTTGTAAAATTTGCCAATATCTGTCCATTAAATAGTATTGATTGCCTCAAAACCACACAGAACTTCAAAAAAGGCAGAATAGACATTAATTGACATATAATAGTCATTGGTCTGTAGCCAAGCTGACGGACAAGTCATTTTAGCTTATAGTATGGTCTGTAGACCTATTATCCATCATCAGTCATCAACCATTTAGTCTGTCTATCCACAATTTACATTTTTTACTTCTCCAAAGCCATCAGCTAAATTAACACCAAATCAGTGGGGGGGGGGGGGGGGGGAGAGCAATACTTACGAGTTGGGTTTCTACCAACCGCATTCGAATGGTCGCACTCCATTGATTTCTTTTGATTTTTTGTTTTTTTTCCTCTGAATCTCAAACAGTCTTCCAGCTCTTCTAGTTTACCACTGGGGTATCTATATCAGTGTAATTGTTTACAATTCAGGTAATGATGAGCAGAGATTTCATCTGACTCTAAAGGGAGGTTCCAATACAACTATAAAAATTTGGCCTTTTCATGAAAAAAATTGGCAGCCATCTTGCATTTGAAGGTCAAAAATAGGTCAAATGACTAAAACAACATTAAAAATGAATTCCTTGACCCCCAAAACCCCAAAAACCATATACTATACAGCCTTGTAGGCCAAATAATAGACCAGATTAGTTTTCAATATGGCCGATGGTGGCCATTTTGGATTTTTGGCTCTCACAGAGTTAGCCCACATTTTTGCGAGGGGCATGGGGGCTAAATTTTGAATTTAACCTCTATAGAAGACAAATCCACTGAGAAATGAACCTTTGCTCTCCAAGGTCACGGAATTGCTGCAGATGACCCAACTATTAGTTTATCGTCTGACTCAATATTAACTCTTTCACTGCTAATCCCAACAAACTTGTACTCACTGGAAGTGCTTTTATAATCCCTGATTCAAAGTTCACATAAAAAGTAATTAAGTTCAGCCCATATTGCGCCCAAAGCATGCCGAAGAAAGCTGTTCACAGAGCCTCCTACTTTTCACTTAAGGAGTTAAAAATGCTGAAACAATGCTGCTGAGAAGCTGCCATGTTCTTCTAGTGTACAGTATACATGTTACTCTGTTTGAAATGACACATATAGCCCTAGCAATCTCAGAGAAGAAATCCTACATCTTCACGCCTGTGAAGAAGACAAACGGATATGGAAAGAAAATGCAGCTGTGGAGTTGGAACAATTTCTTCTTTGTCGAAGAAAAGAACTGGCTCCAGGTAATGGAATTCAAGAGTTTTTTGTCTTCTACTGCCTTTGTGTTTTTTGTTTTTTAATTCCTTTTCAGTAGGCGAAATTTACCAATAAACAAAGTGTTATACATCACACAATGATCCATATAATGTCTCCATATAAATGTAAAAAAAACAATACCAGACACCACACAAAATGCAGCTTGAAGTGTTGATTGTGTTCCTGTAGCCTTAATATTCTTAATATAGTTCTCTCACACACGATCCCAGATTCCAACTTCGCTTATTGGTAACATAAACTGCCAACAGATGAGGTGATATGAGGATGGTTCTTCCCTGGGAACATGTCGTCTTGACTACAGAAGTTTCAGGATGTTCTGTTGTCCATATTTTGTCCTAATGACTTTATGCGTCATTGATGCCTACTTGCTAAATCAATGATTCACTGTATCTTTTTGACATAAATGGTACCTTCAGGGTCCTGCTTTACTCTGAGCACCACCTGCTGAACATATAGTGGCAGGAATTCTGTTTTAGTTTAATCGGAACACACATCACAGCCATGTGCAGTTCACTCCATGAGCTAACCATACTGTGTTAGACATTCTCTAATTATTGACTAATGTTGTATTTACCACTTTTGCAGGTGGAAAACTGATCACATGTAGCTCCACTATGGACGAAACTGGTTATTATACCTACCAGGAGATCAAGAAGGCCCTATCAGACATATGGAAAGAAATGGTGGACGAAAAACAGATAGAGCATGTAATCATTTTCTCAGGTTTGGGCCCTGGGTTTTATGTATCTAATTAAGCTATTAGTTACGTAATGCTTTCGTTAGACAACCATTGCCTAGACCTCCATGTCCGTCCCACCACATATGACACATTTGAGTTGGGACTCAATTGTTCAGAAGATCTGATGGTCCCAATGGCACTGTCACTTTTTTGGGGGTGGGGGGTGGGGGGGGGGGTGACGTCCAGTGCACATGTGGTCCCTATTCTTCCTTCCTCAAGTGCCATTTCTGGCTTGCTCCAAGAGTTGTGAGTTCCATTGACTTTCGTCTGGAAAAACTGTTTAGTTCTGTGCACATTACCTCTACAGCAGAATAGTTTTCTTAGTTTCCCTAGTCTCTTTTGAGACTGATCCTCCAAGAATAGTGGATGTACACCTGGTTTTGCTTCAAAACTTCTTATTACCAAGATGGCATCTGGTGGGTCAAATCACAGACAGAGGTGGAACAGTGACATACAGGTAATCGCTTCTTGACAGCATTATGTAAGCATTGAGCTGGAGACTACTTCACCTTCTCCTGTTGAATACAGGGCAGAAGGTGGACTTACAGAACTACTTCATGACAGCCTGGGATGACTATTAGCACTATTTCAGCTGTTGCCAACAACTTGGCTTGGTGTGTTCTCATAGGAATAAATTTAATTTTTGTGTAAGTTGGGTAGAGGACAAGTGGCTGCAGTTCCAGAGAAAAGTGAGAGGGTTAGGCATAAGCATGCTGCTAAACACCAGTCCACCAAGTCTGCCTTGGCTGAGTCTTCAACCCCAGCAATGCCACTAGACAAGTGAACCCAATCCCCCATGGCTCACTTGTAAGCTCAGGTGGTTGCTACTCCTTCAACCGAAACCCCCAGGGGAGTAGGGATAAGAGGTGGCATAGTCACATGTCAGGCCACAAAGGATCTACTTGCAAGGGTCCATAGCACTCTGCTCCACTTAAGGTTACGATGGGATTCTTGGCTAGTGATCTCAGACTCTCAGCAGTCTTGGAGGTGATAGCTAAGAACCAACAGTTGCAAATGAATCTGATGTGGCAGCTCTCTAACCTCTCTATCCTGGCTGCTTCCCATCTGAAGAGGCAGGAAAAGTGCCAACTGGCTCTTCCATCCCCCAACCTCATGGTGTTAGCACTATGAACCCAGGGCAGCCCCAGGGAAGCCACAATGGGTACCTATGGGTCTCTGTCCAGGCATCCTGCAACCCCGGCTGATTCCCGGAGATCCTTGGTCCAAGACCTCATGTTGAATGTCTGGTATCCCAGAGGACCAGAAACCCGATATATTCTCACAGCTTCTGGATCCAAGACCTCCGATAATTATCTGGGTATCTCAGAGCACTGTAGACAGCACCTAAGTCTGTGGTGGTGGTGTCTTGCAGTAGTTAGCCTTTACCTCCTGCAGTTGTGACCTCTTCCATGTCCCAAGTGCCAATTCTGGGGCCTCCAGCCCCTGTGCCAGCAGTGCTGCTCTCCCTCTGTGCCTGACCTGGACCAAGCAGCAGGTGATCCCACTGCACCCTTCCTTCGAGATGGGTAAGTGGAACACGAGCTCTACAAGAATCAGCAGTTGTGGATGGAGACTTTGTACCCCACCAGTACTCCCACCATATTTTAGTCAGTCATTTTGGATGAGCAACTGACTGCCCCTGTTCAGAGCTAGCTCTCACTCAGCCCTCAGGCTCCAAGTGTTCTCGCAATTCTAGCAGGTGCCCTCCTACAAGCTGACCCTCTGGTTGGCGGCTGCAGTGGCTCCCACTCTGAGCCTCCCAGAAGTCCTGCTCTCTCAGTCTTTGTGGGTCAAGCAGATGCAAGCTTCAGTGGTGGCGGTGATGACTTCTGCAGAACTTGTCACTCTCCCTATGCAAGGCATGGTGACAGACTTGCTTTTGTCACATTCAGCTACCCCATCTACCTCAGACAAACAACTGTAAGATGATGCTTTGAGGCCTTTGACTGCAATGCCAGGTGAAAGTCTGCAGACATCAGCACTGAGGAAGAGGAGCTGTTGCTGTTGAATTCATCCATCAGTATGCCCAGGTTACCAGCAAGCAGCCGGCATCCATGTTGATGTCGCTCTGCTCAGGAGATCCCTGTAGCATTTGGGACACAGGTGGAACCTGCTTTTACCCACATGGATACAACTCTAGCACCAACTCAGGGCTTTGAGCAGGTCAGACCTCTCATTCAAAGCCTAGTGGGTGGCCAAGCAGTGGTTGCTCAGCTGGAGGAGAGGAGAGGGGCCATTGCAATGTGCTGCCAAGATTTACCCCTGGAATACATGTGACATACATCCTGGATCCCTTCCTTGCCCTCTGTCACTGAGTTTTATAACCAGCTGACAGCTAGTATTTGTGGCACCTGGGTTCCCATGGAGCTGCTGATGTCCAGCTATCTCATGCAAGGGTTAGGTCTCCCCCTGCCTCCACCCCCGCGGACATCCAGGGGAAATGGTATTCTTTCCTGAAGCAGATTTACTTATCCCCATAAATTCTGGCAGACTTATATTGGTAGGAGTAAAATGCGAAGTCATAGAAGGCAATTTTCGTGTTCTCAGATGCCTTCAGGACTAGAGGCAGAGACTAGAGGAGGATATTAGAGGCTCTGTTCTCACAGTATCCTACTCTGATGTCTTGTTGTCAGCTCTAGGATCCCTCTTGAATGACCTCCAGCATTTGGCACAGTTCATGGATGGGATCCAGGACTGGCTTGAGCAGACAGGCATGCTAACCAGGCGCTCAATAACAGAAAAACAAACAAACAAACAAAAATACTACACTAAATTGCTGTGAACAGACAGCCTACAAACGCCCTGAAAAATATACTCCTCTCTGATCTTCTTGAGACAAAAAATGGCAATTTCAAAGCCTACATTATTCGAATGGTGAATCCCGCAAGTTCCACAAATACAAAATTTATTGTAATATATAAACTGATCTAGTTATCGCAAAATGAAGCTTTGTGAGGTTCTCTGATCTTGAGCTTGAGAGAACATAGGTTAATTATAGGTGTGTGCATTATTGTATTCCTTACGCATTAAGCTTAACTAGATCAAAATCAAAAAAAAAAAAAAAAAAGGAAGAAAAGACGGATTTATGGCCAGTTGAATGTTTCACGATGACAACTACTTTCCTTTGTAGGCATACAGATATGATTTGATTTGAAACAAATCTTTTCTAGTTTGTAAACTGTGTCTCCAGACAGATATCATGAGGGATGTCATTATTTTAACATTCCTATTCATTTGAATGTGTGAGTGAGCAGATTGGTATATGTGTAGATAGGTAGATATACACACTGGCTGCTTGAATGATTTGACAAAAAAGATGATATTAATTTTTTACCACCTTGCTTTCAAAGCAAGGTCACCCGTAAAAAATGTAATAAGGTATTAAGTTATGGTTGTTTTTTTATATTACTTTGTTCTCAAGGTAAGATCACACTGTACATAATCCGCAGATTACAACATTAAATCATTGTTACATTTACATGCTAGTTGCTCATTTCTTGTATTAGGTAGAACTTCAGAGGACTGTAATCAAGATATATATTCGAAGTGAAGAAGAACTCCAGGTTCCATTCATTAGCCCAACATCAGCGGTATATGGATCGGATTTGGAATTATTGAAAATCGAAACTCTCAGGACACCTTGTGTTTTCAAAGAGTCTCTGCAAAACAGAATTGGTATGTTTTAGCTTAATAAACACCGCCATTTACACATCCCAATATCTATTAACTTGACACTCAGCTCAGGTCGTTCTTTCTTCCAATAAATCAGACTGTTGGCTTCTAAAAAAAAAAACATCAGGCAGATTTTCTTCAAACGTTGCAGGGATGTTCCGCTGGTGGTGGGTCTTTGCCGAGTTTGTAAACCTTCCTGTAACGTTTTCCTCAGGTTATCTGTCAGGCAGGTAAGGTTATGGATCCTCTGTTGTCTGTCATTAGTCTGTCACTCGTATGTCCTTTCACAATTATATTTTCATCTTATTTCCCAAAAACCTTCAGCCAGATTTTTACAAAACTTGGTAGGATAGTAATATCCCTCGGATGGGTCTCTTCTACTCTGGTTTAACAAGCCAGTGATTTGGTTTTACTTCTTTTCATTTTGTTTTGTTTTGTTTCACTTCACTTCACTTCACTTCACTTCACTCCGTAATTGCACCGAAATTTTCGTTTCCAAAACTACTTGACCAATTGTTTTGAAAGAACACAGGGTCATTTCTGGTCAGCGCAACACACTGGTTAGTTTGGGTACTTCTCGTTAATGCATACATTCCTATCGATTACTTTGTATTTAATGTCACTAGGAATTATAAAGGTAATTCACATTTTGACTTCTTCTGCAACACCGTCTGCCAGATTCACTTTAAACATGATGCAATGTACCTACGGTAGGTTTCTACCAACTTTGTTTTCAAATGGCCATGCTTCATTGATTTTTTTTTTATTTTACTTTGTTAAAGGTTTGTTTTCTTTTAGGCAGGCGGGACTATATTTTGCTGAAACCATTCAGGCAATTGCTTTGAAATTTCATAAGGACTCTTCTGGGCATGAGTTCAAGCCTTTCACAGTAAATGGATGACCTTGATGTCATTACCAAGGTCACAGGGCAACCTAATGAATCTTGCTGTTCACTTGATAACTTGAGAACTATCAAATCTAGGGATTTTATGCTTGCGGTCCTGTATGTGGGCTGGATGTAGGCAGCATCTGGACTTTTTTTTATCCAATGTCAGAGGGTCACTTTCATAAATTATACTATTCACATGATAACTGGAAAGTACTTCAGCTAGAACTTTGACTAGCGAGGAAGTACTTTGATAAGTGTGCATGAAGGTCTTCCAGAAAAGTGCCCTTGACCGAATTCCGAAAATCACGTGACCACTTCAATTTCTTCATGGAAGGGCAACTGAGCACAGGACCCCCCCAGTGCTTTCGCTCTATTGGTATGTTTTATTTGCGCAGGCACGGGTGTGTGTGTTCGTAATTTTAGAATTCTCCCAAACCACAAGCAGGCTTCTGTTCCAACTATATAGAAATACAGCTTGACTGGATCTCCTCCAAAGATGTTTAGCAAGTGGGAATACTACTATTGCTGATTTTAAGAAAGTATTGAAGTATGGCAATGATCGGTAAGGGTACATGTTATCATGGTTACAAAAGGAATACTTGTGTGCATGCATGTGTATCCTGTTTTCTCCAAACCTGTAGACCTGATCCACGTCAAACCTGGAGGAGATGTACATTGGGTGAATCTCCATCATGTCTCTTTCAATGACAGCTCTCTAGTGGATTATGTTCTATTTCTAATTTCACTTTGAATGTTGGCTGGAAAAAACTTTACAAATGGTCCCTGGAACCATTTGAACAATTGCTTCGACATTAAAGACCGATGCTTGCAAGTATCCCCTAGACTAGGGTGGGACTCCTTTCTGATCGAACGTTAAGTTCACTTGAGGACGGGTATTCACATAGCCCTTTTGTTTGTAAAATTGTCTGAAAATAAAGAGCACCTTGAATCTGACAGCAGTATGAACCGTTGAAATACCCGATCTGCTGTAATTCATTTCCTCAGTTTTGTACCGGTCAGTAACGTGAACTGTACACAGTGCTTCTACAGAAAGTAATTTTTACTCGGGGATGGTAAATTGGGTTAATAAAGTATGTTTGAAGAAACATTGATACTGAAAACACAAACCATTCGGGGAGGGGGAGATTTAAATATGTCCACTATGTTTTTGCTCTGGGTACATATGGTAGCTTTCTATAGGGGGGGGATAACTTTTTCTTTGTTTTCCAGTTTATCTGAAAATGTTTCCAATATTACAATTTTGAATGATGATTTCCTGTTTCAGATACCGAGGACAAGCAAAAGATAAGAGATGCTGTATGCAAGGAGTGGACTTCCACTGCGCGTCAGTGGGCTGATTCGTTTTTCAGAAATGGCCTTCTCCCGTCAAGGCAACAAACAGAAAAGGACGCTATTTTGGACTCTCTTTTCAAGCGTCTTGAAATGGAGTTCTTCATGGATACAGAAAGGTTTGAAATGATTGGTATCCATACTTATGTGGAAATTTCAAAAACGCAGTAAACAATATATGACGACAAAGGCATATTCATTTCAAACAAAAATGTGGAAGATAACAGGAATTGAAAACTGATTTAATGAAGAAGCCTCACAGATAAAAACATTCTTCAACCAAAACATGTTGACATCAGTATAAGCACCAGTCTGCTTGCAAGACAAACTGGGAATATACACAGAAGAAATGTGTATATATTTTTGTATATTCTGTTCAACAAATGCCTCTTCATGTGGTCATCACGACATAAGTTGATGCTGTAATGTATGCGTAACTCACCGAGCTAGTATTATTTTATCTTTTCTCTTCTTCGTGTTATTGTTATGTATGACGTTAGAAGAACACAAATCAGGAGGGTAAGACCAGCCAGATGGCACCACCAGTTACTTACCATGAGAAATCTGACACAAGTAGGATTTTGCATTTTCTCCGATCTTTGTTTTAAAAAAATAACAAAAAAACAAAACAAAAAAAAAAAAAAAAAAAAAAACCCCCAGGAAATGTTCACGCTACATTTTGCATTGGAGGGCACAGGTGTGGATGTCGGATGAAAGATTCAACAGTTTTCAGCGCAATTTCATCTCTTCATTCGTGAATTTAATAAGTTCCCTATTAGTGCTGAAGTGTCATGTTTCCTCAGAATGCTCTACAGCATCAGGAAGGCTGACACAACTCCTCTGGGAAAGGTATTCCCACTTGATACCGTGGAATGTATATACCTGTATAAAATCACGTGTTGACACAGTTACCCATCCCTCACTATGTTGATTCATACAATGGAAGCCAAGTGTGCAATAAGTTCAAGGTTTTATTGTGCTCTCTGAAAGATTAACACAAACAGGGATTGGCTGAGGAATTTTTTGTTTTTCTTACTCAAAACCTTATCTGAATTATGTACCTAGTAAATGAAATTATGAATCGCTTTGAACGTATTGAGCTCCCCCCCCCCCCCCCATCTGTCCCTGTCCAATCGTGATGTCTTCTCACTCTTGTATCGCGGCAAGTCGGTGGGCCCTGCCTCACTGTGCAGCTATTGTGTGTCTGTTGGTGTCCTGCTTAATTGTTGTCTATTCGTCCACGACAGGGATTTGTATAGGGCTAAGTCCTCTTCCCAATAGTTAATTGCCGATGAGAATATTGTATTTGTACATTGTTGAAACAATAAAATATGTTAAAACCAAGGGTGCCATCAGTGGATTTGAAGACAAAATATTACAGACTTCTTCATTTTGAGAATTACTATGAGCACACAACAGTATCTCTGCTAACTGTGCCTCAAAATAGACGGTTTCATGAAATTTTACCCCAGGTACCTGATCCATAGTACCATAAACATAACATGCACACTATCATCCACTGAATAAACAAAACATACACACTAACATCCACTGCATAGACATAACATGCACACTATCATCATCTGGATAAACATAACATGCACACTATCATCCACTCCATAAACATAACATGCACACTACCGTCACCTGGATAAACATAACATGCACACTATCATCCACTCCATAAACCTAACATGCACACTATCATCCACTGGATAAACATGACGTGCACACTGTCATTCACTGGATAGACATAACATGGTCACTATCATCCACTGGATAGATATAACATGCACACTATCATCCACTGCATAGACATAACATGATGCTATCATCACCTGGATAAACATAACACGTACTCTACCATCCCCCGGATAGGCATAACGTGTACACTAGCATCCACTGGATAGACATAACATACACACTATCTTCCACTGGATAAACATAACTTCAACTATCATCCAGTGGTGCATATATATTATGGATACTATCATCCACTGGATAGACATAACACGTACACTATCGTCCACTGGATAACACGTACACTATCGTCCACTGGATAGACATAACATGTGCACCATCATCCACCGGATGTACATAACTATCATCCACTTAATAAACATAATATGTACACTATCATCCACTGAATAGATTTAACATACTGAGAACTGTTTGATGTGACGGCTCAAATCACTGACTGTATTGCAATGTCAGCTTGTCAGACATTTGCAGGTTTGATAGACCACAGCCGTACATGCCTACCAGATCTTGGAATAAAAATTTACGGACAACTAATTTTGCCTGTCAGCCTAATTGGATGTGTGTGTGTGTGTGTTTGTGTGTGTGTGTGTGTGTGTGTTTGTGTGTGCGTGTGTGAGTGCATGCGCGTGAGTGAGCGGGGGTCTTGAACGTTCCGGATTGCTCAAGAAAACCAATGAAGACTAATTTCAGAAAATTAAAAAGAAAAATAAATCTAGGTTAATATCTGAACATTTATCATACAAACAAAAATAACAAAACAACAAATACAGCCACTTATCGGGATCTTGGAAGCTACCGGTTTTATGCATTACCAAACGAATAGAGAAATCCATAAGCAACATATAAACATCGGTTGATAATGCATTCGTAGAGAGTGCATATAATGAAGCATATAACTTGATAAATAAAAATTAATCATGGCTGAATGCATTCAGAAAACTTCTGATATACTTCAAGATGAATGAATAGGGCCGTATGGTTAATTATATTATACACTACAAAAAAATGATCAAACTATCAAAAAGTGATTTAAGTCAAAGGTATGATATCATTCCCGACAAAAAGCTCACAAAAATTACATTACAGTGCACCATCGTATGCAAAAACTTGTCCCATGGGTAGCTATTTTCTTGACGCACCAGAATAAACTTTTATTTTTTTTTAGATGTTAATTTAGGAATTTTCAATGCAATGACATTATATAATATTGCAATCAAACAAGCCCTGGCACCTTGTAAAGCAAAGGGTTGCACAATAAACAGAAAATCATAACAATCATGTCACAGCTATAGTATTCACCTGTCCAGGCTATGATGTAAGTGGCAGTTGGTATTAAGAAAGTCCAGGAAATAGGTCGTAGGTCTGGGAATATCCACTTGAGGTGACATTATGCAGGTGGATATAGTTGGCAGCATGGAGAGAGGTAGACATTGCAAGCCGAAATATGGAAAACTAGACCCACCAAAAGGGATTATAATTTATTGGTATATCTATACTTCAAACGCCTCAGACAGAAAGAAAAGAAGTCTACATACAGCACCTGTGTATACCAGGAGACAGCATGTGCCTTGAAGGTTTCACCTAACACAGTAAGACAAGTTGTTCATTTGAAGAGGGGGCCACCTCTCACTGATGAGGGCACAGGTTTGGTGCCAGAGGGCGCTCCGACGAGCGTGTGTGATTGCCAAATGAATTACATCATGATAATTTGGTAAATGTTCATTTCCATTCACTGATCTGTACAAGCTTAATGGTAAATTAACTGATGTGGATTAGGCCCGATGGAATTTGTGATTTTCCTCATAACTGCAAAGTATGCCATTTTAATGTAATCCAAACGTTTTTGTACAGAAGTTCTTGCTGTCTTCTCCATTCAATCACTGCATTAGGTTTCTTAGTTCCCTGTGAACATGTTCACCTTTCCACCACACTCACAATCATTTTATATGTAATTTTTGCCTGTTTTATGGAATATATATAAATATTTATACTTATGTCATAAAAGTATTGCGTTGGAGATTGGGTTTTTAGGGGACAAAACTGCAAAATTTACACATATTTTTGACGCAAACTATTCAGTTTTGTACATATTGATATGAAACTTGAGACAAGAACAGCACTATGTCCAATTGCATTGAGTGTGACACCCGCACCCACCCGCACCCCCTGACTTCACCGACTGGTTATGCTAATGTTTCCGTGCTGTCAAAATGTGTCTTCTGGTCACAGAGTCACTTTCTCTGGCATCCGCCAGGCTGCTCTATCAACGCAGCATGTCACTGCTTCCATAATTAACAAGTTCACCCAATATCACTCAAAATTTCATATATGTCCAGCTTTTCAGAATCCTCAAATAAATATTTAGCAAATAAACGGGGCAAAGTGAACTTTACTTTGTTAATAATTCATTATTTAAAAAAAAACGGTATTCTACAGACTCTCCTGCTTTGATGAATTGATTGATTGTAGCCACAACTATATATATATATATATATATATATATATATATATATATATATATATATATATATATATATATATATATATATATATATATATATATATATATATATATATATATATATATATATGTATATATAATAGCACAGCTCATTGTATCACAATGCCTGTGTTGGCACGCAGACATTATGATACAATGCGCTGTGTTACTCTGACAGAAGATCCGTAATATTGTAGTAAAATTGAAATTTGGGCAGTATCCCCGCAATGCATTGTGATGTTCCACCTCCTCTCCCCCTGCGAGTTACCGGAAATGGAATGAGATCGCCCACAGTGGCACGTGAAAAAGCGCGGTGAGAACCGGAGAAGCCTAGATTTGGAAACGCATAGACGTGTTTAACCCGGTAATGGGACATATTTCTGCATTTTTGCAGTAGGAGTGCAGTCTTCTTCCTCTACAGCGCTTCGGAGGAATCCCGGAGCGCCTGGGATTGTTTATAAATGATATTTAGGTGAGAGCTGTGAATTTTGCCACAGTGGTTGCCAGAAGGTGAATCTCTTAATCAGCTGAGATACAGCTGAACCTCGTGCGGCTGATTTGTGTGGCATTCGTCTGACGGGTGGAGAACTCGTCCTCTCCCTATCAGACTTGGACTTTTGTCGGCACCGGTAGGTGTATGTTTGTGTGTGTGCTGGACGTAGAGTGTGTGTGTGTGTGTGTGTTTGATCGGGCCTTTCCCCGTGTGCAGGGTCAACTTTGTGTGATTGGTTGCCGTGCTGACGGGAAACGCGGGTATCCTGTGTGTCCGAGATGCACGGCTGCGTGAGTGGGTGTCCGGCACCCGCACACACACTGGTGCTGACAACGAGAATTGATTGCTTTGTTGTTAAAATTGTAAAACCAGCCAAGTGGAGGAGACGAGTCAGCAGACTGGCCTCGTTCCCGAGGCGGATCACTCCGAGTGCTTGCACGAGGAGTGATCCGCCGCGGGAACGAGGCCAGTCTGCTGACGAGTCTCCTCCACGCGGCTGGTTTTACTTTTATCCAGTAATTATAGCTGTAATTTAATTTTCATCGTTAAATACAAAAAAAGGTAATTAAAAACAGTTTCAACGTTTATTTCATCAAACAAAGCTTTGCATAGCTTTGCGTGTGAATAACTGTAACGCAGGATCCAGTGATTGGGTCATTTGAAAACTACATGCTTGACGTGCGCCAACTACAAGAATTTAGAAGGAAAGTAGTTCTCAGTGACCTTTGCACTGTGGTGATATGGATTGACCTTTGCACTGTGGTGATATGGACAGGGTTATCACCCAGTCTGTATCTTCCACCTTTTCTGGATGATACAGCTATAATTACTGGATAAATATTTTGAGACCACTCAAGCCTACTGTGATTTGGTACATGCTGGCTTTTATCAGCAAAGGTGGCACCTTCAGAATGCATTCTAGGCCCTAGGCCTGTATCAAGTGTCCTTGCTTTGCTACTAGACTGAGCTGATAGAGTGATCTAACAGGCATTGAAATGAACATTAAATGACCCACATGGAAAGTGGTGTAACTGTTTACCCATATTTTCACCATTTAGAAGCAAAGAAACTGTTAATAGTTGAAAATACGTCGATTAAGCAGGCAGGTATTACAAGGTAAATAAACAGTATATCGATAGGTCCACCTATCGATGTACCTTTGCCTTTTCCCACTAGGTTCCGCATCTGCGTAATAATAGTCTATTGTGTGGGCACTTGTGTGGTCTAGATAGGCCTATAAGATTGATTGTGGTTCAGGGTGCCTGGAGTGACTACATAGGGGGCTGTACAGACCCCTGTGTAGGGTCCTTTGTTGGATGTTACTGCATAGTGGGCTGTGTTGATGCACGCCGGGTGGTTGTACCCTTAATTCAAGTGTTGCGGGTGGCAGTCCCCTCAGATATATCTGATGTTAATTGGTTTTTAAGGCTTCTATGTATTAATAAATATTTTGTAATTTGAAGGTGTTTTGATCTGTGCATATCCTTGATCAATAGTTTTAGTGTCTCTGTACTTGAGTACTAAGTGCTGGGTCTTTGTCGGTGCAGGTGATCCTTGTGTAATTGGGACCAATTTCACCATTTGCTCCTTGCAGATTGACATTGAGTTTACGTAGAACAGAACAGGCACTAAAGGTGAACAGAACATGCATTGGACATGAACAGAACATGAAACTGTACCTGCACAGGACATAAATTAAACATGATCATGTACTGAACTTGTGCTGCACTTGCTCTGTAGAACTTTTATTGTGATTGCAGTATTAAACATTCGCTGTGGTTGCAATTTAGTATATGTGGGCCTACAGTATTCCTTGTTTATTGTTATTGCAACTCTGAACAATACTGCATTTCAGGTGTTCCATGATTCATTTAAACAGTACTATTGCATGTAAGTTTGTGTGTGTGTTCAGTGTAATTCACTAGCTGGTGTTGATGTTGGGTGGTTGATTTGGTGGCCTATGCTGCACCATTCTGTGAATGTCTACTCCAGAGAGACACGGTGTGTATTGCAGAGCAGGTCACTTGCTTGATTTCCCATTTCAATAATTTTCACTTAATTTTAATCACAACGCAAATAGTGGGAATCATTTGCAAAAGGGAGTGTATTATAGAGTTGTGGTAGTTAAGTACTGTTTTTGCTGATTTTCATTGTGCTGCCCGTGTGGATAATTTGAGTTTATTTTAGAGCATTTGATAGGAAGGGAGTGCATTTTGAAATGGCAAGGAAAAAGGTTACCTGTAACGGGAACCCTTAGGGGCCTGTAGATAAGGGGAGCAGGGCAGGGATGAGAATGAAGGGTTAAACCCTGAGAGTGCTAGGGACGGGTTTACACTCCCCGGTGTGAGCCAACAACCTATGGGGGACCTGGGTTGGGTAGAGCAAACCTCTGTTTGTGAAATGAGGATGCAAGAGCAAATGGAGTCCATGCAGCCAAATATTTAGGAAAGCTTTCAGGGCTTATGGGATAGTATGCAGCAGATGTGGGATGAGCTGCAGAAGGATATGTAGTCGTGGCAGCAAAGAGCACGGTGAGACCTACAGGAAAATGTACAGCATAGGTTGTCTAGTGTTTCACAGGTGCATGTGTATGGTGGACAAGGTCGGTTGGGAGCATCTCAGTGGTTGGTACAGGTTGGGACCCGGCAACCAAGTGGGAGTTTGGGGACCCAGTGCACATGATCCCCAGGGTGAAGAGTGACCCCTCAACCAATATCCAGCCCTCAGGCAGGTCCATCAGGTATGGGATATGGGGATGGAGACTTTGTTACCCACTCCCAAGCAGAAGAGGAGCTGGCAGCAGAACCATTCATACCTGGATCAATACCTCAGTATATATAGGATGTGGACAGGCTAGTCCGATCTTGTCCCGGACCCCATTTTTTGGATAGGACAGGACGGTTGGGTGGTCCTCCAGGTAACACTAGTCTACTTCCCAAGGGTGATGATGGAGGGGCAGGCCATTCAGTAAAACAGTCTCAGACCCCTGTTAAGCAGACCCACCCTGAAGCCGTACAATTTTAAGGGAACTCAACACAATGGGGTGGTGCCGGGCCCAAGAGGATGAAGGGAAGGTGTGCAGGAAAGAGAAAATGATACAGGATGGGGGCCCTTCCAGGACCCTAATGGCTCGGGTCCTGCCCCCCAAAGTAATATGGGGGATCAGTTTTTGCAGGCACTACTGCAAGTGCACCCCTTCACAGGTAGCACATCATTGGGATGGGAGACAGGGGTGCGTCCAGTAGTCTACAGGGGACCAGAGACCAGTTATAGAGAAGAACGGGAAGGAAGGCAGGATATGAGAGAGAGCCATGAGGACTGGGATTTTGTTCCTAGGGGGATTCGGGAGGCCCGCTCCCCTGGAAGAAGGGACATCTCTGACCAGTCTACTCAAGTGAGGCCTCAAGAGAGAAGGACTTATAAGAGGGAGGTTTTGTCCAAAGGTAGGAATGGTGAGAAGCCTCCTGTCGGCCATAGGGAATGGACTCCCTCTGAGAGAGGTAGCAGGAGAGGTGTGACTGACCGGGTCAGGCCACAGGGGTGTGAAGCTGAGGTCCCTCGTGCTCCGGCGTCTAAACCACTGCAATACAATGGAACCACAGAATAGGCCTCTTTTGAGGTTCCTTTTCAGCGATACGCCCATAGGTATGGGTGGTCGGAATGGGAAAAGCTGGATCAGCTGTATGAGTGTCTGGAAGGAGTGGCTGTCTGGTTCTTGTGCTCCTTGCCTACAGGGATGGTGGCTACGTATGACATTACTTGGAGAAAGTTGGCCGATAGGTTTGGTATCCAAGATGCCCCCAGCATTCCACTAAAGAGACTGCAGGAACTCTTGACAGGGTAATCAGACTGTGGATGAGTATGCTGAGGAGATCCGAAGGCTGGTTCCCTTGGCCTATGGTTCTGTTGACCCAGCTGTCCGGGAAGAGTTTGTGGTCAATGTTTTCTTGAAGGGGTATAAGGAAAAAGAGGTTGCTTGTCTGGTCATGGCCCACGGGCCTAAGACTTTAGTGGAGGCCGAAGACTTGGTGAGAGCTCGCGAATCTGAGTACATGTATATTCATGGGGCTCCAAGGGACACATCTGTTCAGAAGCCTAGAGTACGCAAGGTAGCTTTTGCTATTGATGGGGAAGAAGTCAATTCCGAGGATGACTCCCTCAGTTTTGAGCAATTGCAGTGAGTAGACCCAAGCCAAGTCCCTCAGAATAAGCAGTTGCTTGAAGCCATAAGACAGTTGACACAGGGCTAAAATTCCACGTCACAAGACATGGGTTCACAGCTGACACAAGGTTAAAATTCTGTGTCAAAAGACATTGGTTCACCTAAGGATAGCTTAGGGTATGCCTGAGCAGGCACACACAAAAAATGTCCTGGAAACAAGACAAGGGCCAGATGTGCGAAAAGTGTGTCTGGTATTGGGGTGCCTAAAGGCTGTATAAGGAGGCCATGGTACTACTGGGATCATTGTTAATCCACAATGTCATGGCGTACAGGTTACACAACTGTCTAAATCTGACAAGGGGACAATCTTTAAGATGTTGCAGGCTTGCCTTTCCCAGAGGGAGGTTGCAAGCATAATGGTGTGCTCCAGGCGGTCAGAAAAAACGTGGTAGGACCATTTCCAGGAAACCAGAGGATGCAAGAAGAAGGCTAGATTGGGCCGACCAAGACTCTTAGATAGGATTGATTCCTGTTACTTGACCCAGTTTGTTAAGAGGAGCAGTTCTTTTCACCTAAAGGTATTGTCAGCATTGGTGCCAGGCCTGCATCGTCATAGCATCACAGTCTATCATTAACAAGAGACTGGTGTTGTCCAAGCTGGGGGCATACCGCCCTGCCATTCAAATAAAAAAAAAAGTAAAATAATGTTTTGTCATTTTATAATATATGAAAGATTTTGGTCTAATTTCTGTACAGTGCTAACCGTTCTGTTCTTTATCTTTCGTATTTCGATATTTGTTGTTGTATAAAGTATATTCAGGGATAAGAAACTGACAGGAAGCATGCTAGTGCTTACAGAAGTGTGGTCACTCTCTATAGATGCATGCAGCGTTCCAACAACAACAGCAACAATAAGAACAACCATAAAGGTTCTTTTTTAGGGACCATCATTTCTTCTCAAGAGAGATGTGAAAAGCAATGGCATAATAAAATTAAACGAACTCCCCACATACATCCTCGTAACACGTGCTTTATGTTGGGGGTGGGGGTATAAATGGTTTATTCTGTCTGCTTCTGTTGCCTCCAAACGGCATGTCTTGGTCAATATACGTCGAACCTTGAATTATTTGATTAATTAGCATTGTGAGAATGAGGGGGATGTGTACAATAATGAGTCCGAAAAGGGTCAATCGGCAACCGTTTGTGGCTGGCTAGCCCATTATGACAAAATATTCATATGTGCTGTAAATGTATATACAGCACTTGTCAATCGGCTGAGGCAAACATACTCAGAGCCGTCATTATTTCACTAGTAACAATTGTGAGAATGAGGAGGCTGAGTACAATATTGAGTCCCAAAGGGCTAATGGGCAATTGTTTATGGCCGGCTGGCACATCATAACAAAATATTCCTATAGATTATATATGTATACCCAGTGCTTGTCAGTCGGCTTGGGCAAACATGGTGGGAGCAGTTATTACTTGGCTAATAAAGCACTGTGGGAATCAAGAGGTTGAGTACAATAATGACTTTAAATAGGGCTAATCAGCAACTGTTTATGGCCGGCTTGCACATTATGACAAGATCTTCATATGTATTATAAATGTATATGTGGTATTCAATAGGCTCAGGCAAACGTGGTGGGAGTGGTCATTATTTGATTAGTAAGCATTGTGAGCATGAGGGGGTTAAGTACAATAATGCGTCCCAAAAGGATTAATCAGAAAACTTTATGGCCAGCTAGCAGATAATGCTCAGAGATTCATATATACTATAAATGTATATGCAGTACTTGTCAATCGGCTCAGGCAAACATATTGGGTGTAGTTATTATTTGATTAGTAGACATTGTGTGAATGAGGGGGCTGAGTGCATAAATGACTTTGAAAAAAACCCCCGTTAATCGGAAACTGTTTATGTACTGCTGGCACCCTATGACAAGATATTCATATATTCTATATATGTATATTCACAACTTGTCAATCTGCTCAGGGAAAGATCCTCGGAGCAGTCATTATTTGATTATCAAGCATTGTGAGAATGAGGGGCATGTGTACAATAATGAGTTCAGAAAGGGTTGATGGGCTACTGTTTATTGGCGGCTGGCACATTATTACAAAATATTCATATATACTAGATCTGTATATCCACTACTTGTCCATCGGCTCAGGCAAATGTGGTGGGATATGAACATATCAACTCTTAAAAGGCATCAGACATGCACAATTTATGCTTTCATTTGGTAAATTACGGCTTATATACAAACATAAAATTCTGAGGCATGAAAGATGCATAAGTTGTCTTTGTGTTCACCATATTGGATTTTTCTGCATGCTGATTTGCTGGCTTAATATGGATACACTTTGATACCGAGGATGTTCACAGTAAGTGTACACTCATTATGGGGAAGTGTGTTTGACTGTATGGATAAATGTCATTTATCCATAGGGGTCAGAGTGAAGGCCAAAAACATTTTCAGTCTCGCTGTGGCCTAAACAGGCTGTCTAGGAAGGCAGTTTTTGTTAAAGAAGTCAACTTGGTTACACCGAAGCAGGGACACGTCACTGCCAGTTCGTATTTGTTCTGAAGACATTGGGTGCACGCATTGTATGTAAGTAACTGGATAATTTAATTCTTTACTGGATAATTTAATTCTTTTCATGGATTGTGTATAAAAAAACTCCGTAATCATTCATTCAAGTTCACACTGGACTCAAAAACCTTGCTGGGCCCACAAGAGTATTCAGTGCACAATGTTCCATTTAACTTAACAGACTAGAAAAGAAGATTTGCTTCAAACCAAATCTGTCTGTGTGTCTTTAGAAGTTGTAAATATAGCTAGATGAAAATTTCAAGGGTCCAAGTGACTTTTACTTTTGACCTCTAGCGGTTACATATAAATTACAAAAGTGTGCACTCTTGCAATACCTACAATTTGTGCCCACCATGACTAAAATTGGCCAAGTTATGAGTAGATGAAAATTTCAAAGACCCAAATGACCTTGACCTTTGACCTTTAGGGGTCACATGTAAATATCGAAACTGTACAGAGTTACAATATCTACAATTTAAGCTGAATATGAACCAAGATCAGATGAAAACTGACCAAGTTATGGTTAAATGAAACTTTCAAAGGTCCAAATGACCTGACCTTTAGATGGTATTTGTCAAATACAAAATTATGCAGTGTTGCAATACCTACAATTAGAGTCCAAAATGGTCAAAAGTGGATGAAAATTGACTTGAGTTCTGGCTGGACGAAAATTTTAAAGGTGCAGATGACCTTAATTTTTTACCTTTAGAAGTCACATGTAACTTACAAAAAATGCGGTGTTACATATAAACTGTAGTTGGATTAATTACGTGCAGCTATAATAATTTTGAAAATAATCAAGATTAAAATTTTCAAAAAAAAAAAAAGAAGAAGGAAGGAAAGAAAAGGTTTTTGAAATATTAGGGTACTTTCGCTGGCAATAAGAGTCTTTTTCGCTCCCTTTATATAAATAAAACTTCTTAAGCTAAATTGAAACATAGTAAAGTTGAGTTTATTTAACACAATTGAAACAAAACTCCAGTGCTCACAATTTTCAGTCACCTCATAGATGTGCTGTTGTATAATATATATGGAGCTTAAAATGGTAATACGTATGAAGGCCTTCTGGGATGTTGAATGCTTTTGGGGGCTAGTAGCTATTGAAAAATGTCAAATATTACTAATCCGAATAAAATTTCAATGCACTTTTACTACGGAAATTTATTCTTATGACCAATTGAGGAATCTTCTTATTTTTCTTTATTCTTATGACCAATTGAGCAATCACTAACTGAATATTACTATGGAATTTGAAAACTTAAATATCTCTAAAAGACACTAATTTTGTGAGAAAGGGGTATCTAGCCCTGTCTGTGACAGCCTCATGCCCATGTGTCTTCCGTGATTGACTGCCGTGAGACCCGCCTTTGTGAGAGTAACTTAATATGCATGTCCGTATCAATTTAAAAGACAACAGTTTACGAGATAGAATCGGGAAACTGGCTCATCTGCATTCTTTGCAGGCACATTTTATATGAGTATATTTGAACATTCTCTGTTACATTAGAAACTGTATAATCATGTTTTGAAACAAAGGGACATAATGTTAAAACTGGTTAGTCTCAGTATGTATTAGAGTCGAACTAAACCTGCTAAGAAACCTAATTGATGTGAAGCCCACTGAGAGCAAGCAATATTATGATATAAACATAATGAAGATCAGAGCAGTAGAACAGAAGTTATCACCAAATGAAATACACTGTTTGTATATTTTTCCCTGAACACTTGGGTCAGCCATATTGGCCAAACATCAATCCGATAATGCCACAGTGATGACATGGTGTCCTCACAGGCAAAAAATCAATGTTTCCATTTACTGCTAAAATTTCAATGTTTCAAATTGTCTGACTGATTGCATGTGGTCTTGGGTGTTTACTGTTTCAATACTGTATGTGCCAGTATGGCGGCGGAGTCCCCGGATGTGCTTATCTGGCCCTAGCGACGTAACACCTCCGGCAAACAATGCGTGTTCCGCCATCTTGCCTATGCAAGATATACTGGTAAAGTCGTATTTAGCAGCGTAATAAAGTTAATATTTTTGGCAAACATCTTCAATTAAATTAGCCTGAACTTTGTCAACAACATGACGAAAACGTGCTCGTATGGCACGTGCAATTCAGACCAACGGTATATTGACAAAAGGGGTGATATGAAGGGGGTTTTCTTCAACCCATTTCCCAAGCCTAAGACAAAGTTAGAGAAGTCTTTGCGATGGATCAAATGTTGTGGTCGCAAAGTTTGGGGCAGAAAACATTACCAAACATACCTACGTTTGTTCCAAACATTTCGTCGGTGGAAAAGGGCCAACATTAGAGTTCCCTGACCCAATACCTGCTGTGGCAACCGAGTTGGAAAAGAGCATTTTCTTGAAAAGAAAAGCAAGACCGGCACCTAAAGAAAGGACAACCCCCACTCCCAGTAAAAAGTCTCGTCGTAGTGTTGACACAGAAGAAATGAAAGGTCAGTACTAGTTCTTCGTTCTCATCTGTGTCATGAAAGTATTAATTTATACATGTATTTCGAATGGATAATTAATGTTAAATGCAACTTCAGAAAACATCGTTTCGATCGTATTTGGCCGCCATGTTGGAAGATTGTTTACGATGTCGATGTCTTGATGAAGGTAACTTTAGAACTGAGTCTTAGAGCGTAGCTGACATAAGACAATCGCATACCTACCTGTTAACATCATAAAAATGTTTTTAAATAGCATGAAACAGTAAATATATTAGGATAAATAAGACACAGATGACCACAATACGTTAAGGAAAGCCTGCCTGCTTAGGCAAAGTTATTGACACTGCCGGACATGGCTTCATTCATGATCGGTGTTCTGAGGTTTCCAGACTTGGTTGACTTACTACTACTTATACATGTTCAGTTTTTCATCCAAATGAGAAAGAAATCTATGTAAAAAAAAAATATATATATATATTTTCATTTATTGTTTATTTCCAGTTTCTTCCCAGTCAGAACAGACAGACTCGGAGGTGACGAACCTAACGTTACAACCTGCTGAAGTAGGCTTAGATACACAGGTTGCCGTTACCCAAGTGGAAGTTCCCCAGACAGCCGACCTCACTGGAACAAGAGTTACATCCGAAACCAAAATAGATAAAGATTGTGCAGTACATGGAAGTGCTGTCAAAACACAGGTAAAACCCGCGGAGAAAACATGGCGGAGCTCAATGTTTGCCGGGCATAGCAACAACGATTACGCGCGCCGTCTGGCAGACGCTGGTTGAAACTGCTCTCTCGCACTCGGGTTATTGTGCTATGTCTTCATTTTAGATCTTTTTCCCCGGGTTGTACATGTGTCGCAATTTTAAATCAACCTTGATAGGGTGCTATTTCATCCCTGCTGCAAAGTGGCAGTCTTCAGGCCTGACCCGTTTACAATATGTGTGACGCTTAGAAATACCATGAATTTCTTCCACTGATCTGATCTGCATATTGTCTGCAGCAAACGATACCAATTCTTAACAAGTTGCTGAAAAGAAATTTTTCTGAGTTGGGTTGTTTGGGCTGAAATGTAACTTTGCATTGATTGTATCTCGTTACTTTATAATGCATTTCAGAATCGGAGTACACAGTAACATGATTTGAAAGCCCAATCTAATGTACGTTTCACTAAAGGTATATTTCTAAAAAATGAAATGTGGGAAGGCAATATTCATTACATATGGCCAGTATATTTACAACAGTACGTAGAAAAACGATATATTGAGGTGAATGCAAAAGTCATATTTCGGTCAGTAAAACACTCTGGTATCAATTTCGCTCTTATATATCAGACAAAATGTCATATTTGGTGTTGTATTTTTGAGCAATATTAGTGAAAATACAACTGGACATTTGGGGGAGGGGTCTACACTTTAATCCTAAATATATCTATTACAATAACTAGTGCTTTTGGAAAAGTATACCAACACTGTAATATCAACCACAGAGCACTGAAAGTCAACAAAATAAATGTTAACCAAGGTTTTCACAATTGAATTGTAGATATAAAGTGAAAATGTACCAAGTGCAATCCAAGTGCCATTATGGACAGTTTAACCAACCACAAAGGAGGATATTAGACTCCATAGAGAAGAATATCTTGTCTGCATTAGGTGAGCAATATACATTTAACCTCGCCAAAATGTACTCCATTCGAATGACGTTTACGCATGGAATGCAACACTTTGCCTCAAATGGTCTTCTAACCACATTTCATGCCAATATTAATGATTATTGCAAGGGTAGAAATAACGAGAATGGCGTTCTAGCATAGATCGACTGAGATTGCCGATTTCATTATTTTGAATGACACACTGCTGACCCACACAGCATAGATATTGCCAGAAATAAAATATCCGGATATAAGAATGCATCCAAGTATAAATAAAATATCCGAGTATAAATCTGTTAAACACTCTAGTCAAGATACTACAAAATGGTAAGCAAAAATAATTTGAAAGTTCTAACGTGCGAAGTTAATGTTTTGTTTCCTGTGTTTGTTGCTATTAGCTTCCATACCGGTAAATGTGACAAAGACTTTTACCATATGCGATTATGGATGTGCAGACGGAACGACGTCCATGGCATTGTTTGAAAAATGCATACGTAAGTTCCATGTTCTTTTTGCTTTCATCAAGCGTGGCTTGGTTGGGGTCCCCATTGTTTTTTTTAAGTGTTTCGTGAGCGTCATGTCTGAGGTTACATGTCAAATATAGGGTGCAAATATTCCATGGAAACCTCGTAGATCTCAACATTGTTTGGTAATTAGGAAGTAGTAGATTGTTTCGGTCTTTGTGATATTCAATGTATTTAATTTGGTGTTTTATCCATTGTAATAAGTCAGACATATAGAAAGAAGTGTGAAACGGTTATGCCAGCTTATGTATCATGTCCATGACGTGGCCTCAGTGCTTTTTGTCATATATGTCTATTATGACATTGAAGGGAGCCGCTTTCTAATTTGTCATAACAATATCATATCAGAACAGAACAACTGAATTTGACTTGCAACCCATTTACGATACCCAAACAGCGACGCCGAACAAACTTAAGTAATTCTACATTTCGGTTATTAGCTAGTATTGCCACTGTCTGATTCATTCCTTTCAATTTACCAGATTACCTGAGACGAAATTATGGAGATCATCATTATTTACAATGATCTTGCTTTAAATGACTTCAATTCATTGTTCCGGCACTTGGAAGGTAGGTTGACTCATCCTGAGATTTGATCCCAACTTTGGATAGATATGTAATAGCTGTTCAACTCAAATACTAGTTCTATTGAAGACTAAGCTTGCCCGTTATCATTATTGCATTTTTTAGATTAATGATTTTGATGTAATAGAGGAAAAGATGAAAAACAGATACCGCTGATAGCAAAGTGATTAGTAAAAGAAGCCCGCGCCCTGCCGACAATCTGATACCATATTTTCCAACTGGTAAAATATCAAATTAGATTTAATCTAGAATGGGCACTTGTCATAACAACAAGCAATAATCATCGTCATCCACTACAGTGAGACAAGACTTTAAGCATTAGGTCTCACAGGATTGGTACATTGCACACATTGCAGCTCCGCACCACATTCTCCATGGGCATAGAAGAACAAAGAGATATCTCAATATTATGATATTTTAGAAATCAAATTATAGATATTAAATAAGTACACTCCTAGAAAAATATTCCCATGTTCTCACATGCAGTTCCATATTCCCTGGTGCAGTGAGCAGAACACACAGTGCAAGTTACAAGTGACATAGTATGTATAAATCATACTCACCATGACCTATATCAGACTACACATATAGATATACAAAAACGTAAACAGTCATCCTACTTTCTCATGAACCCAGCTTGGAAAGATCCGTACAAAATATTAAGATGCATATTTACCCATATAAAGAAAAATATCATGATATAAGCTGGCCCGCCATTTTAACATACAACTGTATCTTGCATGACCACATGAGTTTGATTTGATTTGATTTGATTTGATTCGATTCGATTCGATTCGATTCGATTCGATTCGATTCGATTCGATTCGATTCGATTCGATTCGATTCGATTCGATTCGATTCGATTCGATTCGATTCGATTCGATTCGATTCGATTCGATTCGATTCGATTCGATTCGATTCGATTCGATTCGATTCGATTCGATTCGATTCGATTCGATTCGATTCGATTCGATTCGATTCGATTCGATTCGATTCGATTCGATTCGATTCGATTCGATTCGATTCGATTCGATTCGATTCGATTCGATTCGATTCGATTCGATTCGATTCGATTCGATTCAATCATCATAAGATATAAATACACAGAATAAAATATCTTATAAAAGGAACTTAGAGTAAAACAGAAAACAGGTGAATCATCCAAGCTTTCATGAAATGAGCAAAACCAAATTTTTTACAAAAAATACATGCAATCCAGCATACTCTATTCGGTCCTTCCGATTAGGTAGCTATTCATGCTACATCTGGAAAGATAAAGAAAAGGAGTTATTTACATGCAGACATCCAAGAATTGGATTTAACCCCCCCCCCAGTCGCTATCACATATCTACACTCTTATGCACGCATGCTGCAGCTTTCTAAGCTTTTTCAGTCGTTATGTGGCACACCAGCCACAAAGGTAGATTCCTGGCATCAGCTACCCCCTGTGTTACATCCAGAACCATACCAGGATTACTGCTTCTTGCCTGGCCCTTATATGCTAATGGAACCAAATGTGGTGCATCAGTTTCCAACAAGATCTTCTCCAAGGGTGTTGTTTGATCCAGCACCGCTACCAGCTCAGGATCCTCCATAAACAGGTTTGTGAACCCCAAAACCACATTTAGGAATGTCAACATCCAACCAGTGCCTTCTCTGACGTGCCCATAAAACAGTGGCAATGAATATGCTGTTTCTTTGATAAGTGTTGTTGTAAACAGCAGAGACAATCATCAGATGCCCCCTCCCCTCCACAATGAATGATGACCGACAACTACCTCACTCTTTGTCAGGGGAAGAACACTTGCTAGAACTCTTTCCTGGTTCCTTCTGTTTTTGGCTAGAACTCTTTCCTGGTTCCTTCTGTTTTTGGCTGTCACTATAGTCCATCCCCACTTCTCCTAATGCCACGATGTCGAGATTGCAAAGATATCTTCTCATAGTTGGTACATACTTGTTGGCTCTAAACTCTGCAGCAAACCTTGGATTTGCTGAAAAAGGCCAACTTTACATGGTAGTCCCTCAACATATGTCGCTGTTTCCTCCAACGATGGCAATGTCATGGGATAACAAAAGTTGGATACAGTCCACTCCAGATGGTATTGCTTGCTGGGCCCAGGCTGTCCAACTAGTATCTTCTGTAAACTTCTCTCACTTGTGGCTTGCAGAACTTCTGCGAGATGAAAGTGAGAATCCTCTATGTCATATGATCGTCTGATTTTCCCTGCATCCCCCTCTATCTGCTGCTCCAACTCTCAGAAAATCTTCAGTTGCTTCTTGGACATACCAGTCACCAGAAAAGACAGTATCCTCCAGTGTAATAGGGACATAACAACATTTGGCAGGATGACAAGATGTTTTCCACCACTTCTATCCCATTCTCCTCCTAGAAGTAGTCCATAACTTATGTTCTTGGTAACTGAGCACAGCCCTCTTATCTGGGAACCACTTCTTATCAATAACCATTGACAAAAGCTCCTCTTGATTCCTGCCATACTCTCGACATAAAAACTGCATCATCGCCCTAGTTAATCTCACCCAAAATGTGAAGCTGATCATCATCGAACAAGGGTCCAGCAATTTGGTGTTTTTTGATGTGATGCCTCCAAATCCTAATTTTCTTAGCTTCTTCTTGTCCACAAAACCAACAGGCAGAGTCGGGTTCCATTCAAAAAGGAAATTGTTTCTTACATACATACCTCTTGCTATGAAGATCCCTCTTTGGGCAAATTGGGCATGTTCTTGACCCTTTACTAGCCTCGACTTGCTTCACCAACTTATCTGTATTCCTCCATGTTTCATCTAAAACCTGTCACTTTTCACCTGAATCCATTTCAGCCTGTGAAGGCATATATATATATATATATATATATATATATATATATATATATATATATATATATATATATATATGTATATATATATATATGTATATATATATGTATATATATGTATGTATATATATATACATATATATATATACATATATATATACATATATATATATATTTGTTGACCAAATCTGTGGGCTTATGCATTTGCTTTACCAGTTTGAGATTGTTATCTCGCTTTTGTCGTGCTTGAGCAATTTTCAAATTCTCCCTTGTCTGCTGATGAACCCGAAGAAGTCGTTTTGGAAGCTGTTTCACAAATTCAGGTTCACTGGCATCCTCAACACTTACCAAATGATTCCCAAGCAAAATATACACTGATTTTGTCTATTCCCTTCCCAACATCAATATATTAGCTGTGTACCCTGTCTGACGATGGACCATGTCCTTCTGATTGTCCCAGCTATTAAAGGAAGCTCTTCATCCTAAGTTGTATAAAAAAACTTTATTTTATGAGGGTTGCCCAGTTAGCAAAAGTGATACGAATCTCCCCTGAGGCCCTCAGCATATAATGTACCACACATGCATGGGGTAAAACATTGGCAAATATGATAATATTAGTTTACAGTGTGAAAGGTAAAAATGAGTGTACAGTATAATAACAATACAAGTGGTAGAAGCAAGGACATTAATTACATATTACCAATAGCCCTGCGAGAGAAAATGTAATGGGTACAAGCTCTTTTAAACATAGGCAAGTTTATAGCATTCTTCATAGAAGGAGGTAAGCAGTTCCATGTGACACCCCAGTATAACTCAGGTTACATTTCAAGAACTTTTTCTTAGGTTTGGGAACACAGGTATTACATTTTGATGAAGAATGTAGGCTGTGTTCGTTGTCTTTTACATTAGTAAACATTTGTTGCATGTATGTTGGACTTGGTCCATGTAAGGTTTTAAACCCCAATAAAGCATTATTATATATCATTCTCATATCAAGTATCATCAAGTTCAGTTTTGGCTGAGCCTTCCTATTACTTAGCCATTCTCTCTGTGAGTTCAGAACCAACAAAGCAGCGCTCCTGTGGGGACGCTAAACTTTTCTACTAATGTCTTCCATACAGTTGCTCCAAATGCTAATACAGTAGTCACGATGGGGCAAGAAATAAGCATTTACATACATTTTGGGCATGTGAAATGGCAGGACATGTCGGATTCTTCGTAGTGAAGAAAGATTTTCACATATTTTCATGAAGATTTCGACACTTGCTGGTTCCACGTTAAGTGTTTATCGATTGTAATCCCCAGTACTCTTTGGCTGCTAATGCCTTCCAGATGTACATCATCACTTTTACCATAAATCTCTGCCTGATCTAAGTGCAGTACCTTTTGTTTAAAGGATATTAACATACATTTACTTTGAATCTCATTTACAATTATCTTATTGCATTCATACCAGTCATCTACCAGGACCATTTTGCTATTTAATTATAACTTTATTAAAGTACGTGATCTTTCATGGATGCTGGTACCACCACACACAGTCCTGATGTTATTCTGTCAAATCGTTAATGCACAATACCCTTCAGCAGAACTAACTGAGTTTTACATTTTTGCCTTTGACCAGCATTAACGGAAACAGCAGACCAAAATGCCTACCTGTTGGTACAACAATATAATCTTGAGCATTGCTCAGGCATGAAGCACCTGTAGCCTGAATGATGCTGTGCAGGGGATCTACGACTCTCTTGGCTAAAGTAACTTTGCAAACACTGACAGTTTCATTTCCACTATGCTTCACTATGCTTCATTACTGCATTAATTGTTTCATTGTCAATCTGTAACATGCAACAATCAAAGTCGATGTTGCATTTTTGGGCAACTAAAAAGTCTGATCCTAAGATGAACTGATCTGCAATCTAAGCCATGTCCCATCTGTAGGACCTGTTCCCTAAACTGAAGGACACTCCTTTCACACTCTTAGCTGGCATGGTTTTCTCTTTTGCAGCACTCATGAGTGTCACTTCTAAGATTTCCACTTTTCCTCCCAGTTTTCTAAAAAGATCTTCAGTAATGACTGTAACCTGTGCTACTGAATCATCCACGGCATTGACTTTTCCTTTATTCACATGGGCTGGTGCAATCATGCTGATTCCTTGGTTCACAGTCCTAACTGTAACTTCCTTGACCTTTGACCCTAACTGGGAAGATACATCACTATACACTTTACGCTGTTGCTGTCTGATATTTTTCAACTGATTATGAGTCAGAGATTCCGTCTCATCAGTTTATTTCAGTGGTAAAACAGTCTGGGTTGAACATGCATTTAATAAAGAATGAGTCAAACTATTCTGAGTCAGAACTTCCATCTCACAAGTTGACTCATTTGAAGTTGATGATGTTAATTTCTGGCCTTGATCTTCTCTGAGGGTTGAAATTTGGCCAGTCATTTTGACCCTATCTAGTTTGAGGGCTTTCTTGGAGAGGAAAGTGCAATGTGATTTCTTCCCACAATCCTTAACCATATGTCACATTTCTCCACAGCGATAACATGTGACGCCAGACTAGTCGAATCTCCTCCTTGGACTTGTTGGAGGTGAAAGTTATGCATCACTGCCAATGGGAAACTGTTGCTCTACTAAAGAGTTCAACAACTTTTGATTGGTTTCCAGCAGCTTCTGCATAGCCACTTGATTTTGTTTCATGATCTGATCGGAGCTTCTTTGGAATCCGGTCCGGATTTTACGGGGGGGGGGGGGGGGTAAGAAACCCCAAAGAAGCTAAAAGAGGGCGATAATTTTGATGGGGTATGAGTTAAAAATGGGGTAGAGTATTTTGGGGTAAAATGTTAAAAAAAAAAATGAAAAAAATGAAAAAATGAAAAAATTAAAAAGGTGGAGGGGGGTCTCGAATCCTATCTTCTCTTCTACTATTTCCTAACCTGTCTTCTTTTCTGTTATTCTGTTATCTCCGATTTTCCCAGTTGTAAAGTCCCGGTGCTATAATGTTGAAGAAGAATGCATCTGTGAAATGAAAGCGTATATATAATTTAACATGAAACATGGTATACAAGTATATAGCATGAAACGTAAACATAGAATGACATGGAATATAGTAGCGATCGTACTGTATAAGCCACAAGAGTTGGTGTTACGAATGGTCATTTGGAAGTTGTAGATATTCACTGAAGTGAATATTTTACTTCCGGGTTAAATGTGAGCAAAAAAAAACAAAGATAACAATGGAGAGAGGTAATTTAGTGCAAAAGAGAAATGTTGTCATTGCGTAAATGTGAAAAAAAAAATGTGCGCTGGGCGTGTGAAAGTTGAAAGAGAGAAAGTTGTTGTGGTGTGGAAATTGAAATTGAAAATGCATCAGCAAGACGAATCGATATTAGTGTACTCGGATTCAAGTGAAGACAGTGATTTTGAGGTGCAACCTCCATGGAAACTTAGGAAAAGAACCCATGAAAAGAGAAGGCCGAAAGATGAATTCGAGAGGAAAATGGAATCCAGACTGAGTGTATGTGACAAATGGACACAGTCCTGTCCATCGGTTGGGGAGAAGGGCACGCAAGTTGGACCAAGTCTGGGTAGTTACCAGCGCGGTTGTGATGGTGTCGACATAAAATCAATTACAAGTGGCTAGTCCGAGATATACTATGGAACAAAGACAGTACTATAAGTAAGTAAGATATATATTAAAAATGTTATTGTGGAAAAGAACATTTGTGTAATGACTGAAATAAATATTAATTGAAATAAATGGTAACTGTATAAAAATTATAATTAAAATAAATTGTAAACGTGTAGAATGTAAACAATAAATAGAACTGAGTAAGAGTTTATTGGTCATTTTATAGAGGCTGTTGGTAATGAATGGAAAATAAATTATGGAAAAGAAAATAAGAGAAATAGTTAAAAAAAAAAAAAAGGAATATTGGAAAATCTGGGAAAGAGTGAAAATGCAAGTGATTGATTAAAATATATAAGAAGAGGCTAATATTAGCATTTTTTTCTATATTTTAGATTGGCTGATGGAAAACAACTTTTTGGCGGCGTCGAGGAAATGTACGGAGTGTGGAGAAGATATGAAACTGGTAACGGTGCACAAGAGGACAACTTCTGACATGAAGCGTTGGCGATGCCGCAGTGACAAAAGTAGTTGCAAACATGACGTTGTATTATCTATAAGACACGGATCATGGTTTTCAAATTCAAATTTTACATTGGAGGAAGTGCTTGAATACACATATTTATGGTGTTGTGGACTACCTCAAGTAGCTATTGGGAGAGAAATGGGGATGGGCAGCGAGTCTTTGGTGGATTGGAGCAATTATTGCCGAGAAGCGTGCGAGGCCGTGCAGTTGAAATGTAAAAACAATGGAAAGCAAATTGGGGGTCCTGGGGTTGTGGTTGAAATAGATGAAAGTAAATTTGCGAAGAGAAAATACAATCGTGGGCACGTGGTGAAAGGTGGTTGGGTTTTTGGAGGAAGGGAAAGAGACAACAAACACAAACTTTTCCTGGTTCCAGTAGCGGACAGAAAGGCAAACACGCTAGTCAGCATAATAAAGGAGGAAATAGCACCCGGCAGCATAATACACAGCAACTGTTGGAAAGCTTACGATCGTTTGAAGCACGAGGGTTACACCCACCTGACAGTCAACCACTCTTTGGAGTTTGTGGACAGGCACACGGGCTGTCACACTAACAGCATAGAAGGGGAGTGGGGAAAAATCAAATATAGCGTCAATATGCCTTTGACAAGGAACGTCAGAGAGAAATTTCTGGGCGGATATCTCAGCGCTTATAAGTGGAGACGTGAGATAAAGGATGGCGAAGATGTGTTTTTGAAATTCCTAAGTGACATTTGCAAGAATGTATATGCTGGTTCATGCGACAAAGAGGATTGCAAGCACTGCTCAAATTAACTTGTAAATAGTTGTAATGTAGGATTGGATGAGAGCGGTATGTGTGGCAAAGATACATAAATGTATAAATAAATGTGGTTAAGGTTGAAATGGATATAGTAGTGACAATTGTAAAAATGAAATGAAAATGTGGAATTTGATGTATGAGAATAAAATGAAATGAGAATGTTAAAATATGTGGGGGGCTCTGCCCCCCACCCCCCGGGAAAATAATAATAGATAATAAAAAGTGTGAGAAAAAAGATGGGGGGCTTTGCCCCCCACACCCCCTGTGAGAAGAAGAGAAATAGTGAAGGAAAAAATTTTGTCAAAAATTCAAGCACTTCCTCCGGGATTTGAACCGAAGAGAATAGTAATGTAATAGCGCTGAAGGGTTTTAACCATTGCGCCACGGCATTTTCAGGCTATCTTCATGGATGTTTGTAAATATGAAGCCACATGGAATCCCACAACAGAAGAGAGCGTGCGACCTCCGTGAATGTGTTGGTGGAGGACGTCGTTGAAACGGTTATCCGAACTTTGTATCGGGTGTATATTTTTGCAGATTCAGTAGCGTCTGGAATCTTACGAATGCGTTGACAGGTGACATGAAAGTTGAAATTAAATACTGTTACCAAATTTTTATGTTAAAAATAACATAAGAATTTGATAGATGATATATTTATCATCATACAGGTAAGTAATTTGCTTTGGTAATCTTTCAGGACACCCGGACCGGATTCCAAAGAACGGCCATCTGATCCAACTTGTTGGTATCACATTGATTGGAGACTGCTTTCAAAAAGCATCTACTGCCATGGTCTCCATAAGCTTATCATCAGCCTCACTGTACCCATCTAAATACATCTGTTGACATCTCTCAGCCAACTCCTCTAGCATCTCTCCTTCCAACCGTGTTATGTTCTGGAGTTTTTCTCCAAACCTTCACTGGTGGCAATTGATACTAAAATGTACCAGAGGGAGCTGCAGCACCAAACTTCCCATAATCATCGTCATCATCTTCATCATCAATATCATCATCACCATAATCATATTCATCATAATTTGATTCCATGGAAGCCACCCTTAAAGAAGAAGGGATGCAAATTGGACTTTCCATCAAACATTGATGGTCTAGGTAATGGCGACCCTTGACATCTGGCCTTGTTATCATCTTTCTTCCTGTTGTAATTTCTATTATGATCTTCAATACACGTCATAATGAAAATATAACCCTGAATACAATTTTCTGAACAGAACTTCTGCTCTAAAAAATACATATCTAATGTGATGTTTTGATAAGCAGCATACATTTCAGAACAGAAGTTTTGCTGAAAAACTCTGTATCTGCCCAGCAGGCATAAAAAGAAGTGAAATATTTGACACACGGAACTCTAGTATCAGTACAGAGTCAAGTGAAATGCACACACTAAAGTCTAATAGTTTCCCACTCAAGTGTAAAATATAAGAAAGACACCGAAATGAAATTTGGATCCACTAAAGTATCACGTACACAGTCAAGTGCAAAGTACAACCAAAGTGTAATGTTATTCACACTGGAGTGTAGAGGAACAGAAACTCATTGAAGTGAAACATTGTTCACACTCCAGTATTACGCACACAATCTGATTCAAACTACACACTTCAATGAAGGAAATCAGTGGTAATCTATTTCACACTGAAGAGATATGAATATGAAACAAATACAAAATATACCCAAGTGATATTACATGTAACAATCACACTGAAGTAAAATGCAGTATGTTTTTTTCACTCAAGTAAATCACTGATTATATAATCCACACTGAAGTGCAATAAAAATCAAATGAAACACAAACTACCCCCGAAGGGTTATTACATGTGGCAATCACACTGAAGTGAAATGCAGCATGCCTTTCTTTTTCAACACAAGTAAATCACTTAGTAAATACTCCACACTGAAGTGAAATTAAAAATACAAACATTTACTCGGTATCTGTGTGTGAAAACCATATGATGTGTATCAGAGTTTCTTGTCTTCTCTTTTTTCTATGACTGCAATCATTACATGCAATCAGAACAACTATAACCAAAGAACAGCTGGTGTTGTAGTCAACAAAAAGTTGCGTGTGTGTGTGTGTGTGTGTGTGTGTGTGTGTGTGTGTGGTGCTATCTACTTCCAATCGCTGTAAACAAGTCAATTTTCCAGAAAGCTGCCTCAAGTTGGATGCAAAGACCTCATCTTGACCTCCAACAACGATCACGTGACCTTCCTCAACCTAGGAGATGGCAGGAATTTAAACCTGCATCACTATTGAAAACAGATGCAAGCTTCATGAACACCTATAATCTTTATAATTCCAACTTGTTGTGAATCACTATTCTGATCCTATTGGTGTGTATCAGAACAGAACTTCCACTCTAAACCCATGCACTTACTATCTGCTACAAGGGTCTTCACGTCCGTGATTCACATGTACATCAATCAGTGGCGATTCTCCTGTCAATTTCCGAATATTGATTCCAATTGTCTAGGCGTCGTTCTTGCAAATTTTGACACCAATGTTGTGGAATTGACTACTAAACATCTACGATATCGATCTTCGTATACGGTAACTGATGATAATGGCCATTGCAGATTGGCAGCTGACATTTTCCTTGGAGTGGTGTTATTAACACAACTGTCCATGAAGAACCTTTGTCAATGTCGGCGCCAGTTCTCGCTGTGACGTCACCCACTACAGTGAGATGAGACTTTAAAAATTAGGTCTCACAGTATTGATACATTGCATGCATTGGATCTCCATACCACAATGGTATTCCATCAGGGCCAGGTGATGATTGTACACACAGCACATTGTACCTTATTCCCGGGGGGTAACAGGGCCATTTAGTTTCCACTTGATAGCTCCATGCTTTTTAATTTAGTACTTGCATAACACAGATGTTAATGATATTGAACTTTGTGCTGGTCCTGTACAAGGGCAAGTTAAGAAAGAACATGGGGGCTCTGGACTTCCTTTTCAAGCCTTACAAGCCACCTGAATAAATATGCATGCAAGGTCAGCTGAACCCATGGACCTTTTTTGTTTGTTCTGGGCTGGTGGTGTCGGTTATCATGTTTTGTTTGCTTTTTGGGGAGGGGCAAGGGCTGAGGCAGGGGCAGAGGCAGGGGCAGGGGCAGGGTTGTTTTGCGCCAAAGACGTTTTGCATTGTACAGACTTCTGCTTATTACGCTTAAGACCACACCTGATAAAAATATATATACACTTAAAGTTCATACGTACTTTCAAAGAGTATGATAACAGTTTTTAGTATGAAGCTCAGGTGGCGATAGAGGACAGAATGCAGATTATCTTTGCCAGTGCCATTTTGTTTATGTGGAACTTTTTTTAACACATGGAGTATGGTGTTTGTAATTTTTGACTGAAACATACAATTATATATTCAAAAGACACTGGAATGTTTGTCAAAAGCGCATATTAACAGACACAGAGTGAGCTCTGCCAATATTTTACATCAAAGATCATACATATCCCAAGTTTGACACAAAAACAGAAATATTTGCAAGTATGTGTGATCAATTATATTTCAACTATCGGAAGATTTGGACTTGTAACAAGTCATACCCGAGGTATACCCCTGACAGGTTATACTCTATTTTCTGGAAGTTATAAATATTTGATGCACTTCATAAAAAATTATATTCTGTTATATATATATATATATATATATATAAATATATATATTTAGTATGGAATGCCGTTTCTTCTTTTATTCATTATTTGAACTTATCATCAAATATATTAAATGATATGATCAATTATATTTAATGTTATCATTAAATATTTGATTACAACATGAATTATTTAAAAATATATTCGATTTCTATCAACGCACAAGAGGGTAACATTGCAAATGACTGTACAGGATAAGTTGATCAAGCGAATAACCTGTATAGAGTACGCGGCCAGCTGGATTCAGATAAGCAGGTGGCAAAAGTCGGAAGGCACGTGTAAAAGGTCACCTGAAAGTAATTCAACAGAATTAGTCCAAACATCAGTTCACCAAGGTCACTTCCGTTTTATTTGATCATAACATTAAATGTGTAGTGTTATCACTAAATAATTGGTGTTATGATTAATTCAGACCAAAAGGGGAGTGTACATTTTTCTAGTTCCAGAATTTAGTAGTGATATGTTTAAATGGCAACTATCATAATATAAATGGATTTCAACATTAGACCAAAAGTTTATTTGATCAAAACAATAAATCGATTTAAAGTTATCATCAAATAAAGTTTTACGTATGTCTAAATAATTTCCCGTTTACACTTATCATGAAATCTTTTTTGATCATATCATTAAATGCAATTGTTGATAACATTGAATGTATTTAATGATATTAAAACGAGAACATTTCAACATAACAATAATATAACAAGAAACACATTTAATGATAACATGAATTCTATTCAATGTTATCATCAAATATTTAATGATATGTTCAAATACTGCATGAATAAAGAAACGGCGTTCCATAATATATGTGTATATAATTTATATATATATATATATATATATATATATATATATATATATATATATATATATATATTAATTAATTAAATTTACCAATTTTAGATTTCAAGAGCAGGTTCATCAATGTGTTTATCATGGCTAATGGCACAAGCTTTTATGAACAATGCCTTCCTGCAAATACAGTCAACTTTGCATTGTGCACTACAGCGCTCCATTGGACTTCTGGTTGGTAAGTTCAGGTTTAGAATAAAGACACCATTTATCGTAGCTGTTTTCAACAGGATTCATCTGCCTAAAATATACCTTCGATGAACAAGCATCTTTCTCAACATATTGATAGATTGATTGATTTATTCTTTTACCAGGGTCACTGGCTCAGTGTGACAACACTACTCTTCCCCCAGGCCCTGGATGGTACATGATAAAAACAGATGAATGGCAAGGGTACAAATGAAGTCACAAATATTACTATATATAAATAGAAATTAAAGTAAAATTAAACACATTAGAAAATAGACTATACAAAATAACAATAATATGATATAGTCGATACACTAATATAGCACCCGGAGAAAAGGTAGAAGGACCAGATCAGCATCAAACAGGTCCCAAAGAGTAGAGGCCATCACAGGGAGGCCAAGTAACTATAGTAATGTCTTTTAAAGAGAAAAAGGCTGGGCAGTGTTCTAAAGGTGTTTGGAATAGAATTCAATTCTGCTGCACCACGGAAAGAGATACTATTTTACCATAATTTGTGCGAGCATAGGGTATATGTAGGGACCTGGTTGATGCTGATCTAGTGGCATGTTCATGAACACGATTTGCAAAAGTTAATTTATCAGAAATGTAATTGGGCAAGGTATTGATAGTTGCCCGAAACATAAATATACCCATATGAAACTTGCGCCGTTCCTGGAGGGATCACATATGGAGTTTAGTAGTGGGCCTATTGCGGTCCCTCCTAAAAATCATGCACAGTGCCCAGTTCTGGAGGATTCGCAATTTAGATTTACATTTTTTCGAACATGAATCCCAAACAATATGACAATAGTCGAGGTGAGGGAGAATCAAAGCTTTATATAACGTAAAAAGGAGTTTAGTGTCCAGGTATCTGGATGCCCTGTCAAGTGCAGCTAATTTGGAATTTATTTTATAAATGGTGTAGTCAAAGTGACAAGCAAAACATATAATATTGTCAAGCTGGACACCCAGATACTTGAAGACTGTCACATGTTCAATAACCTCATCATCTATTTAATTTCCATATAATTGGGATTTTTCAATTTAGAAGGTGAGCCAAAATGCATGAAGTTGGTCTTACTAGCATTTAGCGTAAGCTTATTTGTCTGAAACCACTGTGATATATTTAGAAGCTCAAGATTAAAAACTCTTTCGATCTCGTCAAAATCTTGATGGGAGAGGTAAGGAGCTGTGTTGTCTGCATATAACATAACTTTAAATTTGTTTATTGGGTCTGGAAGGTCATTTATATAAAGAATTAAGAGAAGAGGACCAAGAATAGATCCATGGGGAACCCCACATTTCAGTACCTTGGGGTCCGACAGTGATCCATTAATGGTTATACACTGATTTCTATCAGAAAGGTAGGATCGAAAGCATGAAAGTTCTGCTGCATCAACACCACAAATTTTGAGTTTTTGTAACAGGATGTCATGGTTAACAGTGTGGAATGCTTTATCAATCACACCAGACAAAACAGTTTTGTCCACAAAATAATTCAGATGGAAATTTCAATATTTTAAATCTTCTAAACAACTTGCTTTCAATCAGATTTCATATAACATGGAGATCGGGTAGCGATTTTGATGTGGTAGCGGATTTAGTTTTTTATTTATTTATTTATTTTTAGTTCTGCTAAGTGCTGTACGTTTCTCGCGTGACTAAATGTTAGCGCTTTCACTGTTAATCCCAGCAAATTCTTACTCATTTAACCAGCTCATACAATCTCTGATACAATTTTCTAATAAAATCTTATTCAAAATGCTCATACATCGAAAAAAAACAGAGAATGGTCCAGCTTAACAACTTTCCATGGCCTGTTTTGCGCAGATCGCGCCCAAAGCATGCTGAAGAAAGCTGTTAACAGCCTGAGCCTCTGACTTGTCATTATAGGAGTTAAAATGCTGCGCCGATGCTGCATACAAAATGTCATGTTCCACCAGTGTACAATATGTATGTAACTCTATCTGAAATGACACCTGTAGCCCCAGCAATTTGGGAGAAGAAATCCTACATTTTCAAGCCAGCGACGAAGACAAACGGATCTGGAAAGAAAATGCAGCCATGGAGTTGGAACAATTTCTTCTTTCCCGTAGAAAAGAACTGGCTCCAGGTATAAGAATATACATTTAAGTTGTTTTTGTCTTCGACTTCCTTTCCAATTGACGAAACTTACCGATATATGGAAATTATTATAAATGATACTGCTATGGATGTGAAAATGATTGTTTGCTTTGATTTGGAGAGGTCACTGTACTCATTGAGTGTGTGCAGAGTCACTGATTTGGCATAATTCGTTTGGGTTACTTTCATTATTCTGTAAACAATTGGAATAAGCTAGAATGGTGACCTACATTCTCATCCGAAAATTCTTATGTGGTCCACACAGGTCTCAGGTCTTGGGATGTGTTACTAATTGGAATACTGGTGAGATTTATAAGCTTAGATTTATAAGGCAGCTCCCTTCATGAATGGGATAGGGAGAAAAATTCTAAGCACTCACCGGAGCTGTGCGACTTCAAGCCAGTTGGACTGAGAGCCATTGTTATAGCGAAGGAGATACTCATTTATACATTGTACCAATGGAGTGTAGTCAGTGTGTTTGAGTGGACTGGTAAATTTGGTGTTAATTGTACCACATTGGAACCAAACTGCACATCTGTGGGATTTCGATCAGACTATTTGGCATTTGCCATAGGACTTGGAACAGTGGGACAATGGCTAATCTCTCACCAGGAATTAGGATTTACCTACAGACTGATTTACAAATTGGAATACCAGCCTAGCTGAGTGTACATTTCATTTACCTACGTTGTACCTATTTGGTTGGTAATATATTGTTATTGCTGAAGCTATATGATCATTGTCATTTTTTGTTAAGTTCTGCTACGATCTAGAATACTCAGAAGGCAGGCATCGAAACAGGTACAATATATCCATATGATGACTCCATATAAATGTGAAAAAGCATTGCCAGACGCGAGTCAATATGAAGTTTTAAATGTTGATATGTCTTAGTTCCTCTCTTGTTGATGGCAATTGGTAGCAGCACAGTCCTGCTGAGCACATGGCGGCAGTAATTCTGTTTAAATTCAATCGAAACACACATTAAAGCCATGTGCAGTTCACTTCACGGTCTAACAAGACAGTGTTAAGCACATCTTTTTATTGATTACTGTTGTATTTACCACTTTCGCAGGTGGGAAACTGAGTATAAGTTGCTGTACTGTGGATGCAACTGGTCATCACGCCTCCCTGCAGGTTAAAAGGGCATTATCAGACATATGGAAAGAAATGGTGAAAGAAAAACAGATACAGCAGGTAATAGTTTTCTCGGGTTTTGGGCCCGGGTATTATGTATCTAATTAAGCTGGTTGTAACATAGAAAAGTTGCTACAATTCAAACCCAAATATCTTTGCAACATTCATTATAACCACAATGCACATATATATGTACGTTACTGCAATAGTCTCGGAAATGCAGGAATACCAACATATAATGCTTGGCGGTGATAACTGCTGTGCAAACAAAGAGGTAGTCTGGATATCGAGGATGCAGCAAATTGCGTGGGGTATCTTCAAAACTATATGATAAGATTTAAGTGTGTAGATAAACGGTTATTTTTGTCCCCCGTCCTGGTGCATAAATGTTATTTCCTGCTGACTACCGAGGTGGTCTTATGTCTGTTGAGTGAAATTTTACCTTCCCTTTTCCGTGCAACTGTGTTCCACTGTGTCTGCACCTCACTGATCTTTTAAGTTTTACCCACAATCTTGTGACTGATTGCATGTGTTGGATCTTGGCCATCAGTAGCATCACAAAGCAGGTAAAATGCCACTCAACAAAAGTGTTGATTTTATTGTTCAAAGGTTAATTTCTTTTTCAAAGATTTCTCTCTTTGGAATTAACCGTTCTTAGTCATATTGAGAATGTTAGCTAACTGGAGTCTAGGTTGTACTATACTAATTGTGCCACAGCCCCCACCCATACTTATTGCTGATGTTTGTGAAAACTACAAATATGTCACCGGCGGATCCAGGAGGGTTTATAAAGTGCTATAAACTATTTGTGTTACCAAATTCCACATTTATGTTCATTTTTTTTTAAATTCGCAGTATGACCATAGATTGTGTTGATGGTACCTATTACCAGAAATTACGGCTAAGTATGTAGCTCCAATGGTTTTCATAAGTCTTGCTTCCTTTACCAGCAAACTTGTTCGACATTTTTATTAAAGGCTATCGTATGGCAGAAACTATATAAAAGGGCACGATACCTCCATACACAAAGTCTGTTTTTTTACAAACGGGCATCAGTTTGAAAATGATGCAAATTAGGTTTGGAAAATTCAAACCTTAAATATCTGCAAACCTATTACACGTAGAGGTGCCATTCCAACTTCAATCCATAGGTTTGTGTTGTAAGCACACCTAGGCCCGTAAACCACAAAGAAATCCAGAATATCTTCTAAATTATTACAGGTGGAGCTGTCATTCCGGCTTCGATTCATTTTGTGTGCTGCAGCCGCATCCAGTGAACTACAAACAGAAATTTAAAAACTTGGATTGATACCTGTAAGATGGACTTGAAAATTTTGAAATGTTAGAGATGTATCTCCAAAACTATTATGCGTAGATGTGTGTTTTTTTCGTTCACATCCTAGGTTTGTTTCACATCAGTTTTGTCCAGAGTTTGATATATATCTCCAAAACTATTATGCATAGATGGGTAATTTTTCCACTCACACCCTAGGTTTGTTTATCATCAGTTTTGTCCGGAGTTTGATATATATCTCCAAAACTATTATGCATAGATGGGTATTTTTTCCACTCACACCCTAGGTTTGTTCATCATCAGTTTTGTCCCGTGTTTGGCCTTCAGGCGTCAGCCACTAAAGCTAGAATCTCTGAACAGTGTGTAGTGCAATCAGTGAGGTCGAAACCATGCAAATGGAGAGCAACAAAAGCAGACTTGCACATATGTGTGATACACGAGATATACAACAGGCCATGATCTGTCTACAACAACCAATTACGTGTATATGTACATCACTAGCATTTGTTTCTTACGCTGCATGGTGTCAGGCATGACACTTGTATGCTACCATATGGTGCCTACTTTATCATCAGTCCTTGCTGTAGTGTCAACAGTGACTGGTAAATGTATCAGACTTGCAAGAAGGAATGAACCAGAACCAATTGGAGTTTTTCAATACTTGACCAAATCTTGTTTGTGTGCTGACTTTTGCCATATTAGTTTTATCAAGACTTCTGTCTTTCTGTCTGCCATTTCCTTCTTGCCTGCATATTTTTTGTCATGCTAAGAGCCCTTTTTTCCTACAGCTTTTTTTTTTTATTTTGTGTTGTCTGTCATGTAGCTTTTCCAATTTCAATTTCAGTGTACAAGACAACAAATTTCCTTTGTAGGCACATAAATAGATTCGATTTGAAGCAATTTTATTCCTACTTTGTAAATTGTGTTTCCAGGCAGATATGTCATTCTTTTAACATTCCTATTCATTCTGATGTATGAGTGACCAGATGAGTAGATAGGTACATATATACGCTGGTTCCTTGAATGATTAGACAAAACATAGAGACACTAATTTTCTATCACTTCACTCTCAAAGAAATGTCACCCTGTACGTAAAAAATCTGTTGAGGTAATATGTAAGGGTTGTAATTTTGCACTACTTTGTTTACAAGGAAAGGTCACACTGTACTTAATTTGTGTGTTTAGATGTTAAGTTATTGTTTTACTTATATGCACCTTGTTCATTTCTTGTATTAGATAGAACTGCAGAGGACCGTTATGAAGTTGTATGATCGAAGTGAAGAAGAACTCCAGTTTCCATTTATTAGCCCGGCATCTGCTTTATATGGCTTGGATTTGGAATTGGTAAAAATCGAAACTTTTAGGACACCTTGCGTTTTCAAAGAGTCTCTGCAAAACACAACTGGTATGTTTCAGCTGAATAATTAATCCATGTACACATCCCTTTATCTATTTCTTGCCTCCTGGCCAAATACTTATTCATTCGTTTGAAGATCTGTATGCATTTTTTCTTTTTTGTGCCTCTGTTGACTTGATAGTCTCCCGACATCCCTCATTCTTGTGATATTTTTATAGTTTCGCCTTCTCAAAGGGAAAAAAAACATTAGGCAGATTTTCTTCAAACTTGGCGGGGATGATCCGCTGATAGGTCTCTGCCGAGTTGGTTCAACAAATCAACTCCATGTAACTTTTCCCTGAGGTCACTTGTCAGTCAGCTAAGGTTATGGATGGTCCATTGTTGGCAGTCAGTCTGCCACTCGTATGTCCGGTCACATTTATATTTTCATCGTTCAAAAACTTTCATTCAGATTTTTCCCAAAACTTGGTCGAATAGGAAAATACGTTGGGTGGGTGCCTATTACACTCGTTCAACAAGCTAGTGATTTGAATTCGTTTCATTTTGCTCTTTTTCATTTCCTTTGGCTTTATTTCACCTCACTTCACGTCACTTCAATTGAGCTCATTTTACTTCACTTCAATTCATTTCACTTCACTTTACTTCAACTAATTTTACTGCACTTCACTTTACCTCATTTCACTTCGCTTCATTTTTTTCAAAATTGCAGAAAATCCTATCTTCCAAAACCACTTCACCTATTTACCAATTCTTTTGAAATAACACAAGGACACTTCTGGACAGTGCAAAACCGTACTTTCTATAACAGGCGCTGCACAGTAAATGAATATCGGAATCCGATTCCCAAGGTCACAGGGCAACTTTAATGAATTTCGCTGTTCACTTGATAACGTGAGAACCATCTGATCTAAGACTTTGATGCTTGTTGCCCAGTATGTGGGCCAGACCTGCACACCACCTGGACTTCATGTGCAATCACACCCGATCACCTTAATAAAAGATAACTGGGAAAGAGTATGAGCTAGGACTGTGAATATTGAGGAATTACTTTGATATTTGTGCATACCGGTCTTCGAGAAAAGTGGCCTTCACCTAATTTCAAAGGTCACAGAACCACATCATTCTTTTCATGGAAAGACAGCTGTACACAGGACTGTCACAGTGCTCTTGTTTTATTGGTTTGTTTTATATGCATATGTGTGTGTGTGTGTGTGTGTGTGTGTGTGTGTGTGTGTGTTCGGAAATTTGGACTTCTCCCGAACTGTGAAGACATATAGCTTGACTACATCTGCTGCGAAGATGTTTAGTAAGTGGAAACACATCTATATGCTCGTCATAAGAAAGTGTTGAAAATATGGCAATCATTGGTCAGGGTACATGTTATCATGGTTTCAAAAGGAATACTTGTGTGCATGTGTGTATAGACAGTTATCTACATAAACTGTACACCAGGTCCACTTCAAACCTGGTGCAGATGTACCTTGGCTGAATCTCTATCACGTGTCTTTAAATGGCAGTCCTCCAGTAGATTGTGTATTATATCTGATTTTTTCTTTGAATGTTATGGAAAATCTTTTAACATCGTCGCTGGAACCACTTGGATGGCAAATTGGGTTAATAAAGTATGATTGAAGAAACTGATGCATAACGGATATTGAAACACAAACCATCGGGGGGGGGGAGGTGAAGGGGGGGGGGCGATTTGAATCTGTCAGCTATACTTATACTCTGCTTACATGTGGTAGCTTAAATAGAAAGGGGAGAGATCAAACAGTTTTCTGTTTTGCAGATTATCTGCAAATATTTCCAATATTTCAATTTTGAATGATGATTTTCTGTTTCAGATACCAAGGACAACCAAAACATAAAACGTGCCGTATGCAAACAGGCGGCTTTGAGTATGCGTCAGTGGGCTGATCCGTTTTTCAGAAACGGCCTTCTCCCCTCAAGGCCGCAAGCAGATAAGGACGCTATTTTGGACTTTTTATTTAAACGTCTTGAAACAGAGTTCTTCAAGGATCCAGTTAGGTTTGAAACGACTGGTACCAATACTTATGTAGAAATTTCTAAAACCCAGTAAACAGTACGAGATGATGGAAGGGTATTCACGTGAAACAAAAATGTGGAAGCTAACAGGAATTGAAAACTTGTTCTATGGAGGAACCTTAAAGGGGAGAACAGTCCTCATCTGAAACATTTCCACATGAATATACGCTTCAGCTTTCTGCGCCTACCCATTACGTATGCTTGATTTAAGCATCATGCGTTATATATGCTAGGTATGTTTATTTCCATATAAGGTACAATTCTGAGGGTAGGTTCCTGTAACCCTTTTGGTACCCATGGACACGAACAGGTACAGAGGGTCGTAAATTTATTCATGAGACCTGAAGTAGGTTTCAGAAGGGTATATTCTACTTGAGTACAGAGACCACAGAGACTTTTGTAATGACATGAATGCAACAGACCAGAGCTATGGACTATTTAGGAAAAACTATCACAATGGAAATCGTCTTGTGTTTTACCAGTTCTAAATGTAGCCACTACAAGGCAGTGCCAGAGTCACTTTAATGTTTAAGCTGGCCACGTATATTGTATTTAATAACGCATATCCCCATGTGATAACCACCTCATCATTTAAGTCCATTTATTCATTCAGATTATTTGGGGCCGGTGATTATTGAAATCTGGGCACTTACAGTCCAGTTCAGTGAGATATGGCACTGTCCAGTCATCTTCTGACCAATCTGAAATTGAATAGGGCTGTCACTATACTATAGAAGAGTTGATTTGTTAGCACTGCCCAGTGTGTCTTATGACCAATCTGAAATTGACTTGGACTGTAACTATACTGAACCAAACAAATAACGCAACCCTTAAACTTTTTAACTTAAATATTTATTGTTACTTTCATATCACAGAAACAAATTAGATCTATATTCTGCAGGCTTTTTGGCATAACATGTGAAAAACAAAAACTTGAAACTGTCAACGAGGGCGCGACCAGCTGGCAATAAACAGGGCAACATTGATTTGTAAAGTTCACAAATTGGCATGTCCACTAATACTGTGTGTGACCACCATCAGCATCTGTAACAGCTATGCAATGTCGGCGCATGGATGACACTAGCCTCTGCACCATCTGCCGGGGCACACGATCCCACTCTTCTTGAAGAGCCTGGCGAAACTGCTGGTGGTTGGCGGGCGCTGGATCCCGTCTTCGAACACGCTGGTCAAGGTAGTCCCAAAGATGCTCAATGGGATTGAGATCAGGTGAGAAGGCTGGCCATGGCAAAACGTTAATTCCTTCTCCTTGCAGAAAATCCATCATCAGTCTAGCGGCATGGGGCCGAGCATTGTCCTGTTGAAGCAAGTGGAGTTGGTGGTGTCTAATGAAAGGGACAGCAACAGGCTGAAGGATCTCATCCCTGTAACGGGCAGCGTTAAGATTGCCTTCAATGAAGATTAGCTGGGTTTTGGCTGTGAATGAAATTCCACCCCACACCATCACTGATGCACCTCCAAATCGATCTGTTTCCAGCACACAGGCATCTGAGTAGCATTCTCCCCTTCGTCGCCAAACACGTGTCCTACCATCTGCATGATACAGGGTGAAGCGGGATTCATTGGTGAATAGCACATCCCTCCACTGTTGATGGGTCCAGCGAGTAGCCCATTGTCGTCGGGCTTGCCTTCTTGCCTGTGTCAAAATTTGACCCCTGTAAGGACGCCTGGCGTGTAGATGGTGTTCTTGTAGTCTCTTAAGGACTGTCTGGGCAGATATTCTGTTATTGGTTCTGCCAGGTGTCTGTTGTGCAGTTCTAGTGGCTGGTCGAGTTCTGTTCTGCAGATGTGACACCCTGATGTGTCTGTCTTGTGCAGGTGTGGTTTCTCTTGGTCTCCCAGGACGCTGGCTATCAGCTGTGGCCCCAGTCTCCTGGAATCTTGTAGCAAGTCTGGATATAGTGGATTTGTGGACTTGCAGTCTTCTTGCAACCTCTGCTGCAGATAAACCAGCCTGTAGCATGCCAATTCCTCTCTCCCGATCTACTGTTGAGAATTGACCCATAGTTCTTGGAATACTGTGCCAAATGAATCCCATGCTGCCCTTTTATTGTCCGTGAGGGGCTACACCCAACCAGTAAAGGTGCAAATATTTTAGTCATGTGGGTAACACTGAATCCTGCATTCAGCACAACCACCAAACTTTGAAAGCCTCATATCCTCGCACACAGTTACGCTTGGACTGATTTCAATGTGGCCTTTTCCTGTCCCAGAATCAAAAACTTGGCAACCTTAATTTCAGGTGTCAGAGACTTGCGTAAAAAAGCCTGCTGTAGTCACTCTTGATTCATGACAATGACCCCATGGCAAGGTCAGGGTACTCGACCTTGAGGTCACACTACTTGGTGCATTATTTTAGACTGATTTAACAATGGTTGGTATAATTCTGAACTTTAAATACAGTTCCAATGTGAAATAAACCCAAATGAAAAAGTTGCGTTATTTGTTTCGTTCAGTATATTTTGTAGAGGAGTCGATCAGTAGGCACTGCGCGATGTATCTTATGACCACTCTGAAAGTGACTTGAGCCGTAACGTTTTTGTAGAGGAGTTGATCTGTGAGCTATAAATTCCAAGTAAGATCCTGAAGATTTTTGAAGGAGATCTTTAGTGTTTGCACCATATGTTCAGTTTCACAGTTACTTTAATGATAATTTGGAATGTGGTTGTATGTGTCAATCCATATTAATGTGCAAATGTAACAAAACTCACTGCGGAAAAGTCTGGGCTATTGTCTGAAGTCGAAATCTTAGGGCAGTCCCATCTTGCAAAATTTCACTGCAGTCTTCTGTGATGTGGCCACGGCCAATTTGCCAATTTTGGCGACTTCACGATACATAAAAATGTTGGAATGTCTACGTTGAACTTCTAGATTTTGACCTGGTTTGTTTGATGACTGAAGGTTTTTGATCATGGATAGTTCTTGTTTACTCAAATTTTCGGTGCAGCTTCTCCAACATTGCCCCCCCCCCCCATTGTTGGAAACTGTTGTCCCACTTCTATTTTTCATGACAGTTATTGTTTCCAGGTTGTCAATTAACATCTTATCCGCCTTAGATGTTCAATGAATAATGTATTGCTTGATGTATCAAAGAATCGCAGGTGTTGTTTGTGAACTTGACTGCCCTGTTGTCAGGTTAGTCACCTCTTAACTAAGATGCTGAACTTTTCAGAAATTGAACAGGCTTCTTGTTCATGAAAGTGCACGTTTTTTGGAGATGGGCAGTTTAATATATGCAACCTTGTGGCACGATGGCCAGGTAATACTCATGACAAATGCATATTTTAAATGCAATTAGGTCCAAAATGTTAGTGCTAAAGTAGCAATCGAGCAAAATGAAATTGAAGCTGGGTATACCAATTACCAGGGGACCAGAGCAATGCCTTCAGACATAATGTAACCTGTATAACAGTTCATCCGCAGCCAATACATATTCATCCATATTTTCTTGAGCCAGATGTGTGGTTTTATTCAGGTCCAATTCAAGGACTTAGTCTTTATAACCATCTTGTTCCCATTCTTGTTTGTATGCAAGGGAATTAATAGCTTCAACGGTTCAGTGATAGTAGAAAGCCACTTATATCGAAAATCAACCTTTAATCCACAACATGCTGACCATACATAAGATTTACCAGAAACAAAAAGGTTATCTTTTCAATTCTAATGACACTCTGTTTGTTGCAATGTTAAACAAGTTACTGTTGGGTATGCCTATATATTCTGAAAAACGGTGATTTTTGTTACCCGGGTTGTATGGTAAGATAAACTCGGGACTGGAAGGGGTGTTATATGATAAAAATGAACTAAGGTATCAGTTGTGGTTACAGGGATTTTAATTTTAATAAATAACTGGCCTTAGTTTTAGCATGCACAACATTTGGAACAGTATAGTGATGACTGATTTCTGTTAACGCAATGCGGAAGGTTGGATAGATGTTCATAAACAATGAATGCAACGAATTTAAAAACTCTTTTAATTTCTGAAGGGGTATATAGTGAATTGGCAAATATTCTTCCGTTAAGGTTTGGATGGCCTGCACTGCCATTTCAGAATCACTTCATAGCGCGTTTAACATGTGGAAGTCTTGTATTCTGTATGCATTTAAAAGATTTATTGCAATCCTTTTTTTCTAGACCTCAAAGGCTGGAGTCTGACAGCAACATCAAGTTGTTGTATGGCTCTTTTCTATATACCTAGGCAGTTCATTGACCTATTTATCATATTTTCATTAAGTTTAGTTACATGCTTTAGGTTTATGATCACATGATTTAACATTTGTTCATAAGATTGCATTTTTCTGTAGATGTTTTAATATATTTGACTTCCTTTTCCCTTTTTTGATTCTATTTCATCTATCTATTTTTGCAGATGTTCAAGATCAGCCACTGTTGTTGTGCCAAAGAGCCTCTTAGAAAGGCTACCAACTACATTTAATCATCCATGCTTTGTTGTAATGTGAATATAGGGATATATAAGCTTGAAATTCCTTATGGCAACAAGTTCTAGTAGAATTTCTTTCGATAGAAATTTTAAGTTTTGAAAGGATGGTTCATACATGTTACTAATTGACTTCAGATTTACAGGCAAGAGAATGTCATATTCTGATTTTGCTTTGGTGTTACATAGTGTTATGGAATTCTCAATATGAATCATTTGTTTCTGGAAATGGTAGTGCAAATGTATGAGACCATGTCATTGCAGAATTTTAAAAAGTCTTGTATCTCTCAAATAGGATACCATATTTATTTCTCGTTACTCTCGGTGGAAATGCTGTCCCTTTCCAGGCCATCAGTAATTTTTTTCAGCTACACTTGGTTGACCAATGCAGCAGAGCATAAACAAGACAATGAATGTCTTGATCACTGGAACCAGAATGACAAATCACTATTGTTTATCTGCTAATTTGTCCATGTGCTGCATTCTTGGTATTCGTTTATTTGCAAGCTATATTCTTGGCATTTACTTAAAATACTTATCTTAATATTTTGTTCAACTTTGTTCAAGTTCAACTGGCCATTTTGAAAACCTGCCTGGATTTTGCTTGAGGCATTCTTTAATTCCCTACTGTAAATAACATCTAAATGACAAGCCTTGAGAAACAGGTTTTGGGACCAATTTTAATTGAGTCATAATACTTGTATTGTCAGCTGGCAACGCGACCACCAAGTGTACACATAAATGATAAAGCGTGACAATACGATATTTCCCACTAAAGAAATACTTCCATCCCTCATAGTTACACCTACAATAACTACCATGTGAACATCATAGCCCCCCCCCCCCCCAAAAAAAGACAAACTCAGAAAATTACATGAAAACAAGGGTGGGAGGGTGGGTTACAGTAGCTGTACCCTTCTCCGCATACATTGAACACTGAAAACACTGGCCGGTACACATTATGGGAAAGCAATTCCATCCATTATTAAACACTGACTATAAATTTTAGAAACTGTGTTTGCTTTGTTTCGTCGTCGTTACGAAATAAAGACTGTAAATTGAAAACCATTGGTTCAATGTCCTGAGGCTTGTAATTGGTCAGAGCCTCCGGACCTGATCACGTGGACAATCACATGTCCCCTGCCATGCATGTGACACCCCCACTTCTTCAAATTCTGGTGCCGCTAACCACGCAAATTAAACACCGATTAATTAGTCATCAATCGTAATCTTTGCATATTCATTCAAGTTGGATTTGGGTTTCCCTGTGTTTTTACTGTCTGGATATCCTTTCCATTGTAAAAAGTGCCACCTCCCTTTCCTTTTTCTTGCGTTTATTTATTTTATTTTTTTCCATTTCATAGTGTTCTTTATCACCACTGCTTTCAACAGCAGTTTCATACTCAGACTCTTCGATTACATTTTCTCTGTTCCCATTATGTCCACATTGACTGATATCTGCCTGAGAATCTTGCTGATTTTGATTGTCAGCTCCCTTAAAAGGATAATTTGTCTCAAGGCTGTTCTGGGGTGGATTATAAAAACTCCAAACTTGCAATAATTATACTTCCATACATGGAGTCTTGAGGTTTTGTGAAGAGGTTCAATGGTTTTGAAAATTATGCAAATTAGGACCATTTGGGTATTTAAATCTTGAATATCTTCAAAACTTTTATAGGTACAGGTAACCAATCCAACTTCAATTAATATGCTTGTAAGAGTGCACATTTGTGTTAGTTACATGTGACCTCTAAAGGTCAAAGATCAAGGTCGTTTGGACCTTTGATATTTTCATAACTCGGTCAATTTTTATCCAAGTTTGATGATGTTGGGCTGAAATTGTAGCTATTGTAACACTGCACATTTTTGTAATTTAATTGTGACCTCTAAAGGTCAAGGACAAAGGTCATTTGGACATTTGATATTTTCATCTACCCATAACTCGGTCAATTTTTATCCAATTTTGGGCTCAAATTGTAGCTATGGTAAAAATGCACATTTTTGTTATGAGATGTGACCTCTAAAGGTCAAAGATCAATATCAATTGGACCTTTGAAATTTTCATCAAACCATAACTCGGGCAATTTTTAACTCAGCTGACTTGTCAGTTAGCTTATTTTTGTGAAGGTCTGTCGTCCATCGTCAGTCTCTCCGTCATCCATCTTCCCTCTGCCATCCATCATCCATCCACAATTCACATTTTCAGCGTCTGTAGCAATGTCATTTTCACTTTCATCTGTTTTGCTGCCACTTCATCTAATTCATCATTTTTATTTTGACTTTCATCGGCTTCACTATCACCATCATCAGTCTCTGCATTGTCATGCTCACTTTCAACATCACCATCATGATATTCCCCACCATTCAGTGATTCACATACATTGGACCCTTAATGAAAAGAAGGCCTTGCTGCTGGGTGTTCCTGTTAACTAGCGGATAATTATCTGCTAGTTTGCGGCTTAATAGTCACTGGCTGAAATTCTACTTCTTCTGGTAGGAATATTAGTGGACTGATTAGTGCACAGTTGGGTCCCAATTAGAGGCCACTGGTTTATGGTAAGTGGCAGCTGGTTTGCAGATAAGCTGCCACTTAAGAAATCCCAGCCAGTCTTCCTCTAAGTGGCTGCTAGTTTGGAACTAGGCTGCCATCAGAGAACTCCCATTGGCACGTCTTCTGCCAGGTATGGAATACCATTACCTGCTCTGCTACTAAGTTGTCGCTAGTTTGCGAATAAGCTGCCATTAAGCAATATTCTATTGGCTGGTCTTCTCTACCCATCAACATGCTAGAGCTAATTGACTGTCTATTATCTGTTAATGCTGTGGTTATCTAATTTTGCATATTTCCCATTAAAAATGGTTTTACAAAATCTATGTTGTTACTAATTGACTTTAGAATGACTCACATGGAAGGCAATTATTTCATTTCAGATTCTGATTTAATTAAAATTTTGACTTAAAATTTTGTACTTGATAAGTCTACCAGACCTCTTTATTTTTGCCAGAAGGAATAAACTTTGGGTTTTGAGTGGCTGGGCCTTTAGGTTTTGGGAACGCTATGGTCTGTAGTTAATGAAGAAAATTTCAAAGGTTGAGAGGATCGGTTTAAAACCACCAGTTGCTTTTTAATGGATGACTGCCTGTTTCAAGTCAGGAGTTAAATTTGTTTCTTCACATTGGTATTGGAAGAAGAATGTTGATGCCCTGGTGACTCTGGAATCTCTTTGCTGTCATTGTTGGGTTTGGAATTAACGGCTATGGGTCATATTTTATCTGTACTATTAGATACCATGAATGAAGAGTCCAGCTACTGTAGCTTTTGTTAATGAGATCATTATTTAGATTAAAAACGAAATAGGCCAGCTGTGGACTCACCCTATAGAACAGGTATTATAAAGGAGAACCGCCCACAATTCAAAAGAATGAACAATGGATAAAAATGACAACAAACACCCGACAAAAACCACCAGGAAAAGCCAGACATTACCATCACATAGATAATTGGTACCCATCGACCACAGGATAGCAAGCGACAAAATGTAACATAGAATATATAATACTGCCATTTGTGTGGAGCATAGTTTGTGCTTTTGCTTTGAGAGGAAAGTGGAAGGCAATTTATCGTACATAGATCCTCATACAAGTTCGTCAAAGATGCACGTAACAGGAGCAAATAACACAACAAAATATGTTTATATTCCCATTCATATTCCCACAGCATTCACATGATTACACGTTACCACGTCATAGTGTAGAGCTTCACATCTGTAGAATGTCAGGATAAAATTGCTATGAAAGCTAACAAATTATTCATAGTCGCACAGAACCCAATGCCAGCGAGAACAATACATACAGCAGACACAGAAAAGGAACCTGGTATTATCATTATTGCAGTATGTTATTGTAACAGGACAAGGTACGGTCACACATCAAAGAAAGGCCAGCAACGCCTCGTGAAAGCTCATGCTGAGAAGCTGTTGTGGGTTGTCATTACTTTTGTGTAACCGATTAATCTACAATAGTCTACCGTTGATTAAATTAAGAATTGGTTGCAGATAAATATCCATGTAAAAAGGGATATTTCAGAGCATATACCGATCATCAGTAATCTAAAAATGCAAAGGTTAACAGGGTCCATTGACCAACAAGTTAGCATTAAACGTATTTGGATAACTTTTTCAGATTCTATAGGGCTACAACTGCTTAATTTGGACATGTGGTAGAAAACATATAGGCTACCAATATATTCCCAATCCTCAAATTGAACAAAATCATCCAAATTCGGTAAAACACAGGCTCAAGAATATTCTGCATGATTACAATAAAATACTACATTCCTATGATAGGTTGACCAAATTAGGAAAGAGGAATATGCCCTGTTCTAGTTATTCCTGAGGATGGAGGACAATACTGCAAACGAAACAAACTTAATATTTAACGATCATGTAAAAAATTAGCTGCTTAAGAAAAGAAGAACAACTGTCGAAGCGTTGAGATCGTGCAAAAGACTGGACGATCATGTAACAGAAAGATTTTGAAGCAATTGGGCAATTTGGATTTCTTCAAAATAAAAAAAAAAGAGAAGAAAAAAAATGAAGCATCCCATCTTGATTTGCACAAAGTTAATATAGTTTTACCCAAGCTATATCTGTGCCAACATATTCTGGCAAAGGATTTTGATTTTGGAGAAGAAGACGTAACTGTAATTGTGAATAGAAAATGGGAGACGGATGGCAGATGTCAAACCATCTTATCAGTTTAGCCGATTGACAATCGAGCTCACCCAAAAATTAATTAATGTCAATGGCAACTGCAAAAACAACGCGTGCAAAGTATAGAAAAAAATATCTTAAGTTAAAAATGTTTGAAGGATTTTACTCGTATCAGATATACATTTTTTTGTTGACGAATGGCATGGGATCTGACATTTAATTGCAGAATACGGAACTACAAAAGTTTTGTCAAATACCGAAAATTAAGGTTTAAACTGATTCATTTTGCAGAGATGTCTAATGCATATGCCTTTATTCGCGATAGTTATTGATAACAATTGATATAAGGACAAGCTTACATTATTTCTAAAGTATGATAATTAATGATTTTCAGCTTTACCTAATGAAATCATTTGTTTGCATTTATTCATTTTCCAATATTTCTCCACGTTTCAAACATTCGAACTGTATTTTAATATATTTTTAAAGCTTGAACTAAAGATGAAGGTAATGTCCAAAAGGGAAAAGTGGCTTTATTTCTAGACCAAATATTACAGATAAGTGCATCCCGATACAATAAACGTTTACATTCAATTGATTACAACACTTGGCAAAATCGGTCCGTAATGAAGGTGGAACTCTCAAATCAAGAATTGCTGTATAAGGACAAGCGTCTTGGATAAAAATGTGAGTGTTGTGAAATTCTGAATATGTATTGACAAGTAGTAAAGATAAAATGACCAATCTTGTGATATGATTTCAGTTCATGTATCTATAAATTCATACCAGGGATTTTTCATGAAAGTATACGTTTCACGAAGGTAATACGGGACAGGGAAATGTGTGTTTTGCCAAAAAAAAAGGAAGACAGAGAGAAAGAAAGAAAGAAAGAAAGAAAGAAAGAAAGAAAGGGAAAATGCGGATCTTTTATTTCTTTTTCAACATCATTTCTTCGAAAATTCCAGACATGATTTTGAAGGCATACTGTTGATCAGGCTCTTGGTATTGTATCGCCATTTAAACTGGCAACATATATGTCTGGCGAAATATTACAAATTTGAACAAGATTATCCAAAGCTGGATTGGCATTACCTTAAACAAGATTCAGCTCTAACTTGCGTCCACAAGCTTGACAGCTTATTTGAGATCATCATCATCATCATCATCATCATCATCATCATCATCATCATCATCATCATCATCATCATCATCTTTTGCCGTTCTTTAAACTGTTTAATTATTTCCCCAGAATAATATGTTGTTCAAAATTTACCAATTCTTTTATTGTGGCCCACAGAGAGGTTGTTTATTTAATATTGTCTTAATTGTTTTGAGTACTTTTGCCTGTGTGTATTATGCAAATCCGTCTTTTAATCCGAAATATGTCGAACAATATCTCATACCGGCATTGCAGGCTATTTCATAACGACCTACAGGCTGTGCTTGTCATTTGTCACTTCCACTATAGTTACTGGTTAATGCTAACACTCTGATTCAATACTATGCAAGTCGATGGGGATCGCAATGGTAATTGAAATTCTTAACTTCTGCAAAACCGTTGACCAGATTCTCACCTGCATCGGCCAGGATGTACCTTTGGGCACAGATCTGACAATCTTTAGTAAATTTGGAGTTTTGAAATGATATTTTGGTCATATTTTTATATAATCATAAAATCGTACGGACAAACATGACCAATATTCATAAATTCCAAACCAAACAATGACAGCAAAGAGATTCCAGAGTGACCAAAGCATCAACATCCACGTTCCAATACCAATGTGAAGAAACAAATTTCTTTCCTGACTTGAAACAGGCAGTCACCCATAAAAGGCAATTGGAGGTTTTAAACCGGTCCTCTCAACCTTTGAAATATTCCTCATAAACTACAGACCATGGTGTTCCCAAAACGTATAGGCCAAACCACTCAAAATCCAAATTCTATTACTTGTGCCAAAAATAAAAAAAGAGAGACTTGGTAGGCCTATCACCTTTTAATTCTCCTGACTTGTTAGTCAGCTAAGTTTACAGAAAAAAGAAAGTAGAAAGTAGACTTACATCGTTTTTGTGATATTTATTAATCTGAAACATTATAAACATACTGTACCTCCATTATAAAACGTCCACTCCGCTAAAATAATTTTACCAATTGCTTGAAACTTTCACAGGAAAAATTTTCAGCGTCCCTAGACATGACTTTATTGAACAGGTGGCGCTGTGATTGTTTTCTATATTTTCAAACAAATGTTAGTCTGTTTCTGTTATGCTCCAATTTCCTGAATCGTAGGCTGGAATCTGTTAATCTAGCAGAAATGTAGTTTGACTCAAGTCTTACCAAATAATGATCCCTAAGAGTACGTGTAAGCATGGTTGTCATATGCATACTTACAAACCATATACTTTTGTGGTTTTCTGCACATTGAGGACGAGATTCACTTCAAACTTGGTGGGATGTATTTTTTAACTCTATGAAGGGTCTTCAAAAGACACTTCCCAAAGATTGTATATTTCAGCTCTGCTGGCCTAAGGGTACAGAGCTTATACGACCCATGTACATGGGATACAGTCTATGGTTTTCAAGTTAATATCATATAAAGTTTTCAGGACTGGTAAAGTATATAAAAATTTAGGCCCGTATTGATACTGGTGGCGCTACTTGCAGCAGTATGTAACATACGGACCAAGATGTAACCCCCCCCTCCCCCCAAAAAAATAAATAAAATAAACAAATAAAAAAAAAGAAAATAATATAATCAATCTATCAATCAATCAATCAATCAATCAATCAATCAATAAACAAATAAATAAAAAGAGAAGAGACTGCCATCATAAGAGGTTTCCATGAACCATCACGCCCACTGGTAGGAATGTCTCATCAGTTACATTTATTTCAATACTGATGAAAATGATAGAAAACAGTTTAGCAGACGACTTTTGATCCGTAGCCAGTCTTTTTCCGGCTCAAGGGGAAAGGGGTTAATATGCGTAGATGTCTGGATGCAGGCTGGGCTCCAGTTTTCACGTGGGATGGCGCAGCACTGCTGGGTACACTATAGGGTTAAAGGAAGTGACCTAAAACTCTACCGTCTATTGCGATATTTATTGGGAAGGCTTCAGGGCAACCTAACCCGAGACACCTGATCATTCAGAAAATCGTAATTTCTTTCCTACTATTATTCAAGTTAGCCGATTTGTGTAGTAAGAATGGATGTGCAAAATATAACAAAGCACAAAATGTTTATTCTAAAATTCAATAATGCATTTAAAACACGTTTGGCTCATAATTTTGCAGATGATATCACTATAAAAATATATAAAGAACACACATATACACTAACACAAACACCAAGAAAAAAGAGAGAAAAAAAAAAGCACATAAACACGCAGCATATGTGGCAATCACATGAACATTTTTTACAATGTAACATGACTGCAGGACTCCTTAACAATGTTGTCACGTAAGATGTTTCTTAAATATGCTATTGACCTTACTCTGAGACAATATTTCCGCCGGGGGAAGTGAGTGGAGGGAGCACAATCGTCTTGATACTGGTATTGGAAATCAGCAGGAGAAGTGCTCAGCTGATTCAAGTAAAATTACTAGACAGCAGATGAGAGACTTAACCCTTTCCCCCTTGAATTCAGACTTAGTCAACAGCTTTCCTTTGCATGGGTTGGGCACTTAGTGCCCAACCCATGCCAAGGAAAGCTGTTGACCTGGGGCATGTGATCTTGATAAGTCTCATGTACATTTCTCAAATTATTTTTCATAAATGTTAAAATTAGTTAAAAACACTGAAGCAGACGATATTTGACCACCAGCCGGTTTTGGCCGGTTTTTCGGGGGAAAGGGTTAAATGGCAGTGCAGCAACAATGGGTGTCGTGCAGACAGGCTACAAAGTATATAGTGCCAATTAATATCACTAGAAAAGACTTCTTTGTACAAGTTATAGGCAGCAAGTCAGGTCAACGAAAACAATGGTGAGATCTGTGTTTGTCTACTGGCAAGTGCAAATGTTACATATCATGTAATTTTGCAACTCACATATATTTTGTAATAATGTAAAAAGAATATTTATTGACAAATAAAGCCTCAAAAGAAAAAGAAATAGTAGATATATGCCATCGAATATGACAAATAAATGTACATATATTAAGTTTTCTCGTGAATTTATAACAGATCAATAAGTGTCTTGTAAGCAGGATAGCATGATAGAAAAGATGCATGAAGTCTGTGAAGCATAGTAGATATTAGCTGAGCACCCTTATTTTATACACCCTTATGCTGCGCTTGCGCAGATCACACCTAAGAAAAATAACTATAGCACCCATTGTTATTTGAGCCACAAGTTGGTCATACACCTGGAATATAGTCACAGTAAAGCCTCATATGATTAGAAAGGTTTTATACCGCAGTTCATTCCAACCCAACAGCATGGATATCAATAAGGGATGGTTCAACATTTTCATCATTTTTGAATTAGTACTTACAGTACGCAAGGGGGGAGGGGGTTAAATGGGTCTGTACACTTTCACAGAATATGGAAAATGATGGTCAATTTTTGGCCTGTTTTGTGCAATTTTGCTATGATTTTTGGGGGAAATCATCATTTTTAAAGTACTAATTTGGGGGGAGGGAGGGGATCATGAAATTTAGTACCTTAAGTACTAATTCAAAAATGATGATAATGTTGAACCGTCCCTAACACAGACACGTGTGCACACTGTAGGCCCGCGGAATTAAAATGTTTTAGTCCCAAAAGTACATCAGGTGTTGCACAATGCAATAGTAAGATGTAACAGAAATATTAAATAATTGGGCAAACAAACGCAACCATTTTTGCGGTTTTGCTGTGAGAGCTCGATGGATTTTTATGCAAGCCTCTGTAACAAGCAATGGAATGCATCATAAAAGAAGGTTTCGTTTACCTACCTTCGCTATGCTGATGATGGTTTGTATAAAAATAGCTGTTGTGAGCAATTACAAGACAAGGATATATTTTGCTGCACTTGCTAATACAGTTAAAATTCCAGAGGCTTTTTATAATCTTTAACGTTATGAAATGCTGCACCGTGTCACTTGCTATGAATGTGGTTCATGCTATATCTACTTACCCACCACTGTAAAATTAGTCCTCACATATCGGATATACTTTTCGTTATTCATATTCATATAGGCTACGTGGAAGCTCTGAATATCATCGTCGCTACCAACGCGCCAGCCTTCAAATAAATAATTAACGTTGGTTCAAAGTGTCTTTACATTTTCTCACTCCTTGGTCATGGTTCCGAATATCTTTACATATACTGACTTTTTTGTCAAACATACTGACATATATATATATATATATATATATATATATATATATATATATATATATATATATATATATATATATGCCTGTATGTATGTATGGAACATGTCAATCAATGTCTCCTTTCTTGTGGCTTTGAATAGCAATTGGCCCTTTGATTGAACCGTCCATTCATCTATCGTTTTATTATCTTTTTGCATGTTCAGTGGAAGTGTTTGCAATTGCAATCCTTAAAATGATCCATATCTATATTGTAGAGCTTGCAGTGCAAAGTATGTCAATAGCCAGTATAAATTCTTGGAGCCAGTCTTGTACGCTGAAACAGGCCGCCAGAGCACACATAATATTTTTAGTGACATGGTCAAGTTATCATTAGCATGTATCTACTCAGGGACCATACCTGATAAGTTTGCGTTTGGTCACTCTATAGACAACTTAGGAAATGTGGAAAGTTGATGAACTCTTGTGTTGATTCAAGTCAAGCTTTCATACCCCGATCCTGAAATGTCAGTCATCTGAGGTCATGTGATGAGTCTTTGTCCGTAGCTAGCGATTGACATTTTCGACATGTCCAAAAAAAGTCTTTGGGAACATCGTCCAAGCAAAGGACCAAGCGGTTTCGGAAACTATTTTGTTAGATTTGTTCAAAAAATAAACCCTGCAAAAAGCACTTAGTAAGACTCACCTAAGGTTACCCCACCAAATTTGAAGTGAATCTTGATGAGCATTTTGCAATGAAGCCGTAAATGTGAATGATCATTACCAGTCTCATTGACTTTAACATTGTAATTAAAACATATAGTGCACCCATTTACCAACATATTCACAAGCACTGGGAATTATTGCTCAGTTTATATGCAAGGAATGCAATGTCCACTATATTTCAGCACAATCTGTGTGATTTTTTTTTCAAAAGAAGACGAAAAAAGCTTGAATACACAAATTAATAAGAAAAAATAGTTTTTGAACAAATTAAGGTTTGGGATTTAAGAAAAAACATAAAAAGTTCGAAGATTATTGTATTATGACCCTTTGAAACCTTATAGAAACTAACCCAAGATAGATCCCTGCCAAGTCTGAAGAATGTCCAGCAAACAGTTTTGGAGAAGAATGTCAAAAATGTCAATTTTAGAGGACAACGAATACTCGCATGACTGCAGTAGACTGACTGGTCAGCTGATGTGATTTAAACAAGTTGCTTATGACCCACCCAAAGTGCATCTAAGCCAGGTTTGAAGTGGATCTTGTTGACAGTTTAAAGGAGCAAAACGTGTGACTTGCAATTACAATACCCATTGACTGGCATTGTAATCAATGGGAACATATGCATAAGCCGATAAGAACCCAAGCATAAAAAAGTTGTTTAAAATTAGAGAAACAGAATATCATCACCCAGTCAACAAACAAGTGCAACCCTTTCACAAGGTATTTATCGACTACATTTCAGAAAAATCTCATCAACGATATCGAAGAAAGGAAGTCGGAAGTAAGGAAGCACACGAACATTCGTGAACAAAGTATATGAAAATTCCAGCGCCATATGTTTAATAATGTCACGTACCTAGGAGTGTCTCAAGGCAATTTCAAAACAATTGCCTTCGTGGTCACTGAGAAGATTAAAACAAAAAATATAAACCTGAATAAAATATCTAAAACTAAATGGAGTGAGACAAAACAAAAACAAAAAACAAACAAACAAAATAACCTTGATACAGAATCAATATGCCAATACCACTGACCTCGGACCTGTAACTGGGACAATATAAAAACCACTGATTAATGACAATTTTATTAATTGACTATGAATAATAAGACAACGCATTAGATTGCCGTTAAATGCCTAAAATGTCTGAGCAGAGACCTGAACTTATTTGCTCCATTTCTCCGTCCTATGTTGCGTGCAGTTGCCACTCGTTCGAATCCCTCCATCATGGCTTTGCAAAGATGATTCGCAGAAATGTGATGACATTGGTATTGGCTGAGTAGTATGCTACCCAAACTCACTGTAAACGTGTTAAAGCCATGTTACAATAGCTAAGTTCCGAGATAGGAACAATTTTTGCCACCGGTGGCGCTGACTACTATGGTTCCGCGAAGTCACGGACGTTTTTCCAAGTCTCGGGGGACACTTTCAAGTCTCGCCATTTTCCCCATTTGGTCAACACGGGAAAGTTGGTGTCATTTTTTTAACGCCGGTTATTTGAATAATTTACAAGTGTAACTCCAAGAAAGCATGCCAGTGTACAACTGTAAGATACCAGGATGTACCATAGATAGCAGAAAACACAGTCACTATGAAAAATATTGACACAAAACCTGAGACAAAACCTATACAAATTGGGGCCTGCATTGTGGCACAACTAACCATGCATTAAGTCACCCTTGATTGACTCGGTGAGTTATGAGGGATTAGCCTAGGGCGCACTTCTGCTAGTGCTTTGAAGATCCTCGCGCTTGGCTGACCACTAACCAGATTCGCGCTTGACGGGTGCAATCAGAAATTAACAGTAAAGCACCTGACCTAAATTCGCAATACACTGTCTGCAAACTTTGTTACCTGATAACTGGCACACTGTAGGCCTTCAAGCATTTTCAGATCAGCTGTTATTATTTGTTTAAGATTGGCGACATTAAACAATAAATAAATATCGAATAATTATTATTAAAGCCAGTATGGATGACCCCTTCTTCCGTGACTATTCCCCAGACCTGGTTCAGTGCCTCGCCTTGCAAGGTTGGTCTTGTACAAAGTGCCTTCACATACAAAAGTTTGCATGGAACAAAGTTCGACAGCACGTGTAACTTAACCCCATGGATGTGCCCCTGTTCCGCAAGTTGGTAGACCCTGGATTCGCGGCACTTCTGAACATTCTTGGGTGTCCAGTCACATTTGCGTATTAGGTAGGCAATCTTTAGAAACTTCTTAAGGTCAACCACTTTCATCTTTGAGAATTTGTCGTGTAGTTCATTTTCCGTCTGTTCAATCACGTTAATCGCCGCTCCTCCGTCGTCCGTATTTCCCGCCATGTTCACTGAAACTGAACGATCACTGTTGCATGTCGATTCTCTTATGGGTTTCGCCGTCACGCTGTGTTGGTCACGGCCTACTTTTACCCCGGGAAAGCTTGACCGCGGAATTGCGTTACCAGGCATGTCGGGCATGCGCGGAGGGAAAAAATCTACCATGCGAAGCCTGGTGTTTAAAAAAAACCCTAACTCGGAACGCCAGTATTGTGAGTTTCTAAGAATGTGGCAACCAGCATAAGTTAACTTGCACAGGCCGACATTTTTCTGAAATTATCTTAAAATAGCTTGTAGCAATCAATACAACGTCCACCGCATTTTGGATATTGGGTATTTTTGTTTTTCATTTCGAGGTTTTATGACATGTCTGTTGCCTCTTATATGTCCCGATTTGCAACTTATAAGACAGCTACAATCCGAAGATAGTAACATAACTCTTTATTGTTAACATGGTGGCTTATGCATCATAAGATCTTGAATTGCGATCATAGTTATCTGCACCAGATCGGCTCTTTCAGATGGCTATATTTCTAAAACGATATCTCCAACTTGAATCAAACAGAAACAGATTTACTTGATAAGACCTTCAATCTGAAACTGTTCCATGGACTTAATATTTTTAGGACTTCTGTAAGATAGGAGACTTTTTTTCAAATGCATATGAAAAGTGAAACGTCTGTCAATTTTACAAATGCCACACAAGAGGACAGGACCATCTCATTCTCTGCAACCAAAGACAGCTTAACACATTTCGGAAAGATATGAACAGTAACACTGAATGCACAAACAGAAGTGACCCTACGACCGTCAGCATGATATCACGGTAACCTGCATATGATACTCCACCGTTTCCGATATCAATGTCTTAGCGCACACAATTCCGGAGTTTTGATTTTAAACTGAAACTTGACAAGATTCCCAATTACCCATATTTGCTAGGTGAGATTGACCAGTAAAGTTCCCCATAGGTTATAAAATAAGCGACACTAAAAGAAACTCAACACGTATTATTTTGTTAGGTTTTAGAGGTATCCCTTAACGATACACATTGGATAGGTAGGTTCAACCTTTCAATGTCACTTAAGGGAAAAAATGAAAAAGATTGAGGGAAAACATTTTGTACTTTCTTATTGGAGGCCCATGGGCTTGGGTTCCATTATTACAGAGATACAAGATTTTCAGCCCTCCATATAGTACCTAGGCTCACAGTTACACTTATGAATAATTCATAATCTTGACAGATGGTTCAATATCAGGAAAAGTCAGCAAAACAGCGTACTGATCAAACATAGTAGAGATTGAGTCCTGGTTTTATACCTGCCAACTTTGAAGAGAATTATACACGGTACAAAATTCTCAAAAACAAAGTAACATAATATCGGCAACAACTTAAGGTGAAAGGATCTCCAAGACGTGAGCCTGAAAAGTTTCGAAGCAGCTGCCTAAGCGTGTTTCAAGCTTTATTGACACTCCGGCGAAAATAGAGAAGAAAAAGTATAACGCATAAATCACTAGAACTTGATTATTAGAACAAACATGGTACAGATGGACCAAAGATACCTCCGCAACACGTTTAAAGTAAATCTAGCTGACAGTTTTGAAGAAAAATGTCAAAATACTACAGCCGCCCCGTTGACTTACACTGTCAACATGAATGTACGTATTAACCTTTGATTTAAAAGAATCGCCAAAATCAGGGATCCACAGTAAGACCACCTTGTGAAAAATCTAGTTTTACCCATCCCTAGGGTACATTGCCTCCAAGGTTCAGTGCAATTCCAGTGACGCTTTTGAGGAAGAAATTGAAATTAGCAGAACCAAAAATAAAGTCAGTACAATACAGTAAAATGGCAAGTCCATCTGGTGAAAAAATTAATGTCCATGAGTAGCGGCTTGGGGATAAATGAATGAATGAATGAATAATTAAATAGATAGATAGATAGATAGATAGATAGATAGATAGATAGATAGATAGATAGATACTTAGATAGATAAATATATATATATATAAATAAATAAATAAATAAATAAATAAATAAATAAATAAATGAAATCCTTCAAAATGTACATCCGTACAAAGCTTGATTTTAACGCAGTGAAGGTCTTTTGAGAAGTCGAAAATATGAAGTTGTTGATGGTCAGAGTTTGATGGATGCAAGACCACATAGATAGCCCTCAGCTGACACTTTTGCTGAAAGAAAATTCTTCTAAAGAATTAAAAAAACAATCGAACAAACAAAACAAAACTAAACAAAGACAAAAACAAACCAAAAAAATGTATACAAACAAATCAAAAACCGCTGACACGTTTCGAAAGCACGTGTTTTAAGGTCAAACTAGCAAAGATTGCCTTTGTGTCTGGAATGATTTCCACGATGTTTCCAAAATGTCTGAAAAATTATTTTTTTCTAAACAGCAGACGCAGCATCCTTATTTTTTTAACCAAAGATTATGATGATGATGATGATGATGATGATGATGATGATAATAATAATAATAATAATTATAATAGTACTATTGATGAAAATAGTAGTAATAACAAAAATTGTATTATATTATATCATTAGTATTATCTGATAAATATAATAAAGCCTTGTGTGTATTTGAATAGCAAAGATTTATTATATTAAGAATGAACGTATCTGTCATATTTAGTCTACAGGTGAAATCAAAGCGACTTGTTAAATATTGCCTTTAGCCTCTTCGCTTTAAATTATCTCAATAGGGGTTTCACTTTCATATGCAACTGTGGTTCGCCTGAATCTACATCAGTCCACCTTTTTAAGTTGAAGGCACATGATGTGATATCCATTTTTTTTCAAAAAACGTCTTCATTTGAGATAAAGATTAATAATGTATATTTTCTCTTTGATCAAGAATTAAAATAATAGTTTTACATTATCAAGTGTATATCGCCAAGTGCTACTGCCTGTCGATTTGTGTTGTATTGCCAGCTACAAATTAATTAGAATGTAAACCAAATTGGGAGGGTTGGGACTCTTTAGAATAGATTGCATTAATGCCCAACTGGGTTTGGATAATTTTGTGCAGTTTGGGATTTTGAGATATTGTTCCAGACATACCCGTGGCCTGCCACATGTTCAAGTTCAGGTCCAGACCCACCACGAACTGAAATAATTTACAAAATAATTCATATATTTATAGTAATTACGTTGTCAATGTGCCATATTTACCTTTAGATCTTGGTTGTAGGCAAAAAGAATATGTACCAAAATGACCGTGTCACATGATATGCCTCTGAAGCAGTTTCTCTGGTTCGAATCAAACAAAAATAATGTACACAATAAACCGTTGAAGACAAATATATACTGATTTTTGCAAATCTTCTGAAGTGGAAATATGAAATGACATTTCGCAAACTTTTACTAATATTTTGAACCAGATAATTTCCTATCTTATATCATCGTTGTAATACGATACTTAGTGTTAAATCCCTTCTTCGGGTTTGAAGATATATTTTGACCATAAAAGCACAAGATTGATAACTTGATATGAACTTTTTTCAAGATGTATTTGGAATCCAAAAGCAAAATTGCTCCTCCTGCAGAAAAAACGTTTGAGTTAATTCCGCATTCTTGAAGTTTGACTTTGATCTTTTAAGGAATACGGATGCTACAAAGAGTTGTGTCCAATTGAGCGTGTAGGTTTATCATGTGAGGAATACAAACAGCTGTAATCATTGGTCGAGAACGTACGTTGCCTTGTTGGACATTACCTCAATCAACGGTATTCTGAAAATTGTTGTGGATAATTCTTATAATAGCTTGATACTGTCCGCATGAGAGGTAAGGTTATTCACATTTTCAACCTCTCCTACCATCTCGTCATCCAGATTCACGTTGCAGTGACAATGTAGCTTAAGTGAGTCTCTACCGAGTTTTTAAATGACCATGTTCCAGTTATATTCCTATTTTAATGAACCTCTTTGTAAATAATTTGTTGGTAAAATGCAAATAAACTTCTTCTCCAGAAAAAAAAGCAAAACATGACGAACTGTTTCAAAAGTGTACAGGGACACTTAGGGATACTCCTACTTTTTATTGTTCAACTGACGGTACAGCAAGTTTCGTCTATTCTTTATGAAGTTTTGTCTTTTTGTGCGTTATTATCAAACCTGAGCCAGGTAGTGGTCAGAAGTACTTCTTCATTCTGTGGCAATGTTGCCACTTTGGCTGTGCACAAAAGCTTGGGGCGTGTGACTTACTTTAAGTTTCATTTGTATATTTTTCTGTGAATATACCAGCGCACTATCACTGAAAATGACGGAATAGGCACAAATAATCACCAGCATATGTTTACAGTCAGAATTGTAAAGAATGTTTGAATCTGGCAGTAAATTCTGCTGATGGTGGTTTGAAAATATATATTTAAACCATCATCATTGTAGAGTATATTCTTTTACTTAAGTTCATTACGCAATTAAAAAATAAAAAATTAAAATAAAAAATAAGAAAAGAATAAAAAAAACAGACCCCCTCCCCCCCAAAAAAAAAATTAAAGCAAACTTGCAGCACTTCAAAACGAATGTATTTCGTAAACCCCAAATCAAAGCACTTTTTTGTCAACTTCGAAGATACGCAAGTAGTTTTTTTGATAAAGCATTGTACCTGTTATCGAAATACGAACAAAAAAGTAGAGACGTACCAAAATGGGAAATTGAGGGACGAGAAGGATCGGAAGGTTTGTTAACTGACAACTGAGTCCAGCTGAAAACCATCACACATTTCCTTCTGAATTTTTTATTTGTTTTTGTAGATATAGAGTGGGTGATATTTGTTTTCAGTAAGTGTTAACATTCTATGTCAATTGCAGAGACAGTTGCCTTCTAGCTCTCTCATTTACGCTTTGTGTCATAAGGTTTTCTCTCATATATGTGTGTAAAACGCCGAAGTCACCACACATGTATTTTGTACTATGATAGCAGATTGTAATACCAGCAAACGTAAATGTTAATGTTGTGTAGCTTTTACATTTTCTGGCACTAAAAGGCATTAAGGCCTAGTAAACTGTTTTCCTACCCTTCATTTTTTCCCCATAAAAATTAAACTCCTTTTATTAATATATTCCACGCGATACTTTGGCTCCGGTTTGTTATAATTCCAAAGGCTTATGTGTGGGTGATGCATTAACCCAGAAAATGTATACGTCTGTGCAGAAGGGAAAGTGCAAGCACGACATCAAAATCAATTATAAAAGTATATCGTGTACAACTATTTAGGAAGATGGACTAAATCAATTTATAATAGAATAGATTAATTCACTTGATCAATTCAGAAAAGTGCGTCACAATATAATCAATTGGATGCAAGGCATTTAAGGACTGCTCCCTCACATTTGGGTAATTAACTTAGAGAGTCTCGTCCTTTTTTTCCCTGGTTTCTTTGTTCTTTGTCGCGCACGCACATTTGTGCCAGTGGTCTTGATCTGATGACGACCGATTGTTTTTTTTTCTGCATTTCAAAAACATGTTTGTTAAGACTCTTTGGGCTATGAGTCTGGTTTCTTCATTCCTTTTTCCCCGCCGGTTTCTTTGTTGGTTGTGGAGCGTTCGTCCGTGGTCTTGATTTGCTGACGGCCGCTTGGGTTTTTTTTTTGTTTTGTTTTGTTTTGTTTTGTTTGTTTGTTTTTTTTTTTGGTTTTGTTTTTTTTTTTGTTCTGTTTTTTTTTGTTTTTTGTTTTTTGTTTTTTTTAATTTATTTATTTTTTTTATTTTTTATTTTTTTGTTTTTGTTTTTGTTTTTGTTTTTGTTTTTGTTTTTGTTTTTGTTTGTTTTTTTTTTCTTCTTTCTTGTTGTTTTTTTTCTGCCTTCCAGAAACCAACCAGTCCCACCCGTTTTTCTCAATAGATTTTTTAATTGTTTTTCTTAACTTTTTCATCGAAGGCGGGTGCTTATTTGTAGGTCGAATACAATATGTTTTTTATATTTAAATCTGAAAAAATCATGTGAACAGGTCAAATATATATATATTTTATGTACTTTATGTGTTGGTTCGTTTATTTGTTCTCTCAATGATTAACTGACAATTAAAGTAGTTTCTCATGTGAAATGAGAAGCATGTTTAAACAACTAAGTAGTACAAAACGAATCCATCATGGATGGAGTTTCGGCAATAACGTTAACGAAGCAAAAATTACATTGCTATTTTCCAGGAAGAGATGGAACAATTCCAATACTCGTATCTTTTTTCATGAAATGTGATAGGAAGTTTTATCACTTTTCATGTTGAAACATTCAACTCATAGAAAAAGATGGGCCTAATTTGACAATTTTCCGCAAACCGTATCCATTTTTGAAATAAAAAAAAACTATCATGGTGGAGGTCGACATCTACGGCCTGACGATTATATATTTGATCATTATGATGAATGAACTAAAATTCACACATGTTATTTATCTAAAGAATAGCAAATAGTATGTAAGTTCGTTATTTTCTTCCGAATCAAACACAATAATCAAAGTCAAAACTACACCTCATAAAAATTAAAAGCATAGGTACAGAAGGTTGGTGGTTCAAGACCAGGCTCTTCAGTGGCCTAAACTTGGATATATTATCTACTTAATAATATTGGACTGCATTTTGATGTCGATTTTGATGGGTGACTATCACTGATTATTTAGTACCCGTCTCTTGGAAAATGCCAAATATAGTATTTGTACAGGTGTGTATGCAGTTAACTGTGCTGGTCATGGCATTGACATATTTCAACCTACTAGACCTAAGTTATGCTTTTTATGTTCCCATTCAACCGTCTCACTGCTATGGTCAATGCCTTGAACAGATCATGGTAAGGAATAACTTGGTCTACGGTGACAACAATTTAACTCTTGTTTCAGCCTTGATAACCCCTTTCCCAGCACAATGGAGTGCCTCTTCATATTTCACGATGACGCTTTCAACACTGATTAACCTGACCATGGCCCTGACAACACACTGTTTCAAAATGGCAGCTGGCAATTGGGTCCATGTGTGGTTTGGCAGTTGGTTTTGCCATATTCACGTGGGTGGCAGGGTTAAAAATCTGAGATCGTTCGACCTGGGTCAGGCGGTATGCTGTCAGCGTGCGCCACAAGGCAATTGTTTAATGAATTGCGCAACGAGCAACATGTAGGATTGAATGTATGTGGGCTTTTTTTTGTATCAAGTTTTACTGAAAGTGACCACCGGAAAGTTTGTCACAAATTACATGATTAATATTGCTGTGCAGTCTCCAGGTCAGTTTACCCAAAGGGTAAGCACCCTTGGAGATGTAAAATGTCTGGCCTTCACTTTAGTGCGGTTATAGTTTTTCGAAACAACATGGGCGGCAGAATACAAGAGTCTGCATGATCAAGGGCATGATTTACCGTAACATCTCGTGTTTTTTTTTCTGTCATGCGTCATGGGTTTTACTCGTATCTGGTTCTGTGTTACGGACTTGTTTCATTTGAACTTTCTAATGAAACTAAATTTCAGTCCATTGTTCCAATATCAATGCGTCATGTCTACATATAGCAATCACCCAGAACGATAACAACACAGTCGTCATTGTGTTCACAGGGGCCTCGGTACTGTGTGGTGATGAATCTACGTATTTTTCTTTTTTGCTTACCATCACAAATGTTCACTCGTACCTTACTCTGCGTTCACAATTTGTTAAAATCAAGTCTTCTTGTGAAACTACAACGCAAAAGAAAATAGGTACTAGATTCAGTTTTTGTACGTGCACGTGCCATGTTCATCCTCTGAATTGGGGACATGCTAGGAGTACATGGGATTAGGCGCATTTGATTGGATGGTGCATGTCACGTGACTAAATTTATCGATGACAGGCCTTGAAACTTCCCTCGACTAAAACAATGCCGAATTTTACGCTATTTTTCAGGGATATCCCAGGAATTCTTTATTTTTAACCGATTGGAGAGCTTGTTATACAGTGAGACAAACTCCTGAGCTTTTCCAGCAGTATAAAATATCATGGCGGTCGAAAAGAAACATTGAAGCCGCAAACACACAAAGTTACCTAGGTTTTTGTGTAAATTTTGGACTTTATCATTCATACTGTGCCAAAAATGGGAGCTTGTTAGATTTTAATCTGTGTGAGAGGGAAATAATCCTTTTAAACACAAAATGGATATAGCCAGTCGCAAGTATTGAAGTTTGCCTACAATAAAATGTATACGCTTGTAAGTAAATAGACAATACGGGTGAACGGTGAACTGATGAATGTTGGCTTGCGGTGCGGTCGAATACACTCGCAAACGATGGAAAATGATGTTCAGAGCATGTTCAAATGTACTCCCTTACAACGTGCTGAGGGCGCTGCTGGGACTTATGAAATATCAAATCCACTGATTCATTTGAAATTAAGTTGAAATATGTTCCTCAGGTTCAAAGCTGGTATATATATTGCGTGAGTATGCGCGATGTTAGAAGCCCAAAGTGGCCGGACCGCGTAATGCACATGCACGAGTTTATTGTCCCCCCGCTGTCTGCATATCACCTAGATCACTATCAAATAATCCCATTGCCGCAAAGATGATCGACCTGGCGAAAAATAAAGTGGACTATCCTTTCGCGTAGCCTCCTTGGTTAGCTAAAAATGGCTCAAATCACATGTATAACCCAGTGAACACTATCAAATAGTTGGCTCACAATAGCTTGAAAAACATTAAATTCATAAGCAAACACGGTAATAATATCTTTTGTTCAGTGACGCAAGGTGTTTAATCCTGATAAGTATTGACAAGCGTTAAAATCAGAACGATGGAGCCGTGTCTAGTTGACCAGCTGCTGTGACGCAGTTCACGCTCCATTTAGATAAATCACATCGTGCAAAATTACTTCTAGATCATCAATAATGTCATAAGTCACTGTAACAGCAAAAAGAAAATTGTTTTAGCGGCACAAGTTCCTTTGGTGCGTCTCTCTTCGACTAATATGTGCATAGAATCAAGCGTGCCGCCATTTTTCCCTGCGGTCAAGTGACTTTCTCGTTGTCAGGGGCCGGTCAGCATAGAGCTGTTGACTCGGTCTTCTGTCAGGGTGGAAATGTCAAGGTGGGTTAAAAATGACAGCACTTAATAACAAAATATTGTATAATGGTAGTTGACTTAAAATTATACAGTTAACTTTGTGCAGGGGAGAATGTATCGCACTTCTGAGTGGAACCGCGGGATGGGAAAATAGGGACATGCACCACAGACTTGTGAAAGTCTATGTGTTTCCTAAGTTCATATATTTATTCATCCATCCGTTAACTGGGAGATTTCCTAAGTACATGTTTCTTCTGATATCGACTGGTTGCTAATGACATTTATTGATCAGATTTATTGAATATAAGACCAAGCTATAAATTATTTACTTACATTGAACCTTGCCTTAGCAAAAGAATACATTATGTATTCAGACCATGCATTATTGAGACTGATATACAGAAAAAAAAAGGAGTAATGGATTTCATTCTGTTTAAGACCTAAAACGACAAGAATCGGCTAGGTGGTGCCACATTCTACAGATGATCAAAACATGTCGATCCCACATTGCACAGACGATTAAAAAATGGTCCCACATTGCACAGGAGATTAAAAAAGTATAGCCTCACCTTGGTCTAAACTTTTCAGGGGATTTCTACGGCATCTGAATATAGATACCCCCAGAGGGGGGAGCTCAAACGGATTAAAATTGGAAATTATAAAGTTCACCGTGTCTTGATAGCAATCATGAAAAAATCACTGTGATAAATTTAAGCCGCCTAAAAAATAACCTCACAGATTAGCTCCAAAAAGTTTCACTAATGAGAACAGGACCAATCACAGCGTTAGTTCTGTCTAACCACGAGCGTTTGTTTACACATAAGCCATTAACATGTGTCAATTAACCTTAATTAATTCTGCTTAATTCCCCAAAGTCTATAAGAATGATAAAGCAAACAATAGGGTAGCAATCAAAACTTCAGGTTGGCCTTTGTTAATTTTGACAAGTTCCCCACTAGTCAAAATATACAGAGAATTCAATTGCTAGATAAATTACCATTAGCTCCGGTGCAAGAGGCCAACCCAGTAGAATTCTATATAGACAATACAGGGACTGACTTGATCGATTTGTAAAAGACGCCACTGTACGTAACGTGCGAACGCATCACCAAGCATAAAGGTTATGCTATAGGTGGTGGAGATAAGCAGGGTTGTTACCTTGAGTTTCCACAGTCTGTGGTTGGATGTTCAAGTATACTGGCAAAACAGACTGGTGCGTGCTGGACAACTGAATCCATACAAAGCATACCCGGAAACGGTATTGAATTACACTGAGGATGCAAAAGAAAGTCAACCGGAAACTCAGCTGTGCTTTAAAGACAATGCAGATTACATGGATGGAACAGACCCTCTGGTTGGTCTGAATTTTGGATTGGCATTACGAAATTCCTACCCAAATAATGATCAAAGTGTAGACATGAAAGGACCTCTATATGCTGACATGTTTCAACAACTTCATCTAGTACTCCATGGGAAACTAGTCATGGTGAAATTGACACATATTTCAAAACCATTCCATCTGATGAGAGGGGGCACAAAAAACACAAAGCGCATAATAATAATAATACCTTATTAGGAAAACGTCCCCTTTACAGCGGGAGCACCAACGGAACGGGGGAAAATTCCATGATGCGTTCAAAATATATACAACTAATCAGGCATCCTTATTATCAATCAAACAATCTTCGTATGGTAAAATAAGTTTTGTATCTGTAAGTGATAATTTATGTCCTCCGCCTCAAAAGTAGAGATTAACCACTCATTGGGACAAAACGTTTACAATTCTCATTCAAAGAATTGATTTCCAAATTTCTATATGCTTCTAACCTGATATAATTTAGTGCTGGGCAGACAAATAGAAAATATGCTAAATCTTCTCTACCATCTTTACATATAGGACATTTTTTCGTCTGATAAACCCCATCTTTCCAGATCTTCCCCAACACCCAGACACCTGGTGCGGGCCAAAAATTCTAATCGTGCACCGGGAAAGTAATTTGCATTAAATAGATAACTTTCACCAAAAGAGGACCGTTTAAATATTTGATAACATCTTAAAGACTTTTTCAAGTCTATTTCCTGGGAAAAAAATAATTTATATGTTTCTTACGATAATTTTAAGAAGCACCTCAGCCATTTGGGATTCCTTGATTCCACGGCACGGTCCATAGCTACGCTATTAATGACTTTCTTAATTTCGTCATCATATTCAAACAGTAAAACTGTGTGAAAAGTGGGACTATCATTTTTTTGAATCCCTTGTGGAATTTGGCACCATACAACTGACTCTTGTAGCTCCGAAACAAAGTTCCAAATATCCCTAGAGTAATCACATAAACATGAAAACATTGCTTTAATAGTTTTGTGACAGAGTATCAGAGCAAGGTTTAACACAGGCACTCTGAACACAGCCTGCACAGAGATCATCACCATGCGCAGTATTAAAATCTTTGCACCAATAGTTTGGGAAAATTCATCCTGAAGCAAAATTCTTTAAGATAGCCTCGTGATATTACAAATTGTCAAAGTAAGCCAAAGGGCCTGCTTCACGATGATAGAGTACTTTTTGTTGTAACATACAGGTCGAGCACCATTCATTTCTTTTTTTGATAATCACTTGAATTAAAAATGTTAATCAGGTACACGTTGTTGTCTAAAGTTCCTTTGAACAGTCCAGAATATAAAATAGAGTGAGTGACTAAAATTCAATTTGATGTACAACTTTTGGCTATATTTACATCCATAGTATTTGGTACAAATACATTTTATCAATGTAGGTATATGGAAATATATTGTAAACATATTTCGTATATTTGAAGCACTATTTGTTTTGTGGCTTGATGCCACTTGACAGGCGCGGGGGGGGGGGGTGCTTCATAGCTTTTTCTTTCACCAAAAAAAGGACTCAAAACCAAGAACATTGACCTCACAAAATTAACCATTTTGATAATAAATTCAATATTTTCGAAGATCATTAATTTGTGGGGGAAAGGTAATTTTATGTATCGAACGTTGTGAATCGGAGGTTTATGTCTTGATGAATAGATTGGTAGGTCTCTATGCACATTTGTTATATTGCGCTGTGGTTCATAATGTCACATACGGAGAACAACCATACCTTTAAGGTCCCAAAAGCCAAATGATTTATCTTGTTCGAAGTGAAGGACTTGAAGTGTTGGAGTACTTTTGTGAAGAAAATTTGCCGTATTCGATCAGGAAAATAACTTTATTTGCAAAAGAATTTTGTTGCCCATGACGCGCCCGAAGCTGACAAGTTCGCGCCTTTTTGGCTATCAAGCGGGCTCTGAGTCGTGACGTCACGAAAGGGAATCAATATCAATGTTATACATTGGCGGACAGCGATAAAGCATGGGCAGCAACATTGGAGAGAATAAGCTGGATTTCAGTTTCAGCTGTCCTTTTGCCGAAGAAGAACCCACTGAGTAAGAGGGGACATATGTAGGGGAAGGAAGGGTGAAGTACAGAGGAATTCAGCCTAACTGGAAGCAGCCACGGGCTACGATAAACTAAGCCAGTCAAGTTTGCCGGTGCAACTGTTGCTGAGTCCATGGCCATTATTAACCATGCCTTCCCGTGGCTGCCAAGGAATATCATCAAATTAGACAGTGTCATTACCGTATCCAAACTGGCACTTGGGAAATTTAGACTGGTATTGGTAAGGAATATTTTTCAAAAGTCATGGTGCAAAAAATCTCATATAAGTGATTGGTTGAGGTTTACGGTAGGCCATCTTGTGCGGTTGTCAATAGCCAATACTGGCATTGTACGCTGCACGCTAAGACAGTGTAAATGTAAATTCAAAAGCAGTTGAATTTTAAATGATAGGCCCACGCTCAACAGGCTTTTAGTTTTATTGTATTTAGTGATTTATAACAAGGTTTGGGATACACTTTTAGTTTTACTCTAATTCGTGATTTGTAACAAGGCTCGGGATATGTGAAGGTAAAGAGTCGAATGAAAAGCATCTGCGAGTCCGGTGCATGCCTGAACGGTCATATAATGACCACTGTAGCATGCCGCAAACTACAAAAGAGTGGAATACAAAAGCACTTGACCGCAGCGTGAATGCGCAGAAGCCACACAGCGTGAGGTGCTACTGTTTTGCCTGTCGTAATGTGCAGCGAATACTGCCGGTATTGGTAACCGCGGGAGATGGCCTACCTTCTTGGTTTAGATATATTTCCCTTGCTAAAAGAAGAAGAAATAAAAAACGATCGGGGACAAGGGCATGTCCTGATGTATCCCTTTCGCATAAAAATAGGAGACAGTAAAGCAATGTGCGGCAAGAATAGGATAGACGTCACTGAACTAAGACAATAGGAGATATGTTTATTACTTTCCCACCAGAACTGCATATCTGATTGTCTAGTCTCGCTTGGCGGGATGTGGCGAGAGGTCGGTACCTGTAGGGACAAGCGGGATATTACTAATATTTTGGAAATAAAGAATACTTAAACAAGGCAGATGACCATTTTTCTTTATATATGTCTCGGAAAGTACTAGATGAATACAAGTTTGGCATTTGTGAATTTAAATTTCTCAAAAAAAAAAAGTAAATAAAAAATATACGCTAATTTTGTGAGAAATGAACATATGGCCCCCGTCTGTGACAGTGATGTGACCCGTGCTTCACCTGTGATCGCCTGGCGTCACACTCGTGCTTTGTGGCGGCAAATTAATGTGCATATGGCGCATTGCACACACAACAGCAATTCACCGATAGAATAAATGGCATGCCTCTTTATTATGGGCTATAATCTGCCAGTACTCAAAGACCTAAACTTCAACCAGTCACTTATATAGTAATTTTCGCACAATGACTGTTGAAAAGCATCCTTTACCAGTCTAAATTCGCAAGCGCCAGCTTTGATCATCTTCCGTGGCACTGCAGCTGTGGCATGATCAGTGTGGGCACAGATTCGATGAGTCCCAGCTGCATGGGCAAAGACCGGCTTTGTCTTAGCCTGTGGCTCCTTCCAACATCAGTTCACCATGGTGGATGAGTTCGGACAGGACAAGCGGGAACAGTTTCTTGTTTGCATCCCCATTTTAATCCAGTAAGCCATGAGCACACTGTTATTCATTCAATCAAGTGCTCTGAAGTTAATTTTTGATCGGTACGATCTGGATTAGTGCACTCTCTCGAAGATGGTAGATCTACCGACTTTGGAATGGTCTAGAATGAAAAGCCACTGAAGTTCATAAAGCTGTCCAGGGCAGCATCCCTGAATATATAAACAGTGTCTTTAAACCAAATACTCATAGCTATTCTCTAAGAGCAAAAAAATACTTTGAGAGCATCAATCTGTCATGCAACAAAAGGGAGTCTTCCTTCTTTTAGGAATTTCAGTATTAAGATTTGGAACTCGATCCCCAATGAGCTCAGAACAGCCAAAGATTTCCCTACTTATAAAATACTACTCAGACAATTAGATATACTTTCTTGCAAATGATCCTTCTGTCAACAATAATTTATTACTTGCACCCCATTTTTACCATTGTTTGATGCTGTACCAAGTCTCTCATGCACGATCCATATGCGCCGTGCATAATATTATTTATCTAAATGTTTTCTAAGTACTATTTTCTATCATATGGTATATATTTTATGTTTTCATCATTGTGAGAGGTTGCTTTTACGTTTATATAATTATTTATTCACACTCGATCAAAATAGCTGGGAAGCTAATGTTACTTCGTTGTAAAAAAAAACTGAGGATAAATAAAGTTTGTATTTGTATCTTTATCTGCACCACTCACTGCTGCGAGTCAATGTTTACAATCGGAGTTGTTGCAGAAGCGCCCTTCCCTGACGTCACAGACCCCGGTGTTCAAACTATGACGGAAAGTAGCAATGTTTGACCAATGCAGCCACCAAATGAGACGCAATTCCGTGCGATAAAATTGTGAATAAACTGTATATTGCGTCATCGCAAAGGCAAATTTTCGCCACAAAGTGGCTTAACGATTCAACTTCTTCACTTTTCATAAACGATAAAGTACTTGGCAAGGGAGAACTTTCATTGAGACTATAAAAGCCTGAATAGGAACGTTCGACTCTGTATAAATGTGCTTCGACACATAACGATCTTGTCCTGTCACGGTAAGTGAGTGACAGTATTGATACAAAGTGTTATTTATAATCAAAGCTTCCCACAAAGCACACCCCAAAACGAGGTTATGGTTTAAAATATGCTGGGGAAGTAGTGGTTATAAAATAATCCCTTCTAAAGCAGAATGCCATGCAAGGAGGCACGCTGGCTATGTTTGCCAGTGGCATTTCTGTCAGACAATTTCATTGGGTCGATAGAAAGTAATACAAGCAATCATTACTTGACATTATGCTCTGCGTGCGGGTCTCATTACGTTAACAAACTACACATTGGCGCAACGTATAGTGACAGCCACATGCGCAATTTGCCTCAAACTCTAGCTAAATCAGTCTCGATTTCATCATTTTTTAAACGTGCCGTAGCAGGTGACCTGATACACAACTCCAGGTTCTCTCTTGCCAACAAATAAGAGACAAAAAATAAAAATTGATGGATAAAAGATAGGTCCATCAGACATTCCAAAGCGACTGCTTTAACTCTTTCATTAACAACACTATATCTGTCTTTTTTTCTCTTGTAACGTTTTCTTGAATGAACACAGACTTTCATTAAAAACCCATTACTGAAACGTCACCTATTGAATGACGTAACATGAACTGGCGTAATGTTGAAAGCATAAGCTTTCCAGTTCACAGAAATGGTTGAAGATTATAAAGAGAACAGATACACAGGGACATACATTTATACTGGCATGCATATTCTGACCATCTTTCATAAATACCTATGTTGAAGTCTATAACAGTTTTAAATGTTGAAAACCAGAAAACATATAGTGAAGGTGAACCGTTTCGAAATTTAAGATAATTCAGGCAACAGATTTGAGGGAGGAAGAAAGTAATATACACACAGAATACCATGGCAATGGCAACTTTTGATCAACAAAACAACATAACAATACAAAAAAAAATTACTTCAAGATCAATAAAGTGTGTCACATAGCACTAGGAAAAAATTCATCACCTGGTGAAACCCACACAAGGTACATTCCCCCTACGTTTCAAGTGAATATGAATAATTTTGGTGAGGTCGCAAAGATGACTTTGCATTGCAATCTCAATTGACTTCTATAGTAATCAACAGGGCTGCATGCATTCGTTGACAGTTAACCAAATAAAAAAACATTACAAATCGGGGATCCAGAGCAACACAAGTTAGTGATCATCTTTGTTTAACCGTCCTACAAGTCGCATTTTCAATGAGTTTCAGAACAATCTGAGTGAAGTTTATGGAATACTCTGATATAGCAAAAGCACACAAAATTAATACAATAATTAACAATTAAGTTCTCATGGTCTCCAGAAGTGTCCCTCTGCAATTTCCAAACAATTGGTCAATTGGTTTTACAAACGAAAATTTTTGCAAAGATTTTCACACGAAAAAGAACAGAATAAAGAAAAATTATAAAGAAAATAATATTGAAGAAAAAACTAACAAAAAAAATATATGAAAACGCTACAACCTGAACAAATCTGGTAGAATCCCACTCAAGGTACACCCCCACTAAGTTTGAAGAGGATCTGCTTGAAGGTTTTAGAGAAGGCAAACATGTAAATTTCCGTTGCAATCCCAAATGACTTACAACATATCATTAAGAATGCACCATGTACTAACCGACATTTACCCGAATTGATTACACAAAATGATTAAAAATATCACGGATCCGGAGTATCACCACTAGGTGAACAAATTTGCTTAACCCCCCCCCCCCCCTCACCACCACCACCACCAAACTATACTCCCAACAAGTTTCACAACAATCTGAGTGAAGTTTTTGTAAGTCGAAAGGAGGGAAAACACCAAATATTCTATAATACACATAGAACAATTATGTGCAGCCACATCACTGGAGAGTCAAAACCTTATTTAATTAAAATAAACTTTGCTCTTCCTCAGAAAAAACACCAGATGCATCCCCACTACGTTTAAAAGGAAACTGATCAACAGTTTTGAAGAAAGTTACAAAAAGCATATACTCTGGTACTCTATAGTAATCAAGGTGACATGTACATACGGATGATTACCTTTTTCAAACTGTAAAGAGGATCTGGTCGACAGTTTTAGATAAATCAAATGTTATGGACTGCGGACACACGGCAAACGGACGGAAAATGGCAGAAAGAAAATGGACCAGCAATCTTTAAAAATCAACTGACTAATACATCAGCTGTAAAAAATAAATCACAACATATATGATGATGCACATAACTACTGAAAGTATCATTATGACTTATCATCGATTTCCATTTCTGTTTATCTCGTCTCAACACTTATTTAATTCAGAAACCTTTGCTCTTCTTCAGTTGCATTTTCATCTTGCCATCAGTAAACAGTCCAAGGCACGTGATTTACGGTTGTATCCCCATTTGTATCTTGATTATGTTCATTGTGACTGTGTTGCTTGTGTAGGGAACGGAATTAATTTAAGATAAACTATAGCTTGTTATCTATATAATTAATTTCTGTTTACTGTGAATAAAATATGTTTCAATAAATGGAAAAAATACAGAACGTTCATAGATCCTCGTGGCGCCTGGCAACAACATACAAATACATGTGTGTGCCAGTCTTTCGGAGATCTTCTATAACTTGTAAAACCCATCTACTTAAGTCATATCAGTCTTATTTTGTTATACATCAGCATAAGAAATGCCATAACGGTCAACAAAGACATCACTACGTAGAGGTGAATTTTGAGTTTAGGACCATTGGAAAGTAAAAAACAGAGTATGTATCATCACGATAAATATTTCTGTACTGAAGAATTGGTGCAATATATATTTTCTTTCTTGGGTCCCAGGCGTTCGCTGTTTTTCTAGTTCTAAATTCGAGGCCTCAGACCATATATGAGTGCTGTTTGTTGTAAAACCGGCTGCTTATTGGCGGTGACCGCAAAAGACATTTGGGTATTAAATGGCACTGAATTTAATCTCATTTAGTTGATGCAATAACTTCAATAACGTCTGTTGTATGTCATGCTAAATTTACAGTACTTGATATTTTGCCCACACTTTTTCATATCATATCACAAAGAAAGTTCTCATAATTAAAAGCAAACTGTATATAATGCTGATACTTAAAAACAGCAGATAAAGAAGAAACCTGCATGTTGCCTTTCATGTAATGTGTGAAGTTCCAAAAATAATGATTTTTTTTAGAAAAAAGCTACATACATACCATACATACATGATAAATCAAAATGGTTTAAGTTCTCCCTCCCTCGCTCTCTCTCATATATATACATACATATATACATACATATATACATATATATACATATATACATACATATATAAATATATATATATATATATATATATATATATATATATATATATATATATATATATATATATATATATATATATATATATATATGGGTGTGTGTGCCTGTGGGTGCGTGTAAAAATTATCCGATTAATGGCATCGTTGACACCATTTCTAAATTAAGAGCACCACTTTTCATCCCCGTTCGTTTTTATACCTAAATTATAACCCTGTGAAAACCACATTTTTAGTCCCTAAGATGCTTTGATTAGGTAGAGGATATTCTATTATATATCCTAAAAATTTAATACTGTGAAATCTTCATAGTTAAAAAAATAGAAATATATGTTTAACTATGAAGATAGGCGCTTTCCCAGGATGCAGTGTTACTGCAAGATATGCGGTATTGCAAAAAATATAATTTTGTGGCTCGCTAATTTGCCATACTGATGATAGCACACGATGAAAGATTGATTTCAAATCTAAATTGTTCTTCAATTTTACTTAAAATACATACCAATGTCGGCAAAAGCAATCATCAGAATGTGTAAATACAACTTATGGGAAAAGAAAACCATCCTCCTAAAAAGCCCATTCATGGCCTAAGACAAACAAAGGCACGAGACCAATAGCCTCGTGTCTCACAGCAGGTTGTCTTCGTGTGCACCTATAATTTTAACATTATAGCTGCGTAAATGTATTTCTAATATGAAAAAAGACGCAATGTACAAAAATGACACGACTCGCAGATGTTTTACATGTGCAATGCCATATTTTATTTAGATTAAAGCCCCTGTCTGATGGAAATGCTAATCTTAATGGTAAATGTGCAACAAATTTGGTTTAAAAACACCAACAAGCTCATCCCTTTCAACACAAGCTAGTGAACTTTCCGTCCTTTCTATCAAACACAAGATGTGATATTCGGCGTTTATATTACCATGTGGTGTTCAGGAGACTACATCAAGTGACCCATGTCACTGAGCCATACTAGATCAAAACTTTGTGTACCACCACAGTCCTCCTACACCTAATTAAGTGTGAAACTATATACGATAATTTTCGAAGTAGAAGAGGCTGGGGAATGGTGCATTTTAACGGCAAAACAACGCAATCTCTAAATGGTTACTTGGATGCACATCTTGTATTGGGCATATGAACATATTGATATATCCTTGAACTGATTTGACAAGGCAGTGTTATCTCCGTTATGGGCAGCAAATCACCAGGATAATTGTCTTTCTGAGGTATCCTACCCTGCCGGTTTGCACTCCTCCATTGCAACCATGGCAGCATTTGCGATGGTAGTTACATGAGGGCCACAAACCTCAACTGCGTGTTAGCTACAACACTTGAGATGTGAGGGACAAAGTATCTGTCCATCCTAAAACTGTCATGCAAGTCCAATTGATTCATTTAGGACCACAGAGGACAGCACTTGAGGATGATCATTTGCATAGTTTTATTTATTTGCATAACATCCTTGGAAGTTTTAGTCTGTCGCATAGGCAAATGTATGCAAATGAACACCGTCAGGTGCTGCCATCCTGGGGTTTAAACTCCTCTCCTTCTTTTTCGCTTTTTGAAGAGTAACACCATAGTTATGTGCATAGTGATATGATCTAACAGACGCATGGTGGGCGACATCGTAAAGGATGTCTTTATGCCGAACCACTATGTATGTTTGGATGCTGCATCAAAAGGTCGCCTGGTTTAAAATCTCAACCCGAATAACTGAACAAACCCAGCTAAGCAGCCGTGATTAGCTCTCAATTTTTGGTAACGTCACTGCCAAGTTCAACAAAAACAACTTATTCAACCGAGAGCAATGAAAGGTTACCAGAGTACATCTACATAAAATGACATAATAATAAATTTATGTCTGATTGAAACACTAAATCACTTGATAATCCGTTTAACTGATAAAGGTTACCAGAGTACATCTTGATACAATGACACAATAATAACTTTATGTGTGATTGAAACACTAAATCACTTGAAAATCCGTTTAACTTTTCTTTATCTCTTCCAGCCTGTGATAAACTGCTGGAATGACCTCCACCGTGTATATGTACAACATCTGCGTCTGCAGACACCTTTGCACCAATTTGAAAAAAAAGGCTAAGAACTGTAGGCCCAACATACGAGAAAATTGGTGGATGTTCTGTGAACACAATGTGTGCTATGATTAAGCTTCTGTTGGTTGGTATTTGATTCCTAATGGACTATAGGTTTGGAAATTAAAGGAACAAGTAAAGGTGAATGCTGGATACCAATCATGTAAAGGACCAGGCCTACATACCCTATTTAAATGTACATATGTCTGGTATATTATTAATCGATCTCTGTGTGGCTTTGTTCAATTGCTTGCTAATAAGCGGTGTCATAATGCAAACTTCCGTGGAAACAAATTGATGTCTAATGGATTTGTGATGATTTAAAGGTGATTCTGGTCCCCACTTCAAACGTGAGAATACGGGTTATTTACTCCGCAACCACATAAAAATCAATCCCTTGTAGGAAAGCAAGCCATTTTACACAAGATAACAGCTAATCCACAAATATTGAATCGGATGTAAAGTCAGTGAGGGAAAACTTGTAGTCTTTTACGGTGGGTACATCCGGGTTTATATGCCAAGTAGGATAGACAAATCCACGGCCAAGGTCTGGCCTTCGTTTTGTCCACAGTTTTTTAAAGTCAGATTGAAACTGTTGGGCAGTCACTGTCAAAAAATGCTAAGTGATATCCTACCAACTTTGGCCATTTTGACCTTCCCAAGGTCGACGTTAAGAAATTTTTGCAACTACCTAAGCGAAATTATATCCTAGTCGTTAAATATGCCTTCCCCTGCAGGAGAAATAACACGTTTATTCTGCCAATTAATACTTTTTGGGAAAGGTTTACTATATGAAGATACAGTAGTCGTAATTTGACCTAAAAGTAATGGGCCACAAAAAAAATGCATTCTGAATTTGTTTTTCGTCGGCATCAACGTTTTTTAGCACATATAGCAGGTCTACATGCTACAACCATTGTAAGTGATGCAGTGCTGGCTTATTTATTTATTCATTTATTTATTTATTTATTTATTTATTTATTTATTTATTTATTTATTTATTTATTTATTTATTTATTTATTTATTTATTTATCTATTAAATATATTTATACAGCGTGACCTATTCAGCCATGGGCTGTTCTTTCACGGGGCACTGTTACAGCATAAAAGATACTATTGACAATTGATCAAAACAAATCAAGGATAGATATAAAATTACAAGTAAATATATATAAAATATGTATGATAAAAGTTAACATTGCAACACCTTGTTTAATTAAAATAATATTGTTTAAGTCCATTTTTAAAATCTTCAATATTATTTATGTCCTTTAAAAAGTCGGGAAGATTGTTCCACAACATAGCACCATGATAAACAAACGATTTCTTAAAACTCTCCTTACGCGGAAAGGGAATAAAAATATCGAGCCTATTTGACAATCTTGTGTTATAGCTGCCGATGTCTTTGACTAGCGTAATTTGGTCACATAGGTAGTTTGGGGCTAAACCATTGACACATTTATACATTAAACCGTCGTGTGAAATTTTTGCCGCTCTTCCATAGTTGGCCATTTTAATTGTTCAACTAATTCTTCCCCTCTTGCATTAATATAATATAATTCTTTTTAATTACTTGAGCGGCAGCGTTTTGTAGTCTTTGAGCAATTTTCAATCCCTTGACACATGATCCCCATACAGTGATAGCATATTTAATACTAGGTAATATTGTGACCTTATAAATTAATTCTAGTACACTCTCAGGTAAACTCTTGCTCAAACGTTTTAAAATGGCAATTTTAGACACCACTTGTACATGTATTTTTTTTGAATGAATAGACCAGTTTAGACGATCATCCACTTACACTCCTAAATATTTTGCTTCATTGACTTGTTGTATTTCCTCTCCGTTCATATAAAGATTAAGTAGTTTGTCATTACTGTAATTCTGGGTTATAAGCATACATTTTGACTTCCCGGCATTGACTGACAGTTTATTTCTGTTGTACCAATAGTTAACACTGTCCAAACTATCCTGCATAGCGGAATTCACTTCTTCCACGTTAGAGCCGGTCGTGTAAATTATAGTGTCATCGGCAAACAGATTACAAGATCCATTCTTAACGTACTGAACAATGTCATTTACTTATAAGAGAAAGAGGGAAGGGTCAAGGATAGAACCTTGAGGGATTCCTATTTTTACACTACATGGTCCAGATTATTTGCCATGACATACTACAATCTGCTGTCTTTCAGATAAGTAAGAAGAGAACCACTGAAACTCATTATCGACAATGCCAAATTTGCCCAATTTGAACTTTAAAGTGTCATGATTAATGGTGTCAAAGCATTTTTGAATATCTAAAAAAAAATTGCCGTAATTAAATCATCATTAATGTTGCTTAACCAGTGATCAAGCACTTTGTGTAGACAGATTTGCGCTGAGCGTCTTTTCAAATATGCAGATTGCTCCGTACTCATGAAGTCATGGAGTACTAAGTAATCAAGCAACTGCTCCTGTATAGCTTTTTCAGGTAGCTTGCTAACATGAATACCGACTGACATCGGTCTATAATTACTCTTTGTTAACTTTGACCCCTGACCCTTGTATACCAGAGATACACGTGACATTTTCTAATCTGTATTCTTTATTACGTTAACTTCATTATAATTATGGTGATTTAGCAGCAAGATGGCAACAAAACTTTTAATGTCCATATCTGCTTAGGTGACCATTTCTCCGCCAAGCTTCTAAATTCGGGATTCAAAGTATCAAAATGGGTACAAAAGTAACTATTTACACGTATATACACTTGTGTTTCAATAAATATTCAATGGTTTGATATAATATAATGATCATAAATTACAACAGGACACAACTTTGGATTCATAAGCTCAGCTGCAAGTCACAATTTTATAAGGGTTTGTCCCTGTGCTGTATATCCAAGTTGCATTCAAACGATGATCTGACCTGTTTGAATTTCGTCATAGCTCATCTGATGACATTACACATTTCTGTTCCATGTATTTCACTTTTGCAACCACTTTACTTCAATTTCTCATCTTTACTACGAATTAATATTAATTTATTCATAAGTCACGCTACACAAACAAGAGTTAAAATATAAACATCTGTATTCAACGCAGCAATTGTAGCATGATAGGTTATAACAGGTTTAGCTATCTTTCGACTGATATCATTGGAAGATGAAACAAACTGATCGCATATTTGGTTTTACTTTATGCTGTGAAAACGCCTGGTATACTACATTATAAGAAGTATTGTGTATCCATGTTTCACATATCATTTAAACATTGGCATTTCTAGTCCTAATGACCTCAATGGTCGCCATTTTTGTCTTTCATCTACTTGGCATAACAATTTTGAGAATGTGGTGTCGTCCAAGTTAATGTGCTGTGTCAAGCTGCACCTGAAACTTAAACAAAGCAACGTTTTTTAGGCTAAGTGGTTTTGCGCCCTAAGACCTCTGAGAAAAGCCAATAAATCATTTTTCGATCCATAGCAAAAATGATTTTGCTGTTACATCCCTGCTTTTTAGAGTACTTGAACATGTCCAATATTCATTGGTAAATTTTTATTCACAATTTATTGGCGTTTGCTAGATGACCTGTTTGTCAAAGGTGACTTTTTTATGCCGGTCGATGGGATCATCCATTCCTTTGCACAAACAAACAACGTAATGCCTGAGACAGTGTCACATCACACATTGCTCTAGGAGAGCGTGCTCCATATGATTAAAGATGTATGGATTGAACTGTCCATGATACGGATTGAGAAACATTTATCAAATATACCCCCCCCCCCCAAAAAAAGCAAATACTTGCAACCAACCGGACAACAATAGCAAATAATACGATTATATTGTCCATGTTTTCTATTTTCGGAAGGGCTATATTTTAACAAAATGCAGTACACTTTTCATAGGGTATCCAGTTGTTCCAACAAGATTCTGTTCAGCAACCGCTGAATTTGCGCTGAACAAGGCTCTGCAGTTGAAGTGACTTGTGCCTGGGAAGGTTGAGCCCGTAATCTGTGTTTAAAAATACAGATAAAATAGACATAATGATAAACAGAGACAGCAAAATAAACAAACAAATAGACATATAAACCTGAAGGCAAGCAAATTACATATAAATGATTTCGTGAGCATGTTCATGGCTAAAGCGCTTGTAGATACTGTTAGATGACATCTCCCATCATGAGGGTACGTTTGTGCAAAGCTGTAGACAGCCTGGCATAGTTTCAGCTTGACGAATTACAAACTCCGCACTCTATGATACTCCTTACAGTTTGATAAATCTGCTCGTTAATGAGACTTTCAAAGGATGCCCTCCCAGGCAAGAAATTTTCAGAAATTTCAATCATATAATGCTGAATAACTTACGAGATTTTAATTTAGACTGCATATCACAAGTAAGAAATGGTGCTAAATTGTGTTCCATGTCTTATGACCTCTCTGTCAACGTTGTAATGAGTGAAACTATCCTCAATCATCATCTACAGATTGTTCAATAAAGTATAATCAAACAAGTGTTCGTTGTTGTCCTTCACTATGCCTTACCTAAGATTTCAGCTATTTGTATGCCACCAAGTGAACACAAACTTATCCCAACCGATTTTATACCAGTCAAGTCGGGTTCTTTTTCAAAGTAAATTTGTTTTTAATGGTTCCACTCTGAGTGACCCAGCTAATAAAGAGATATAACGCCAACAAAATATCTATCTGACACAGGAGACACTTTGACAGGGAATATGGTATTTTATCTGCATACTAAAAGCCACTGATAAAAATGCCAACACTGTAGTCACAGCGTGCATGAATATGTAGTATCTGAAACATGAAAATATTGTAGAGCTTTACAACAAAAGAGAAAATCCACTTTACATTCGTTGACACAAGGGCATGACAGAAGATATATAGGAACAAGACCTGATACCCCCCAATGATAATGTCTTTTACAAGGGCCACTTTGGTGAAAGAAAATGTGGAACAGATGGTCATACACTTTGTGCCAAAGGATGTTTTACCTATTTAAATTCAAGAAACTAGAGAGACTTCTTAAGTTTCGTACAATCTATACAATGTATATATATATATATATATATATATATATATATATATATATATATATATATATATATATATATATATATATATATATATATATTTATATATATATATATATATATATCCGTTTGAAATAAAAATACTATAGTGTTCACAATGTATATATATACATATATATATATTTATATATGACAACGAAACGTATAGACCGTAACCATGTCCAGCCTGGCACCAGTAGCACGAATTACAGGAAATGATGCAGCCGCAATTAGAGATAAAAAATCCCAGGTGTCTTGTCCAATGGATCACTTGCCGATCTAGTGTTAATGTGATCGACCATGTAATAAGCCTCCATGGACGCACATTATGTATGCACAATAATCATGGCTACAAACATAAATATATGCTTCAATATCACAATAGGCCAATTTTTGATAAAGACAGAGATCAAAATGCTAAAGAAACAAAATATACTAAAATATGTTGCAGCATTAAGGGAGCCTAATGATACAACCAAAATTATTTTTCAAAACAAGTAATCCTGAGGCCGTTAATCTCGTAAAACAAACATTCGGTTTTAGCGATCATGTCCGCCCTGAGACACATATTTTTCCACCTAATCCTGCCAACTTCCATGTTCTCGGGAGCTGCCTTGATCGGGTCAAAGAGTTGCGTGAATGTAGAGAAGCTACAAACGAACTGGAATAGTGTCTGCATTCGCCTTGTGCCCACCCACCACCCTCCCGCCCTATTCAAATCCGACAGTTCGATGAAAGGACGACCAGCTCATCCCTTGATCCAGAGAAAGCTGAAATTTGCATCACATAAAAAGTGTTTCCCTCGCAGGCACATGTGTGCTAGATTGCAACAGCACAACCTGATAGAATCAACTCAGTCAGGTTACAATTGACCAAACTGTGTAACAGTAAAGAAGATGACTAATTAAGGAGCAACACAAAACGTGAAAAATTTCAAAACAACAACAGGTTAAAACATTTTTATGTTCAAAATGAATCCAAAAGAAAAAGGCACCAAGACAATATGCTTTCCAAGTTCCAAGTGGAGACATAGCTTGTGATCAGCAAGTCCCTCCAATACCAACAGAGTTGGAAGAATCCGGTCCATACACAAGTCAGCATTTGCAATTAGTTAAATTACACACTTCTCCAACATAAGTATCCTGCAAAAACGATGTACACCTGCTCTTGTTCTTTTGTTCTCAGGTCACCAGACTGACAAGACAGGAGCACCAAAGGGAGGCAGGCCTACCATGGCTCAAGCCGTAGCACATCTACATTTTACCATGCAGAGTTCTAACACTGAGAACCTTATCTTCAATCACTCAGTGGTTAAATCAATTCGATGATTCATTTTTAAAAGTATAATATTAGTTTCTGTATAATGTCAGGTGACAACAGCATTATTGAAGTATAAATTATATTTAGGTCATATTTGACCAAACTGTGTATCAGTTGAAGAGGATAACTAACTTAGGAGTAACACAAAAAGTGCAACATAATTGAATGCATTAATAGGTTAAACCGTTCATGTATGCAAAATTCATCAAAGAACAAACAAAAGAAAAGAAAATGCGAACCAAGGAGAATTTTATGGAGTAAATAAAGACTCAGCCTAGGTATGAGATAAATAGATAGACAGACAGACAGAGATACAAATAACCGATAGGGGCATGGATGGATGGACGGATGGATAGATGGATAGGTAGATGGGTGGATGGATGGATGGAAAGATAGACAGGCAGACAGACAGACAGACAGATAGATAGATAGATAGATAGATAGATAGATAGATAGATAGCTGTAATCTTTATTAGCCTTAGAAATATGGCCATTTGATCATACCGACTTTACCTTTGACGTAAAAGACTGCATCGAAATTGAAATTAGGATATTTTAAATTGTTAGGCTTGGTATTGATATGGTACAGATACGTGTGTATGTATGTGGCGCCAGAAAATAGGGTCAAGTTTATTACAAGCAAAAAGTTAATAGAAATAATTGCTTCAGCTGATTAATCTGCCTTTGTAATGGTAAACTGATAGGGGCTCTAATCACTCACTTTTGAGGATAAGTCTGTCTCACCCATGGACAGGACCTGGTTGGTGTAAACTCTTAGCCTGTAGGGTTATTCAGTTGCTCGGGCCCTTGACCACATCTGCAAGATTTTCCCAGAATATGAAAAACAGGAATAATAAGTTACCTTCCACTTAATTTCTATTCAAACTAACCATTAGTGTTCACATTAGTTAAATTTTGCAATTGAATACTGATGCATTTTCATTACAAGCATTTTATTTGTTCCTTTGTCAACACATCCAAGTATTTGGAGAAAATAAATGACAGGGCCCCATCTCTAGGATTATAGATATGCTAAGATATTGCAAAAAAATATTGATTGAGGTCAACTCAATTGTTAAAAAAAAAAAAAGAGAACAAACCAAAAAAACCACGCAAATATCGAAACGTCTGATTAACATGCCTACCACTATGAACATATGCTCACCGCCCAATTAGTTCAATGATGCTAATTGTGCATCCATGGAAGATGGGTCCTAAAATGATAGACAAGATCACGTTTAGCTATGGAGTCAATGTTAAGTAACAAGATCATGCGAGTAATAGCCAAATGAATCATGTGATCAGGCCCAAAGTATGTTCACATCTTATTATTACTTACCAATATATCTATCACATACTCTGTTATTTTGTGCCAATAAAATCGGCTGGTGACCTCCGGCATTATTCTCTTGTCCTCATGTGTCAGCACTTATCTCAATACATAAGCTTACTAAGTTTCACAAAAGTTTGACCAGAATTATTACATCGAAAATAAATTTGTAACGTCTCCGACCCCGGGACCATTAGGATTAAAAAAAAAAGGTAACCCGCATTAAACACTTGATGATCAGGTCAAGGTGACCCTAAAACAATCCAGGCAAAGGTTCAACCCAAGTGCATAATCAAGTTCTATGAGGTTTTGTTGTGTTTTTCACAAAAACTGTGTTTACATGAATGACATTTAGAATTACATGAAGTTGATGGACCTACAATATAAACCTAAGGCTTACCCAAGAACATTATCCAAACAAGTTGCAGCAACATTTGGTAGGTTTATCAGTAGCTATCGAATGAAAATCAATTTCACATAAATGACCTTGAAATGCGGGTAAAGGTGATCCAGATGCAACAGCTACAGAGACCCCTTTTAGATCCATATGCTTTTCAAGCTTCATTTTGGTTAGCTCCTTTAAGACTTATTGGGCGGAAAGTGATTTCATATCAATGACCCATTGACCTTGAGAATTGGTTCAAGTTAATTCTGATACTGTCCGATTCTAAGATACACCTAAGTGTACATTCCTACCAGGTTTCATGAAATTTGGTTGAGTATTTCAAGTTTTATCGCAGGGAAACAAATTCCACATGTCGCCCTGTAACCTTGAGAATAACAAATTAAGTTAGCTTGACATAAAAACAACTCCACACTAGGTCAGCCTGGATACATTATCCAATCAAGCCTCATAAAGTTTTGTTGATGTCTTTAAGACATCGCTCGTGAGGAGGAGAAGAAAGAGCACAAGAGGAGGAAGAAGATGAGATGGAAGATGCAGAAGAAGAATCCGCCCAAACACAACTGAGTGTTTGCAATTAGTTGCCTTACAAATTTCTTGAATGTAAGTATGTGGTTGATTTTATTGCTTAAGAAATCCTTAGCAATTAAAGCTCCATAAGGCATTTTGATTTATTGTATTAGGTGAGCTGACTTGTGACTCAAATGTATCTTCTTGGAAACTTAGTTTTCTGCTCATTCATTTGTTTGCAATTGCATTATCAACTTCATCTCCAAAACCGTGTGCAAGATTCATTTCAAACATAAGAGAAATATACCTCTACCATGTTTCGTGCATTAATCTTTTAAGACTTTCCTAATCTTTAAACAGAGGTCTTCTCAGAAACCACATGCAAGACCTACATCCAAATTGTTATTTATGTACTTCGAGTGAGTCTCTACTAAGTTTGCTTTATTCATCATGCTGCTCTGATTTAAAATTACCATCATCTTTATTATTACTATTATTATGGGTAATGTATTGATGACCTTAAGGCAATTACCAAGGTTATGATGCAATTATTGCGATTTTGCCTTACAGGCAATAACATGGTTTTTTGAGCGATGACTTCATATTGCTTCCCAACAGATGGAATTTAAGGTGTTGGTTATTTTCATTGTTCTTTTAGTCATAATTACCACCACGCAGTGATTTTTTGCATTGTATTTTTGGAAGAAGCAGATGGTAATTTTAATGTTTGACGTTGTATTTTACAGGTTAGACCTGTTTTACTATAATTGCTATATGGTCACTTTACAAAGATGACTCTTGACTGTTGCATATAAAATAGTATGCACCTATGCAATGCACTCACCATGTAATTGAGTGCTTGTAGCTTCTGGCGGACTTGTGGTGTTGTATATTAATTTTTATGTATCGTTTATGATGAAAAGTGAAGTAAAGCCTACCCTTCTTTCCAAGATGATTTTCTTTAGGATTTTCAGAAATATTTGCCATTACAGTATACTCAGATTAAACCAGAAGTGAATATCTGCATGTCGTCAAATGTTGTGACTGCATAAGCTGTTGCAGCGATATTGTGTGGATGTGTGTGGAACCACAATAATCACGCTTGTAAGTAGTATCCTCTCATCCTTGAAGGGGCCATGCAATCCTCTCATCATGCAATGAAAATGAAATATAAAGCTCTTATTATATGGTTTGTGTAATGATATGGACAACAATCATGCATCTTTAATTTTCGCCTCTGAACTTCTAAGTCATATATTTCCACCAGTACTTCATGTAGGTTTTGTAATTTATTCACGATTTGTATCGCAAACAGGACGCACAAATATTCACCCACAGATCATCCCACGCCAATTGTGCAATTTTCAGTTTAAGTCAGTTATGGCCCGTTGCTCCTGCTCTGTTTTGTAAACACTTGTGAGATATAATCGGCGATCTATTTTAGACATCTGTGGGAGTGTAATTGCCTGGTGGTGGTTGTTAGAAGGAAACTCCCCTAGATGTTTACATCATTTAGCCTATATAGCGGCAAACGTTCCATTTCCATTATGTAACTTAGTTGACATATCATGTGAATTAAATTAGCTAGAAAACTTGATTGGATTCTAACCCAGGGTTTTGGGCAAACAAACAGGGTTGAGTGCAGTCTTTGATGTATTCCCATGAGTTTATTTTTGATAACTAATCTGATATGAAAAGAAATTAACACCAGTGGTGCATGCTATAAACCTTGTGTATATGGAAAAGAGAAAGTCGTTCCCTCGGGTTATCATGACGAGGAAAGGTACTTCTTTACCACTATATCAGCTGTCATTTATTCATGATTGTCTACACTTAGATAGTAGTCATACACAGGCCATAAATTTCCACTATTTGGTCTTTGTTTCCAGAGGTCGGCATCCAGCATGATGACAAAAAGCAGAAGCCGACTTACCGGACTTGAAATTCTACCTGCAGGGAACGCGTCATGCTGATGCGTATTTCACATACAAAGTTTTAAAAAGTGCCTCCTTGGGGGGGGGGGGCATGCTGAAGAACTATGGGGGTATAATCTGTAAAAATATCCAGAGCTTTCACAGCACATGCGTGGGGCGCCAATAGGTGATAATAATCGCAAATTGATAAACATGCCAAGTTTAAACAATAACTTGGTCAGCAGTTGTATTCATCAGAACTTTATTTCTGTCAACACAACTAGGCATTTTCACAGTCGTACATACCGTTACAATATCAAAGGTACCGGCAGTAATTGGCTTCCTGAGCGGGGTCACACTACTCACCGTCAGTGTGATCTGCCCCAACGATGTCAAAGCAGTGTCAAAAAATAATAAAATTTGCATGGCGAATTCATCTGCAAATAAACATCAAATGCTATTTATGTTCTTGCCAAGCCAAGTTGTAGACACCTATAATATGTACAAATATTAACAGTAGGAACCTGTGCCTGCTTGTTTGCAGATTGACCAACACTAAAGCCAGAGTTGGATGGAAATGACTGGCAGGCTGACCACCTGCCAGCCGGAAATTTTATTTGTGAAATGAATCGAAATATTGGGGTGTCTGCCTTAGAAAGTGATCCCTGGGCAGTCCTGCCCACCACTTGACCTAGACCCTTTACAAAGGCAGACACCCAAGTGACATAAAACTGCAAAGGTGAGGGCCATAACCAGCCACTAGACCAAGAGGCCCCATCTAGGGGCCCTCTGGGCGGCCCCACCCAAGGCACAGGTTCTTAGCTAGACTCCTCTGCTAATCGAGTTAGCTGGGGATTGCTTAAGACTAAGGCTAATAAAGTTAAAAGTCTGTAAAAGTGCAAAATGAGCATCGCTCACCAGTCTGTAAGCAGTGTTAAAATACAATAAATTTGAGTCAATGGATCGCAATTGACTGTGCAGTTATTGTATTGGATTTCAATTGGCACCTATATCACGTCATGTTTGTCACTGGGCTTGGCCCATGACAGTGACATTGTCCCTGAAGCCATGTGCTCATGACCCCACTGAGACCTTCGCTGTCCATAAGTTCCACAGTCAAATGCAAATAAAATGGCACTGTAGTGCCTGTAGCACCGCAAGTAGCACCCACTGAAGATCCTCCCAGGCAACCCTTAAAGCTTCAAACGTAGCAGTGGCAGATTGTTTTTATGTAAGTCCAGTAGTCCTTTGATGTAGCATTGCGAGCCTGAAACCTGGCAATCACCAGTAACACATGTAATGGATAAATTGGAACCAGCCCTTGCGTTCCAAAACCAACACATGCACTATTTGGCTTATGGCAGTTTACAAACTACTATGAAAGGTAACAAAAACATTCTATATACATGCAAAATTCTAAGCTTGACCATCACACCGGAAATGCATGTAATGATAAACTGGAAACAGCCCTTGCGTTCCAGCTACCCCATGTGCCATTGGGCATGCTATTGTAAAATCATTCACTTGTGTGTAACCTCCTACTGATTGGAAACAGCCCTTGCGTTCCACATATACGACTGTGTAAAATTGTTATCCTGTGTAAACATATTAACTATTTGGAATCAGCCCTTGCGTTCCACACTGCCAACCATGATGAAAGTAAACAAATGTCATATAACCTTGTATATTTTGGGACTCAGGATTTTACCGTACGGGTATCTGCGGGGTTAAATTAGCAGATACTGCCTTATCCTCCTGAATGGGGGAAGCTGGTGCCTGCATGTCCCCTCCTAAATGCCTTAATTGGTGGACACTCTGATGTATTTCTTAAATGCGTCTGATTTCCAGTGCCCTTTCAGTCTAATTTGGCTGTCTGGAACCCCTCTTTGCGCATCCCACGAGGCTGCCCCAATTCTGAAGCTGTGGCCCTTATAGTTTTGACTGTCCAAATTGCAAAATAGCAGGCAGGCGCGGAGTTGTGAGTTGAAATATTGGCGTGTCACTTGACATTGAGCGACCATGCAGAACAAGTTGCCTGGCGTATTGCCCCTAACTTGAAGGTATTTTAACAAGAGGGCAACTGGGCAGTACAGCCCTGGTTCCATCTTAAAGCTGATAAAATGGGGTTGACCTGTGGCATTGTGTTTGAAGTGCGAGAACTTTACTTTGATTTCGTGAGGTTTCCCAAAACGAAAAATGACTGAAACATCCTTAAGCTTTAGAACATTATCTGTTTCTTTGTTGCCAGATGCAGTGAGTTCACCAATTCGCGCATAGGTGTGGAAAGCAAAGGAAAACATGGCCTGGCACAAGTGTTTATTGTAGCCCATAAAAATTTTATCGGCTGCTGAGAGCAGTCTGTTTAAGATAGGGGCAGTGATAGGCAAGCGCATGTCTACTGCTGGTCTCAATCTGTAAGCACCAGCAATCAACTTTTGAATTACAAAATCTTTAGTTGGGTCCTTGAAACCCTGAATTTTGTGAAAATAGCCTATGGCGGACAGATATGTTTGAATGGTCTTTGGTGATAGTTTCTGATGAAAATGAAACGCTACGTACAGTGCGACTGTTGCTGTGTTGAGGGGAAATGAGGCACCCAGCTTGTAATCCTGGCAGAAGCTATGACAGGAGACCCAAACTCTGTTGTACAGCGCTGCTGTGTGTGTGTGGGGGGGGGGGGGGGGGGGGCAATGATGTGCCTATTAAAGTCTTTATGGTACTAAAAAGTTCTCTGGCTGGAGGTCTAAAAAGTTCTCTGGCTGGAGGTCTTCTGGGATTGGGGTGGCTTCTGCTTGGCTCTGTGGGGAAAGAATTTTGAATTTGTCGATTAGACCACGTGATAAAGCGTCTGCTCTATCATTCCGGACACCCGGAATGTGGTGTGCCCAGACTCTTATATTGAATTTCAAGCAAGCAACCACGAGTTTCCGAATGCCTTTCATGATTAGAGGGTCAGTGCAGGATTGTTTATTAATGATTGATACCAGGGCCTCATTGTCAGTCCACAGGATAATTGAGTGATTTCGCAGGTGACCCCCCCACACATACAATGCAACCACTATGGGCACCAGTTCCAAAAACGTTATATTGAATAAGCGCCAAGTCTTGGGGAATTTAGCGTGAAGCCATCTTGACTGAAAGATACTACCAAAGCCCCATGACGCTGCTGCGTCTGTGTATAAAGCAATGGTATGGCTGGTGACCCATTTTTCCTCTATAAACATAGCTCGACCGTTGAAATGTGACAGAAATTGGAACCAACGAGCCATGTCTGACCTGGCTTCTCTGTTCTGAGTGATAAAGTAATGGGGTTGGGATACTCCCTTTATGAGGTTGATAATCCTCCTCAGGAAAGCTCTGCCTGGCTGTATAGCCTTGCAGGCAAATGAAAGGGATCCAATGAGGGATTGTAAGTCCCTGAGCTTCATTTTCCTTTTCTTCCTACTACTCTCTAAAAGATCACAACATTTGGCTATTTCGTCCTGAGGAAGACGTAATTCCATGATGTTGAGTCTAATTCTATCCCCAAGAAGGTAAGCACTTGTGCTGGGCCCATCGTTTTTTTGTGGGCGACTGGAATTCCTATTGTTTCACAGAGAGCTAAAAACTTGTGCAGGGAATTTTGGCACTTCTTTTTGTTTTTTTCAAGCAGCAGAAATCATCTAAACAATGGCAACATGCCGTGACCCCTAATTTTTTTAGTAGAATCCACTCAATGGCAGAGCTTACGGATTCAAAATTTTGACATGAGCTTGATGCACCCATTGGTGTGTATTTGTCATAGTAAAATTTGCCTTGCCACTTGAAACCTACGAGTGGGTAGTCAGATGGCTTCACAGGAAGTTGCCGAAAAGCTTCGAGAATGTCTGTCTTGGCCATGAAGGCATGTCGCCCCAGCCCCTTTAGTAGCTTTACTGCATCATCAACCCCGGCATATTGCACGTAGGAAGCCTCATGTGGTATACCCTCATTCACTGATATTTCAGATTCCGCAAAGGAAAGGTGGTGGATTAAACGAAAATCTCCGTTCTTTTTAGGAACTAGACCAAGAGGGCTAAGATGTAAATTTTCGAATGGCTTTTGGTCAAAAGGGCCTGCTATGCGGCCTTCAGAAATTTCTTTTTGAAGTTTACGCGAGACTACGTCTGGATGATCCCGGGCTGATTTTAAATTTTTGCAATCTTGGCCCAGGCGGGGGCCCTCATAGCCCAGCGGGAAACCAAAAGTGAAACCATCTAACACAAGGTTCTTTTCCTTTTCCGGGTACCCTTTGAGGCATGCCCTAAGCTTCTGTACATTCACCGGGGTTGGGCCATCCAAAAATTCTTAGATGAACTGTTCAAATTAGATACGTCTTGCTGCTTCGAATTGCTGCAGAAAACTGTTGCAGTTTAAACTGTTTCCCGCAAATTCTGCAGTTGGCAAACAACCAATGGCAAGGCCGATTGCGTAATTACTACAGCCTATCAATGGGACGGAAACAGGACACGTGACTGGCCTGGCTTGCCCTTGCGCCTGGCAGGCATGTGTCCCACGAGATCAGCACTGGCTAAAATGAGAATACACTTGGCAACCCATAAAATTCGCTATTTAGTATAGCTTCCATTTATTGGTGGGTTCTAACAGTGTAGAAAGACTAGGTGCCGTGAGATGACTTCCCCGGCAAGAACAGCACCAACTGCTGGTCACACGCAAGTGACAGCGTGAAGTGGATCTGCGGTGAACTGACGCAGTCTCATGGCCTGATTTGGGACACATTCGGCAATTCCCGCTATCCCCTCTTTTTCTGTATATGCCTGTGCCTCCAAATAATTGTTGCAATAAACATTGGAATCTTTACTCTCGCATGCTGCATTATAAACAAAGCTTCCCGTTTGTGTGTTCTCTCTGTAAATTACGGCATATTCACACATGTTCACTGGGTGAAAGCCATGACAAAAACCCTGTGACACGAGCCGTGATTGGCTCATTTTTGCATGTGACTCAATTGACCAATTGGGTGATGTGATGTGCGTCAGACCACATGGCCAAAGCAGCTGTTTGTGTACAATTGCAGGAAAGATGTTGACGGTGCGCCGCTCAATTTCTGATTTCAAATATTAAAATTTTCGTTTGAATTTTATTTAAGGACACTGTTTATTCCGATGAACTTGCCAATTCTGTATACACAAATTTACTATGATGTACCAATAGCATTCATGGTAGGAACGCAAACGACATGCATCCCATCACGGCATCAGAGGCAACGAGAAAGGATCCTGAAACCAATGCAATTATTTAATGGTTATTTAAGTTTACCCAGGATACGGAGTCCTATAGTCCCAGAAATTACAATGTATTTTTCATTGTTAGTCACCCCATGCAAATAGCTTACTTTTCAATTTGTATTTTTAATATTTTGCCAGTTTCACTGTCGAAGAGTTGCAACTAGAATCGTTGTAAAATTTGTCAATTTTTTTGCGAATTTTCAAGCGACAATAAGCGGCAAATACCTTTAAGGGTAGATGGTTTGTCTAGGCCTTAGCATTGTTAGAAAAAAAAAGATGTTTATAGAATTTTTATCAGGACAAATGGATTTTTCATACGGGCAAATGGATTTTGAAATGTACTTTCCTGCGAATAAGTGATTTAAAAAAAAGTTGTCGAGCCCTGGACTACTTTTCATTTTTTTTTCCTTCCAAAGAGTCAGTGAAGGTTTTGAAACTACAGATGATGTTAGTATCTGTGATAATGGTCATCCAATGGACTTAAACTATATTTTTGGGGTATCATTTGGAACAAGAGGGGAACCACAGACATATCTCGCAATGGTTAACCAAAATGAAACGTATATTTCGTGGGCTGGACAGTCATTTAAAAGACGGGAATACATGTAGTGTCAGTCACCCAGGCATGTTCTGTTTGTTAATCTCGGGAAAATGTAAGCCACTGTGGATGTTTATTTAGAAGAAAAAAAACGTATATAGGAGAAATGTCGTCAATGTAGTGCACTATGATTCTCATATGAATCCGTTCATCCCAAAACTGGCAATGGTGGCAAGTGAAAATGCAAATTTCATGCTATATAACTGGCAGTAAGTATCAATAGTGATGAGAAGTCTTATTTTACAGAGTGTCTAAGAAGTGTCAACTTGCACAGTGTCTTCAATGCCCACAAAATCTTATAAAGGAATTGTCATTGTGGTCTGACTGCAAGTATATTGCCCGAATAAGCCCAATAGGTGTAGTAAAACCTGCCATGGTCGAAGGTGCCTTGTCTGGCAATGACAGTGATGCAAAAATTTAAGCCACCTATTGAATAGATATAACAATCATGTAACATGAAAATTTCTTCAAACATGCTGCAGCCCATATAAAACATGAATGTGCGCTTAGGCCTATTGCATTGTGAGGCAAACAAGACATCTCTTACTTTATTTCTGAGGTACCAAGTGATGATAAATGGTAACCTTGCCCATCCCCTTAGGTTGAACAGGCAAAAATTGATCCACCATCTATTTTGGCTCAAACCTTCTTTTTTATACCACAAATGTACACGGCTAGGTAGCCCATGGTATTGGAAAGGCAAAACAAGTTACAACGTCTGGACTACCTGCATTGTTGTGGGACGTTTTTAGACTAATCCTGTGAGCTACCGATTCGAAATAAACTTTTGAATTGGGCTTGTTTCTATGCCCATATCAGCACTGTCAAACAATGTCATACTGAAAACAATTTTACATCGACAGTTGACACGTTAGGACTCAAAGACTCTCTACTTATGGCCTGATTTTTAACATTTGTTTCGATATGGGCGCTTGTCTGTTAATGCATACATTACTCTTGATAGCAATTAAAGTCATCGGCTATTGCAATGATGTTTTTACCAAAAATTGGCAACCAGATTCATTTCAGTCGTAGTAGGGATGCATCTTGTATATTGCTTGGGGAAAATCCAAATCTCATTATTGTATCTAGTGATATTTAAGAAGATGGGTTTGGCAAGATTTGGACAGTTTCCGACTTAAGCACTGATATTGGCTTCCAATGGTCTCTCACCTCACACTATTCGGTGCGTTCCTGGTAAGTTTGTTAAAATGGTCATGTTCTATGGATTTTTTTTGTTTGTTTGTTTCTTTTCTTTTACTTTTGTCTTTTTTTGGGGGGGGGTTAGGAAATCTACAAAACTGCCCAGCCAGTTGCTTTGAAGGTAAACAGACAGGAACACTTGTGGTTACCCTTATACCAGGGTGGGGCATTTTTGGTGGGTTGAATGTGAACCTCAACTAAAGACGGGCTGTTCGTACAGACCTATTTTCTCTTTTTTAAAAATCTTTTGAAGGACATTCCTTGCTACGGGTGATGAAGCATTGCCAATTCTGCCTTTTGCGTATAAATGACCTGCTTGGTTTGCTTTTAAATAACCTGCTTGGCGTGCTTTTAAATTTGCGCTATTCCAGGTAAGTGTTATTCTCTTGGACTCTCCATTAACAGAAGTTGCATCAAGGTCTAAAATCGGAATGCCAGCTCATTTGCTTGGTAGCTGGTTGGATAGCTTGCATGGTTACGTAAAAACCCCTTCTTACCCTAATTTGAGATATTATCCAAGTGTTGATATCCTGTCACAGGCTTCCCAGGCAATTCTTTGGTCTCGGCAGGCATTTGCCATCCATGTCTAGTGACGTATGGTCGTGCATTTGGCCCTGACTGTGGTACCAATGTCACTCCTGCTGCCCTCTTAACGGTGGCTCTGGTTCGTTGGGCTTTTTCCAATCGGCGCTGACTTCGTGCTTATTCTTGCTACACTGACGGTAGTAACAGGTAGTGGCCTTTTTGCAGAGTGTTTATAGTAAAATCTCCTTACATTTCGTAACGTCAGACTGAATATTATGCTATTGAAACAAAATTGCAGAAACCTACAAGCAGACATACACATGCAAGAATCCGGTAATAAACGCTTATGGTTGAAACTAGACAATGGCATCCCAGCTGAAAAGCTAGCCATTTCTCTAACAGCATTACATGCATAACTTTGAAAAAAAATATGCAAAATTCCTGACCATTAATAAACGTTCTTTAATGCTCATTTGGTTGCCAAGGGCCAATTAGAGATTGCAGGTCTTGGTGAGATACCCCCCACTTGGAATGTCATCAATCACTTGGCCAAACAGAGTTTGAATCCCTGTGTGTTTTCTAGAGATAAATACTCTTGATGCAAAAATTCTCATTATAAATGTTTACATGCCTAATGAGTGTCACGAAAAGTTAGACGAGTATATACTTCATTTAGTCAAGATTAATGCTATAGTTGATGATGCTGATACTGCCAATGTTTTGGTCATTGGTGACTGGAATGCCGAGCCTATATCTGATAGTCTATTTGGTTCTGAACTGAAGACTTTCTGTGAAGAAAATATGTTAACTTTTGCTGATTGTGTATTGTTAGGTAACTTTACTGATGTGTATACTTATTTAAGTCATGCTCATCATACGACCTCCTGGCTTGATCACTGTTTGAGTATTAGCTGTGCCCAAAATAGCATTGTTAATGTTACTGTTATTCATGATTGTGTAACTTCAGATCACTTTCCTCCCTGTAGCTGTTACTGCTGAACTGCTAGTTCAGACTGTCAACTCTGAAATTTTTATTAGTAGCTGAGCACATTTCAACTGGTCTGCTAGGAATGATGCAAACATACACATTTATAACGTAGCTACTGAGGAATCCTTGAGTAGTGTTTGGATTCCGTCGGAGGCTCTTCTGTTTACTGATGTTTACTGCTTGGATAGTTCGCACAAAGATGCTTTGTCTGATTTTTATAATGAATTTTTTAAGGCATTACGGTAATCTACTGATCTTACTGTTAACACTTATTCTTCCAAAGAATGCCAGATAGTAACAGGATGGAATGAATACGTTCAGAAATCTCATAAGATTGCTCGTGATGCCTATGTTATTTCGCTTAGCCTTGGTGAACCCAGGTTTGGTTCATTTTTTGAACAAATATCCAGACTTAAGGCTGAATTTAAATACGCTCTGTGGGAAGGACATCTGGTGCTTGTAAGTGGAGAGAAGATACTGCCAGGGCTTTTGCCTTGGCCCAAAGCCTTTCTCACAAAGATACTGCCACTTTTTGGAAACAGGTGAAAACAACGAACAATAAAAAATTACTTATGACTAGTAGCATTAATGGTTATACTGGTCCTGAGCAGGTTACAGGTATGTGGTGTGAGTATTATAAAAAGTTGTTCAACTCTATTAAAAATAGTTCAGCTGTGGGAATGACATTTGATGTTTCTTTCAGTGAGAAAATAAGAACGAGTCAAGATGAGATTCAAGATGCAATTGATGGTTTGTCATTGAATAAGATTGCAGGGAAAGACAATCTATGAGGAGATAATACTGTAGCGAGGGATTATTATATCTATATATGTTGTTTAGCAGTTTTCTGTACATGGTTATTTACCTCTTGAATTTATGCTTACCATGTTGATTCCTGTAGTTAAGAATAAAAGTGGAAATACATCCGATCGTGGAAATTATAGACCAATAGCTATTGCTGGTGTGATCTCAAAAGTTAATACTCAATACTCCTTTAATGCTGTGAACAGTACTTTGCCTCTACTGATCATCAATTTGGTTTTAATTCTAAACATTCCACTGATATGTATATTCATATTCTGAAGGAAGAAATACATTTTTATCGTTCACAGGGTATCCCTGTCTTTCTTTGTTCTCTTGATGCTTCGAAAGCTTTTGATCGAGTAAATCATTGTAAATTGTTTTACTTAATTTTGCAAAGACATGTTCCTGAATACATTATCCGTATTTGGACCATTTGGTACTTTACTCAACAGTTATGTGTAAGATGGGGAAGACATTTTTCAGATACTTTTTTGGTGACCAATGGTGTTCGCCAGGGAGGTATCTTATCCCCTCGGCTCTTCAATATATATCATGAAAATCTTAGTAAAATTCTTCTTAATGGTTATAGTGGTTGCAATGTAGCTGGTACCATGATAAACCACTTAATTTATGCTGATGATTTGCTTTTACTCTGTCCTTCTGCCATAGACCTAAAAAAGTTTATAAATGAATGCAGTATCTATGATATGGATTATGATATTTTATTCAATGTTGAGAAAACATACTGTATGTTTTTTCAGTCTCGTTTTTTCAAATTATCCAAAGTACCGACTTTGCACTTTAATGGTACGCTGCTTAAAAATGTTGAAGTTCATAAGTATCTTGGAGTTTTTCTATGCAGTAACCATACAGAGGACGAGGATATACAACGCCACACTAGAGTGTTCTATATGCAGGCTAATGTACTCTTACGGAAGTTTTAATACTGTTCTTACATGTGAAAATTAGGTATTTTCAACTGTTATTGCACATAATGTATTGTGCCTCTCTTTGGACATTTTTTTTGTGAGAGTTCTACATCAAAGTGCCGTACTAGCCACAACAATGTCTACAGAAGATTTTTTGTTACACTCGTGTTGTAGAGCTAGTGGATTGTTTTTTGCAAACAGAATTACTTCTTTTGATGTGTTGTAAAGAAAATGGATCTTCATTTAGTCTTCGTCAGAGAATTGAAAATAATAACAATAATTTGGTTTCAAAGGTATTCCGATATATATTATTGCTTTCCTGTTCAGAGACACGTGTATAATATGCTGTATTTGTACAATGACTAATTCTCTTGTGGAATACATGTATATATGTATCTTCAAACTACATGTTATACTACTATAAATCTAACATGATTTCTTTAACTTTTCTATTTTTTTTCCATGGACCACACTGTACCACTTTTTGTACAAGTGAGTCTGAAATAACATATATATATATATATATATATATATATATATATATATATATATATATATATATATATATATATATATATATATATAATAAGCTTATCCTGCAGTCCGAACTCTATACTCTCCATAAGCTAACCTGTCACTGTCTAGCCTATATACACATGAAGGTACTATTGTCCATATTGCACAAGTTCTTCCACAGAAATTGAAGGGTCTTTAGCGGTTAAATACTGAAAACAAGCTACAACAATGTCTTGATAAGATTTTATGGTTACACACGCAGTGGTAGTGCTAGTGGAATGTTTTTTTGCAAACCAAATTTCTTCTTTTGATGCGTTGTGGAAGAAAAAGATCTTCAGTCTGCATCAGAGAATTGAAAAAAGTACTCAAAACATGTTTCGGAGCAGGTACCCGTACATGTCTCTCTGAGTAGCGGCTCTTTCCTCCTTGTCTAGGCTAAATATGCAGCAAAGGCAGCCCGCATAATAAAGAATAAATATGAATGTGGCAAATGATGAATTAGCCAAATAAATGAAGTTTTGCTTATAAGTGCAGAGCTTCATCTTGAATTTAAAAAACTTACAGAACCAAACATCATTATTATGTATTCTTTCTAGCTGGATAGTTTATCTCCGCTAAATCACCTGTTGTTGTACAACTGAAGTAGCTATATTATTTCTAGAAATGATTTTGTTCTCAATACATAAACTGTTAACTGGATGTGTATTTAGAGGTCAAGTGTATGCGAATAAAGCAAATCAGGAATATTTTGCAATCCAAACATTTTGTGGCTTATTTGTTTGGTTGGTTCTCCGAGTGCGTGTGTGTGTGTGTCTGTTTTTTTTTTTTTATCTTTGTTTTTTTTTTTTTTTTTTTTTTGGTTTTTGTTTTTTTTTTTTTTTTTGTTTTTTTTTTTTTGGTTTTTTTTGGGGGGGGGGTTTGTTTTTTGTTTTTTTTGTTTTTGTTATGTTTTTTGGGTTTTTTTGTTTCGTTTTTTTTTTGCTTTTTGCTTTTTTTTTGTTTTGTTTTGTTTTACTTTTGTTTTGTTTTTGTCTTTTGGGTTTTTTTGCTTTTGTTTTGTTTTTGTTTTGTTTTATTTCGTTTTGTTGCTGTTGTTGTTGTTGTTTTGGTACTTGTTTATTGCACATATTGCAATTCATTATAGTAGCATAAGTCATTACCTCATTCCATACTATGGTCACAGGCCTTGTTCAGTGGTTCTGTCATTGCCTTGCAAGTCATGTAGCAGCTGCCCTTGTGGCAGCTGCAGCATGTCTTACTGGGCAGTGGCAAAACCACTGACTTAAGACTATTGAAGACATGTTGGTACAAAAAGAAAGCTGTTTTCGTGAAGAATTTAAATATGCAATGGTCGTCTTAAATCTAGATAAATATACGGAAAAATCAGAGACTGGTATGGAATGAGATAAGGAGCTACACAAGTAGTGACCTTTAGAAAATGTACGGGTGGCAGACCTAGTCAGTTGAAGCTTGAATTAATTTGCAAGAATGATGTTCCAAAATTCTGTTCATTTTGACACTTGACATGTATTTTTTAATGAAGCCGTCTCGAGTTATAATGATTTAGAGGTTTATGTGAAAGTGTAATTATTGGAGCCATATATTTTTATTTAATCCCGAAACAATAGTTAGCTTAATTTGTTAAAGCTTACCATCGATCAAATGACCCCCTATCAATGGTTGCTTCTCAATCTTGCTAAATTAGCATGAATTAAACTTCTTAGCTAACACCACTGGTAGATACATACCTTAAGCAGTTTCTGCCGATGTTGATACGATGCATGTAGTTTAACATGTCTGCTCTTGTGCAAATGTGAACATAGCGCACTTGACGTTGACTTTGGAGTCAAGTGTATACATGGAGCCGGCCTTTTTATACCAAGTAGCATGTTGTAATCTTCTCTGATATGACTTCCGGTATATCAGCAATGAAATTGATATTGAAACAACACACACATTCTCGTACAAAACACCATGCATACTGGATATTGAATCAACACACACATACTCATACACAACATCATACATACTGGATATTGAATCAACACACATACTCATACAACACTTCATCCATACTGGATATGGTTGCAACGGGGTGGATGGGTTGGTGGGCGGTTATTAATCGCTCTTATTTGGGCCACAATTTGCTTTTAGTCAAGTCATTATTTGGTTTTTATCTTGGTTGGACAACAAGCCAGAAGAAAGCATGAGATCACATATGAGAAAACAAGTCGTGAAGGGCAAATCTATCATCGTCTGTATAGTGCACAACATACGCTCAAGTGACTCAGTCACCTGAGCTCAGAATACAAAGTCAAGACGTCTGGCAAGTATCCATAATTTTACAGTTCTGTCTTTCATTTTGAAATGCAGTAGCTGGATCCTGTTCAAACCTAGTGAGTATGTCCTTTAGTTAAGTCTCCACATCAGTAATGCAAATCGTGATGCGGCTACGATCTCTATAGTCTTAATGGTCTTTCCTGCATGTCCGGAAAAGTTTTCAAAGATCGTTTCTGCTTGACCAGTTGCTGGAAATTGCACAGGAAAAAAAACGTCTTGCCTCCCGACGGTTCAATCTATCCAAAAGGTGACGCAGTTATTTATTTATTCCCAATGCTTGTTTACATAAACATTTTCGATACGCATACATATTTGGAGAGTGAACGCAGTTATACCATTTTGAATGCATGAATACTTAATTATCCAAATCTGTTGACCAGCCTAGATTGCCATTTATAAGGAATGTACCTTGGGTGAATTTCTAACAAATATCAGAAAAGAATAACGCATATTATTGTTGCATTTATTTTAGAGGATATATTACATGAGCTTCTTTTCTTAAAGCATTTAGTAAATTAGCTTTGAAATAGCTCAGAAGCACAATGTGTTACTTTGGTTACATTGAACACCCTGACCTCATATCTAAGGATATAATCCAAGATGGATGTCTTGTGAACTTGAATTTTGCCCTAGGTCTACTTTAGATGTGCGTGTGACATGATGAAAACCCGTGTGCTCAAGGGAGACATGATTCTCCAGTACCTGTTAAATTGCCACCTTATTCTAAAGTTTGAGATTTATTAGTGGACATAAGAATTCTGTGTCATTGTATTTAACCTATGCTTAACACGCTTATGCTTTCCTTAAAAAAATATTTAATTTATTAAAATATATTATTCCCACCACCCTCACTTATGACAGTTAAACAGTGTTAATAATTGGTGATCTCCCTTTATACATTGACAAAATTTTAACAAATAGTTATTAAGTTTGTCTTCCTACGAATGCAACCTACGTAATTAGAATTTATACAGACCTTAAGGAACGCTGCCTTGTCACCACCTCTTTGGTGAACGCTGCTCAGATAATGGTTTCCAACGGGCGCTAAATGAAAAACTACGAACGCAGACACTGGCTTATGGGTACAAAGGTAAAAGTTCACGCAACATAAATATATATATATATATATATATATATATATATATATATATATATATATATATATATATATATATGGGTCTTTATGATAAATATCGAATTGAATCAATATATATACATGTATATCACACTACATAATTATAAAAGGTTAAAACAGATGCCACAGCTGGGTTATTTTGTGTTAAATAAAGATAAATAACAGAAACTGTTTATGTATGTAAGTTTAACTCCACAGTAAGTTTAACTTGGGGGATCGCCTGGGACAAAATTAAAGCAACTGTGATATTAAGTATAAAACAAAAACAATTAACAGAAACTGTTTATGTGTGTATGCTTAACTCAAGACAACAGTAAGTAGCATTTCAATCCTAATTCCCTTGAAAATTAATTGCGTCACAGCTTGTTTACCGCAGGACATCTTGGAAGATCACCAGGGACAAGGTTAAAGCAGCGCATATAGTATAACACGGGTGTGGCTGCAGTGTGGCTGATGTCCTCGTAATCTTACATGAAAACAGCATCCCCGGTGCAAAACTACCTTCTGCAACAGTAGAAGACAACTCCAAGGAAGACAACGACACGCGCGCTGTCGCGCTTCAGTTGGAAATTGAACATAAGTGTGCCACACCGGCAAGTGTCAACACTGCATCTGACGTAATACACTGTACTCCACTGTGAGTGTTAACTGCTGGCTGAGTTTGTCTCTGGTGATCCCCTAAGATGCAGTGTGGTAAACACGCTGTGATGTTATATGGCGACAGGGTAATTATTTTAGTCCTTAATACAGTGGCTAATTCCCTGCCATGAACATTATAAGCTTACCCGACCCTCTTTAGGGTGTCTAGTTTGCCGCTTACATAACAACTACTGCTCAATGTACAGCACTGACATTATATCAAGCTACTGCAGTGGGATAGAAGGGGGGAGGGCAGGGGGCAAGGGATAACTGACCACAATAGGCGCACTGGCGAGTAACTGTAAATGGGATGTTAAGAAAGTGAAATGGAGATTGTTTTTGGCAACCTTGGTTTGCATACAGTGTGAGAAAGTATCTATGCATGTGCTCCCTTTGTATAGATGAAAGCAGTTGAGGCTTACCTGTAGTTGTACAATATGCTTGGACGATACACCCTTCTATGCCTGCCCTATATATAGCCAGTGTACCACATCCTTCGTTGTTCCCAATCATACCTCTGCCATAGTTATTTCTTATGGTGTTCCCATGCCAAGTAGAATACCAGGGTAACACAAGAATGAGAAAATAGTTTTTATCTTGATATATTCTATGGTTCAGGGAACATAAATTTTTATCCCTGTACCTGCATAGATTACGAATTATGCGCCTTATTTCTTTATATGTACTTGTCCAATTCACAAATTCCTGATTCTATGTTGTAAAACGCAATATTCAAATTTTGATTCTGATTATGGAGTCACATGGCAGTTATACAGGAATGGATTATTCGAACCGCATCTTCGATACCAATGTGTGTTTATTCGTTGTACATTTCACACAAGAAGGAAACAAATCTACTTCATACAGACACACACAGGCAAACATGAATCTATATAATTATGTATTATTTACCATGTAAAAGCAGAGCATCCAACCATCCTGTAACTGGCAGGACATCTTTCTTTTGGATCCACCTTTCCTACAACTCCATATACAGCAGTGTATACCATGTCCACAGCATCATTGCTGCAGGTGACCATTGGCTACGAAATAGAACATCGTGGCTGGAGCTTGAAGGAGAAACCCAGATAGTCCTGTCACAAGTTTATCCAATGTGAATGCACACACTCCCATATCATAATGCACAAGACTTGTACGATGAGGATGATGATGATGATGATGATGATGATGTTGATAATGATGATGATGATGATGATGATGATGATGATGGTGGTGGTGGTGGTGGTGGTGATGATGATGATGATGATGATGATGATGATGATGATGATGATGATGATGATGATGATGATGATGATGATGATGATGATGAAGCGATTGATGCAATATTTTCTTTATGTGTGTAGCTTTAGAAAAACCTTGGCATACACATATTTACATCTAACATACCCAGGGTATCCCGAACATTTAAGGAATGCCTCATTGTAGAGTCTGAGTTCATATTCACTGTACCCAGGCCATAAAAAAGGGTACACAATCTTTCGACGAAGAAACTGGTACAATGTGTCTGGACCAATGGCATACAAAATGAAACACATTATTGCCACCAACAACATACTAACCAGTCCACACTCACTAGACCAGGGACCTATAAATCGGTTCACATTCTCTGTAACAAGGCCATATAATCCAGTACACAATTTCTTGACCAAGACCACACATCGATGAATGATGCCTGGACCATGGCCAAACAAAACCTGTACACATTCTCTACACCAGGGCTATACAAATCGGTATGCAATCCCTGGACAAGACTGTAAAAACCGGTTCACATTCTCTGAAACAGAATCAATCAATCCACTACAAAATCCCTGGACCAAGCCCATTTCTTCTTGTGTCGGGCTCAGTATCTTAGGTCTATTAAATTTAAGTAAAACCAGTTTTAGTGTCTGTGGAAAAGTATCAACACTTCCAGTGTCACAAAAATGACAGATTCTAAAATCAACCAGATAGAAACCAGTTTCGCAAGTTTCAGCATGAGTCTATACGCATTAGATGTGCATCTCTACCTGGTTCTAAATTGCAGATGGGCTAAATAAATCAAAAGTGTCCTTCCATATTTGGCGATTCTGCCTGCTTTTGTGTTGTAGTCTTTTGCAGGCTCCAAGTTATGGTCATATTGTGTAAGGCCAGATAATTGCGCTGCCTGAGATGATGCCTCCTGTGCCTGTGCAGTAGACTGTTTGTCGCCTCGTTCCCTGTGAATAGTCTACATGAGCAAGGCCAATGCAATGCCGCCCCTCTATAGATATCTATCAGTTCAGCACTCAAAAAGGCTTTCAAGCCATTTTGGCAGTGTGAAAACAAACATCTGAACCACCTCAGACTCCTGACTCTAATTGGAGGACATGTGGCGGTGTTATTATGAGTAAGCATTTTTGCCTTTAGATCATAAAATATATCACTGGAGCGTTTTCAATGGTTTGATAACTTGGTTCGGTTTTAGTCAAACCTTTTAAACTCTTTCGGACGTTTGACGCCATCCTTCGTTCAATTTCTTTTATTTGTATTGTTCTATGTACAGTTATGGAATGACCCAAAATAAAATAAATCAATCAATCAAATTATGGAACCAGCCCTGGATTCAAAACGGTTTCATTAAAATCATGTACATACCAAGTAACCAATTGTTTTTAGAGGTAAAATAAAAGTGTCTCAACGTTTTGTTCTTCAATGAAGAATCTATTGCTACACACACGCGCGCATATATATATATATAATTATATATATATATATATATATATATATATATATATATATATATATATATATATTGTATTTGTGTCTTTTTGCCCAAAAACACTTCCTAGTAGTCATTACCCTATTCCGCAGTCCATATATACATGTGTGTGTGTGTGTGTGTGTGTGTGTGTGTGTCTACAATAAGTTTGAAACAGTAATGGGAACCCTGTATAGAAAACAAATTTTGATTATTGCATAGTTTTACTTTTCCAGATACGAGAGACAAAGCTTCATATTGTATACACAAAAACAAAAGATTCAAAACATTGTGGTGAGGTTAATTACCTTTGCTAGTATGCACCTCTTTTGACAACTTTGACTCTCACCATTTACATCTATTAACGACAAAATATGTGAAATAGTGACATTCAAAACCGAAATTAAATTTTTAACTGTATGAGAAACGTGATAATTATGAACTAAACAGTGTAGCTAACCCGGACGTGGACAGTAATATTCCACTTTAACCGGCTTGTGGTTTCTATGTTAATTACCTTTGCTAGAGTATGCACCGATTTTAACCACTTTTACTCTCACCATTTTAGTCTGTTACAAATATGTGAAACAGTGATATTCAAAAACGAAATTTAACGATTTTGAAGTTTCTGGGAACAAATGGAAACCTATATAAATATGAGGTAGATTTGAAAAGTTTTGCACATGATGTAGTAAGTTTGGAAGCCTAACAGTTGTAGCTGAGTTTTATACAATGCATGTATATGGCAAGATTTTTCCAAAGTAAAGAGCTGCAAGCATTAAATTATTTTATACTACTACTACCTTTTGTTGGTACCTATCGCAGTTCAGAGGAAAAATGTTTTTCCGCCGTACCACTTTTCATATCAGTTCAATGAAATTATCATTAAGTTGTTAGTATGTGTACTTTGAACTTCTGGATTTTGAAATTCTTTGTTTATTGACAATAGCGTTTTGATCATGGATTAGTTTTGGGGGGGGGAGGGGGGTGCCCTTTCTGTAGCAATGTTTAATGTCGATGTCTGCGTTATGTGCGAGTGCCATATCAACACGGTTATGCAGTACTGAGTTGGCATATATTTCCAGAATCGGGGACTTAAATCCACCAGCATTAAGGAAATGCCGAAAATATATATTTTATGTTCGGAACGAGTGGGACTCGAACCTGCAACCTTTGGCACCGGTTGCCTAGCTGAAATGGGAAATTACATTTCCGGGAGCCGCTTTCCATTTTGTCATAACAATATCATATTATAATAGAACAGCTGAATTTGACTCGCAACCCATTTACGATACCCAAACAGAAATGCGTAAACAAACTTAAGTAATTGTAGATTTCGTTTAATATTAAGTATTGCCACTGACTGATTCATTCCTTTCAATTTACCAGATAGCCTGAGACACAATTACGGAGAAAGCCTCGAGATAATCAATGTTTACAATGATCTTGCTTTAAATGACTTCAACTCATTGTTCCGGCACTTGGAAGGTAGGTAGGCTTATGCAGATATTTGATCCCAAATTTGGATAGAGGCGTAACAGCTGTTCAACTCCTCGAAGACTAGTTCTACTGAAAATTAAGCTTGCCAGCTACATTTATGCAGTTGTTCTTGCATTTTTTAGGTTAGGGGTGTTGATGTTAAAGCGGAAACGACGAAAAAATTACAGATACCTCCGATACCAAAGCGATTAGTAAAAGAAGCTTTAGCCCTGCCAAGAATCTGATCCCATGTATTCGAACTGGTAAAATATCAAATAAGACTTATATCTAGAATGGGCACTTGCCAAACAATAAGCAATAATCAAAGTGAAAAGAGACAAAGTAATACATTGAATTTTTAATGACCATAGTGCAAATTGACAACAGCTGATGCTTCAGCTGGTAAATCTGTTGGGCGAAACAAAATCCAAATCAGTTGCAGATTTTTAAAGCTATGTGGGACCATGTGCATATTCATAGTTTAATGAGAAACGGAGATCACTAGGTCAAGGTCATTCATCATGTCTTGCATCAATTCAATGTAACTTAACTAGTATTATTATTATGAGATTTTTGAAAACAAAGAAGAACCCTTTTTCTTTATCAAATGGCTGCATGTTTAAAGTAGTGTATACAATGTAGCTGAAGAAAAAAAAAGTTAAAGCTGTCCAAAGACCTCATTATGAGACAATGTGCTTATTCATAGATTATTCACTATACCTGCATTAATTCAATTAATCAACCAATCTGATATAGTATTATCTTTCAACGTTAATAAGACAAACAGTCTTTTTTTTTCCTCATGTGGCCCCATGAATTTAATCTTCAACATTATTATGCACAACATGGATGAACTTCACATGAGTTCTCCTGTACAAAGGACTCAATCTCATACAAACTCGTCCACAGCTTTTTGTAGTCGTTGGCAAAAATGTTTCCTCTTAAGTAGGTCATGACAACTACTAACTGAGAACTATGTCAGTATTTGATAATAGTAGAACATTAACATACTCTGATGTTGTACAATATTGCCTTAAAAGTCAATGACAGCTCAAATATGGCTCAACAAGTACTAAAGGAAAAAAAAAGATTGAAAGGCTGTGAACTTGAGAACATTGAACAAGGTCATTAACGGAGTACCAGGTGGACAACCTCGGAAGGGCAGTCCTGGTTAAACAATGAATGGGTTCAATCTATAAAAAAGGCATGTTGTTGGCTTCAAACATAAATGGGAACCTCATAGATCTGTGGCATTTCTGTGTAAACAATGTTTCAAGCCAATAACATGTTTTTCTTTAGAAAGACCATTATGACCTTGGCCAGCAAACTCCGTGGATAGTGGAATTAAGTAAACATGCGCCTTGGTTCAGCTGTCGGCACCTTTGTCAAATTAGTTGATGACTTTTAGACTTATGGCTGGCTGGCTGGCTGGCTGGCTGGCTGGCTAGATAGATAGATAGATGTTAAGGTCACGAATCATATCATCAAATTGATTTGATCATACGTTGAACTATCCAGATAATTAATTTCATCAGTGAAAAGTGGTAATGATTTATTCAACTCGATTCCCTGTTATGTGGAAATGCGACCCATGCCACAGCAAGATAATAAATGCCCCCCCCCCATGAATGGAGCTGAAACCATAAAAACCTTGCAAGGCAGAGAACGGTCGTGCCGCTATCTGCAAATCAAACAAGTAACTGGCAAACTTTAACGTTACTTTTTTATTTAGTGACACAAGACAAACAGATAAGTATTATTTGCCACATTGGATCTATGTCATGTATGTTTCCTGAAAATGGACGAGGAGTGCAGACCATGAAGCGTTTCAAAAACCCATTCTGTCTTTCCACGCACACTGACAAAAGCATCACCATCATTGTAAAATGGCGGCTGCAACTGCGACCAGCGCGTCTCTTGGTGTTTTTAGAGACCATTAGAGTCACAGTAAATTCAATTTCTATCAACGTACAAGAAGGTAGCATTACAAATGACTCTAAAAGGATAAGTTGATCAAGCATTGGAAAGCTTGTATTGAGTACGCGGCCAGCTGGATTCAGATACGCACGTAGCGAAAGTCGGAGGCAACGTGTGAATGGTCACCCGAAGTTGATTTAAACATATTTTATTTCAACAGAAAAGGGATTGGTGAACAAGCTTAAAGCTTATATAAACTCCTCTCCGTGTTAATACAACATGACAATTTCGACAAAGCAGGTCAGTAGATAACAATAAGTGCATGGTAAAACAAAATAAGCAGTACAACTTTTTCAAGCAAGAGTGAGATAACTCAAGCTCAGGTTAATTTACTTTACACATTAACACAATATGAAAACAATATGTACATCAATAAGAGTAAGTGTACTGGTTAGATGATGCTATTGAAAGGAACAGATTTTGCAAGTAGACACCCGAAGTTATTCAATAGAATTAGTCTTATCATAATTCACCAAATCACTTCCGGTTTATTTGAACATAACATTAAATATTGAGTGTTATCACTAAATATTTGGTTTTATGATTAATTCAGACCAAAAGCGGAGCGTACATTTTTCTAGTTCCAGACGTAATTAATGATATGTTTAAATTGCTATTATCATAAAACCAATTGGAGTTCAACATAAGACCAAATAATGTCTATTCAATCATAACAATAACTCGATTAAAGGTTATCATCAAATGGATTTTTACTTGTGTCTAACTAATTTCCCATTTAAACTTCTCATGAAATCGTTTCGATGATGTTATTAAATGCAATTGCTGATAACATTAAATGCACTTAGTAATATATTTAAAACGAGAACATTTCAAGGTAACACTAAATGCATTGAATGATAACATGAACTCTATTTAATGTTTTCATCAAATATTTAATGACCTGTTCAAACACTGAATAAAAAGAAAAACGGCGTTCCATAATATATATATATATATATATATATATGTATGTATGTATTTATGTATGTGTGTGTGTGTGTGTGTGTGTGTGTGTGTGTGTGTGTGTGTGTGTGTGTGTTTTCGTGTTAAATAAATTTATCAATTTTTGATTTCAAGAGCGGGTTCACGAATGTGTTTCTCATGGCTAATAGCAAAAGCTTTTATGAACAATGCCTTCCTGAAAATACGGTCAACTTCGCATTGTGCACTTCAGTGCTCCATTGGACCTCCGGTGGTTAAGTTTAGCTTCAAAACAAAGACATCATTTCTTGTAGTTGTTGTCGACGGGATTCATCTATCATAAATGTATCTTTGAAGAGCCGGCATCTTTCCGAACATACAGTATCAATAATACCAGACAAAACATTTTTGTCGACATGATAATTCAGACAGAAATTTCAATAGTTTGAATCTACTGATAACTTGATGTGCTTTTAATCAGATTTCACAAAACAAGCAAATTGGGTAGCGATTTTGATGTGTTAGTGCATTTACTTTTTTTACTTTATTCCTTTTTTAGTTTTTCGCGTAACTACATATTAACTCTTTCACTGCTAATCCCAGAAAAATCGTACTCATTTGACCCTGTAATACAATCCCTGATTCAAATGTCTCATAAAAAGTAATTTTATTCAAAATACTCATACTTCGAAAGATAAAAAAAAAAAAATCTGTGCCTAAAGCATTCCGGAAAAAGCTGTTCACAAGGTGAGCCGCCAACTTACACATTGAAAGAGTTAAAATGCTAAGACGATGCTGCATCCATAATGTCATGTTCACCAGTGTACAATATGTATGTAATCTATTTTAAATGACATCTGTAGCCCCAGCAATCTGGGAGAAGAAATCCTACATTTTCAAGCCAGTGAAGAAGACAAACGGATCTGGACAGAATATGCAGCTAAGGAGTTGGAACAATTTCTTCTTTCACGTAGAAAAGAACTGGCTCCAGGTATACGAATATGCATTTAAGTTGTTTTTGTCTTTACTTCCTTTCCTATTGACGAAATGTACCGAAATTTATATGAAAAGTGTTATAGATGATGCAATGTATCCATATAATGACTCAATATAAATGTGAAAAAGCATTACAAGACGTCAGTCAAAATGCGGTTTTTAATGTTGATATGGTCCCTTTATCCTTATTATTGTTGATGGCAATTGGTAGCAAAAATGGGCAACAGATGAGTAACAGTGATTATTGTCCTTCCTGGGGAAGGTGTCTTGTGGACTGGAGAAGTTACAGGATGATCTGTTGTCTATATTTTGTCCTAATGACTTTCTTTTACTAAGGAAGGGCATCTTTTATAATTGTTTATAGTGAAACTTATTTTCATTTATGCGTCGTTGATGCTCACTTGCTAAATCGCCCGATTCACTGTATCATTTGGACGTTGCTCGTGCCTCCATGGTTCTGCCTTAATCCGAGCTGCACAGTCCTGCTGAGCACATGACCACAATAATTTTGTTTTAGTTCAATCAGAACACACATTACAACCATGTGCAGTTCAATGCATGGACTAACAAGACTGCGTTTGGCATTTTCTAATTATTGATTACTGTTGTATTCACCACTTTTGCAGGTGGGATACTGATCATGAGTTGTCCTGCTTTGGATGCAACTGGAAATCATAATAATCGGGAGATTAAGAAGGCATTATCAGACATATGGAAGGAACTGGTGGACGAAAAACAGATACAGCATGTAATAGTTTTCTCAGGTTACGGGCCTTGATATTATGTACCTTATTAAGCTGGTGGTAAGGTAGAAAAGCAGCTGCAATTCAAACCCAAATATCTTTGCAACATTCATTATAAACATAATACACATATATATGCATGTAACTGCAATAGTCTCGAAAATGCAGGTATACCAACAGATACTGCTTGGTGGTGATAACTACTGCGTAAACAAAGAGGTAGTCTGGATGTTGAGTATGCACCAAATAGCGGGACGTATCTTGAAAACTATGTGATAAGAGTTGAGTCTGTAAATAGTATGAATAATATTATTTTTACAATGCTCACACATCACTTTCATTCCCCTTTTTTCCACTCTTATTATTGTTTTCAACAAAGACCATCTAAAAACCCTCTCACATATTCTAATTAACAGAGGTAATAATTGTTGTCAGGAACAAAATGGTAGTGTTTGTATTCCCATGTATATATCCTATAGAGAAGATTAGACAGATAATATAATGCCCTATTTGGCTCCAGCAGATATCTTGTAGATATCGCATGATGGATAACAGTAAAAATATCCAAACACCTTCTGGAGGCACCCAGTGTTAATAGTTATGAAATAAAGAATGCTGGAAGCCGATCATGAATTATTTCCTGGCAAGCTTTAGCATAAAAAGGCAGATAAGCTTCAATGCCACCCTCTTTGACTCCAGATAAAATTATGCATGTTTCATACATATATGATGATCTGAAAATCACCTAAGCATTGTTAATGTTAGCATTACAAATAAGTGCAGAAAAGGGACAAAAAATTCTTATTACTACTACACTTTGTGATTTTATTGAATGTAGAAAAACCTACCCTATTTGGCTCCAGGAAAGAGTCTGCAGGTAAAGCATAAAAAGACTATAATAAACCATAAAAAGAATATAATAATAAGCTTCTCATATATATTAGGAATACATCGATTACTAATTTCATGCATGGAAAACACAGACAGTTTATATAATATGCTTGATGAACAAAAATAGGACATTGGAAAGTGCCCATACCATAATAACCTATTTGGCTCCAGTTAAAAGCCAGCTGGTATTTTACATCAAAGGCCACTGGAAAAGCCTCTCAAATAATCTGATTAACAAAGGTAACAATCATGTCAGGAGAAAATGATAATATATATATGCAGCTAACTATGTACCACCACATGTATTCCTTGATATAACAGGTATTTTCACATACATTGTTCTGATTATTTTACTTTTCTGCCTATAAATCACCATTTTAATAAAATTGTTATTGAAGTGGGTCTGGGAATTCTCATGAATTCTCTAGATACAGACTCAGCAACTATGTGATACAATTACTAGGGTACAAAGGTAAAGCTTGTACCTAACATGGGTACCCAGGTAAAATAATTATTACCAAGTCAGTGTATTAGTCTAGTTAAAACTCAAATGTGACAAGAATCAGCTGTCCCATTTTGCTGAAACAGGCAGAAACCACGTAAGAATATTGTGCAAACATTCAACTGTCTCAAATCGGATTAAACGAAATATAATGCCTAGTACCCAGTCATAAGAGACCAGGGTGAGAGACTGACTAACATTCCTTCCCTTTTCGGAATAACACTGAAAGTTGAATAGATTGAAACATGGATTGTCTGACTGGGGACAGGGTCAGCAAGAAGATTCTTTGTCCCTCATACCCTGTGATATAAGAGACTAATTTTTAGATGTCTAAGAATCTTTTCAATGCATCATCGTGGTAACTCCAAGGCCATTCTGGTGTTTAACCTACACAGGGATGGGGCTTCTTCAGATACAGTACAACTTTGAGCGCATACCAGTTTGACCAGAACAGTAAGTAAAATCTCAAGTAGTGTCATCTGCTAACCACAAACAACATTAAAGTTAGACTTAAACATAATTTTCAGAATGATCATTTGGAGAAGAAAATGTTGTCACAAATTATAACTATTGGATATTATGGATAGTGAACTTTCCATCGTTAGCAATGCCAGAAAAAAATACAGTCACATCATTTTTGCTTTTTCGAGGAAAGAATGGTATTACAGTGGAATTAATGAATGGTCCCCTCGTGACCACTATGCCTCCAGCCCTATTTCACACTTTGGTACCAGATGTGACGTGCGCTATTGGTAGATGAAAAAATCCGACAAATCTCACTCGAGAAATAGCCATGGCAATCTGAGTTCTCCACCCTCAAGGGGAGTTCTCAGAACCTCTCACCCGTGATCTAATGTACTTCACAATAGAATTCGTGTGGGTTCGCATAGCAGGATCATCTCTGGCAATGTAATGAATCCTTAATGTATTTGTATATAATGCAAGGGGTTAATTATTTTTTCTTGCTGCAGCTATTTGGTAAACATGTGATTCATGACATCTTCATTTCTACTTTTGGGTGAAAATGAAGCTGGAGACCACTTCTGGTTTCATTATTGATGTCACAATGAGTGACATATTTGATGGTCAGTGGGGGCTGGAAACAGGATCCCATGAGGGTCAGCAATGCTTGAAACAAGATCCCATGAGGGTTAGCAATGGCTGGAAACAGGACCCCATGAGGGTCAGCAATGGTGGAAACAGGACCCCATGAGGGTTAGTGATGGTGGAAACAGGACCCCATGAGGGTCAGCAGTGGCTGGAAACAGGACCCCATGAGGGTCAGCAATGGCTGGAAACAGGACCCCATGAGGGTCAGCGATGGTGGAAACAGGACCCCATGAGGGTCAGCAATGGTGGAAACAGGACCCCATGAGGGTCAGCAGTGGCTGGAAGCAGGCCCACTGCAGATTGCAAACTATCCGTGGGAGTGGATTGTCTCTTGCCAGTTTTACCTTTCCTTGATTTAAGCATTAGTTATACTGTGTCCCACAAATGCGTTGAAAAATCCAGCACTCCGAAATCTATCAAATCCCAGCTGTTGGCCTGACAATCTCTGCAATTGTAACACAGTGAGGAATTTTTTGTTAAATTTTTGTGCCGGGACCCACACATTTGCCATAGAATTAGATATAGCAGCAGATAGGCATAGTGTTGTGGGTTAGGTTGTTAGTTCTAGCCAGCAAGCTAAGCTGGGAAGGTTGACAGTAGCAGTATATACTGGGTCGAGTGCCTGCCAGCAGTCCAGGTGGCTTTGGGACGCAGAGCTTGGGACGCACAGCTGGGACGCAGGGCCCAGGACGCAGAGCTTGGGACGCACAGCTGGGACGCAGGGCCCAGGGCACAGAGCTTGGGACGCACAACTCGGACGCAGGGCCCAGGAGGCAGAGCTTGGGGTGCAGATGGGTATGTGAGGGGCACATCCCAGTAGTTGAGTAGTTAGTTGTCAGATGAGGCCTGAGAGTTAGTTGTCAGATGAGGCCTGAGAGGTGTAGTCAGACAGTCACCTAAGCCAGTTCAGATTCTGTACAGCACTGAGCACTACCAGCATCTGTATTGTCATGATGCCAGAAGTTATCATCTTCAATAAATGGTTGAAACTGCAGACTCTATCTTGATTAAGTGAAAACTTAACAACCGGTGGCAAGCATTGGATGGACCTGACAAACCCACTTTCATTAGGTGCAAAAACCTAACAACTGCTGGCAAGCTGTGGGATAGGACTGATAACACAACTTAGAAGACTGGGTGAACCATATCCAGGAAACATGACAGCAAAGTCTGATGGAAAAACTGTAACTGACTGAATGCTGCAAGTGCTTTGCCCTACTGCCATGCACAACTGCCTGAAATAGGAGAATACTGAAGCAGACCGCCGTTTGTATAGGCCCAAGTTTGCTGCCCAGCTTTACAAGTTGGTAGCTGTGTTGTATCACCATTGGTTTTGTGGACAGTGGAGTCAGTAAGTGCCTTGTGATGGTGATGTATCCTGTGAAGATGCTGACCCTACTGATGCTGATAGGACCTTGTACACAGAGTGTGAATGTACATGCAAGCAGCAAGATTGAAGACAGTCCCATCATGTACATGTTCCTTGCATGGAATCGAGCAAAGAGACATATAAATGTAATGTTTGGGCAAGGAGCACATGGACAGCACTGGAGAAGTATAATAGTTGCTACCCAGATGAATTACATGTACATTTACATGTATCATGTCAAGAAGGGGCCTGATATTTCCACAGTAAGTTTAGAAACAGTGCATCATTAAACAGACAGCTGAGTACAAGTGAGGACTTGTGTAGAAGTGATATGGACCCATTGGACTTTTCATTATGACTTGTGAGGTAGTTTTGCCACACTGTTTTTCTGGACACAGTGAAAGTTGTATGCAAATTCTGTGCTCAGTGGTGTACAGGCTAAAATGCTACCAATAATTTGGACACAATCATTATGTGGACAGTTCAGTGGATTGAATTAGTGGCTCAAGTGGTGCATGAGGAATGGTGGGAAGTAATGGACACTCTAATACCTTGTTCAGGGTCTAAGTCACACTGGGGTATACAAGTTTTGTACATTACAGGCTGCCTGCCTATAGTGGTTCCTATGCAGAGATGAAGCCAATTACAAGAAAGATGCTCTATTGTCCGTGGATGTCAACAACTGGATTAAATATTGCCTGTGGAAGTGAGCAGTGGTGGACACTCCAATACCTTGTTCAGTGTCAAAGTCACACTGGGGTATACAAGTTTGTGCATTGCAGGGTGCTCACCTATGACGGCTCTTAAGTAAAGTGTTGATGCCATCTGTTGAAAAAAAAAACTCAACAGGTTATGTATGGTAGATTTTGACCTTTTAAAAGTGCAGACGTGTCCAGAATCAGCAAATTGTATTTTAAGGAAACACAAGAAGATATTGAGCGACCAGTAGCATATGCCAGTAAGTCACTCGCTAAAGTTCAGCGACGTTACTGTGTCACCAGGAGAGAACTCTTGGCAATTGTAGTGTTTTTACAGACATTTCGTCATTATTTGATTGGTAGAAATTTCATTATCTGCACAGATCACAGTGCATTGAGATGGGTAATGTCGTTCAAAGAGACACAACACCAGATGGCTCACTGGCTGGAGTTGATCTCACAATATGATTTCAAAATCTTGCACAGAGTAGGGTCTCGTCACGAGAAATGTGATGGTCTAAGTCGTGTCACATGTGATCCAGAGGAATGTTATTGCTATGATGGGGACACGGTGCTAAAATATTTGCCATGTGGTGGTTTGATCATTGCCAAAGAAAGCACCAAATGTGGTAAGATTTTTTGGAATTGGATGATGTGCAACCATTAAAAGCAAAGCCAGTACAGCTTGGCACCTGTATGGCTGAGCTACAGAGGAGAACAGACAGTGATGGGGAAGCCCTGACTGAAAAAGGGAGAAAGTTCTGCCATAGCCTGTTTGTAAAAATGTGTGTTATGATCACAATTCTCCTGTGCTGTTTGAGATGTGTAGCTGAATAAGTTACAAAAGCTGTTCATCACAAATTGTGTTGTTTGACAAGCTGTAGATATTGTGTGGTAAGCCCTGAGTTCAAGCCTCATGCCACACAGTACCCTACCAGTCGAATACACAAAAAGAAAGTGTCAGGGTCTGGGAGTCCTCAAGCCAGTAGCAAGGCTGAAAGACAAGGTGATATACCAGAAAGGAATGACCCCATTCCATTGTTGGAGCCCACAGACGGTTCCTATGGTGACGGGTCAATACAGGTAGCCACTGAGGAGTGTGCAGTGTCTGTTGATATATCTAGTGTCTGGATGGGCCGGTACTCCCCAGGAGAGTTGGCTAAGCTACAAAGGGAGGACTGTGACCTGGACAAGGTGATGCAATGGCTGGAGACAGAGGGAGAGTGGCCCAGCAGAGACAAGATTGCTGCTGAATCACCTGCTCTCAGAAATATGTGGCTTATAAGGCAACAACTACTGATGAGACAAGGGGTCCTATATAAAACATGGATTCCCTTGGGTACGGAGAAACCCAAATTGAGGCTGGTTGTTCCGAGCAACACGTACAGCAGCATATAGGAACTGTGTTCATGATGTCACATCTTACTCTCCAAATTATCTCATGTTTGGGAGAGAAGTACACATGCCTGTAGAAAAAATGTTAGGCTGTACACCTGACAGTTCAGATGAGGAAAGTCGTATTAGGCAAAGTAAGTATATTGCTGCCCTGAAGGACAGGCTAGCCACTGTATATACCCATGTGAGAGAACACTTGAAAAAGTATGGTGAAAGACAAAAGAGAGACTGTGACAGCAGACTGATGGTTAACTCTTATGCTGTTGGTGATTTGGGGTACTACTTGGACACAACTAGAACAGTGGGCTGCAGTCCTAAGTTGAACTCAGACATATCGAAAGGACCATGTGTTGTGGTGCAGAAGTACAGTGCACTTTTGTTTAAGATCCAGAACCATCCAAATGCTAAGCCTAAAATTCTGCATCATGACAGTCTCAAGCCATATGTGAGCCAAGACTTGCCTGCATGGGTAACTGGGTTCATGAAGAAAGTCATGAGTCAGGCCCCGAAAGCTGCTGATGTGGCTATACAGCCTGACACTCAACAGCTGATTGTAAACAGTCAACATGTCAGTGATGCAACAGAGGCTGAGATTCCCACATTCAAGAAGGTGCCTGACACTAACACACACACACAAATGAAGGGCCACACCTGTCATTGAAAGAATCTACCCATAACCTGTGCAATGACACTGACAGTAAGACATGTCATCAGCTGGGTTTGTCTGTGGAGACCAAACAAGGTGTCACTCCAGAAAATAAATCTGAGACTTGCCTAAAGATAACAAAAGGTGGGCAGTTAACGTCAAGCATTAAACAGAGGGCTGATGAGGAATGCAACACAGATAAACAAGTACAGCCACCTGTCAAGAGGAAAAGGAAAAGCAAACAGTGGGGTTCTACTCCCTATAGGCGTTACAGTGACCGCCCAAAGAAACAGGCACAATTTTATGGCTGTTAGACCAGGAATCCTTAAGATTATTGTCTTTTCCTCATGGACAAGTTTTTATTGCAGATGTGGCAGTGAGGTAGAAAGTCGATTCCATTTGTAAACAGATGCCCATACTGCCTGAAAGTAGGGAAGGAATGCCTGAGGGTACAGCACACACCCTAGAGAGTTACAAAATACAGATGATCACTTGTTATTAGCTACAAGCCTCTGGAGTATGCCAGCCTCCCACTAGGTGTCCTTCAAAATGGCTGCCTCTCCCAGGAGGAACAAAGGACCGGCTGCTGGCCAGGAAGTTGCCTGCCGGGTGCCTGTGGCCAAAATGAAAATAATGCATGGAAATGAGACCATGCGTAGTACAAGGGCTACCAGTCCATTGGAATGTAATTGCTGATCAAAATTTACAAGATACTGTGAAGATCGGACAGCTGTGTTACTTTCACCACACTGACCCATCAGAAGACCAAATGAAATAAAAACAAAAGTTGTTGGAGATGGGGCCCACCTGTTCCCCTTGAAAGCTCACAGTTTAAGTGGTAGGGCTTGGGGTGCTTCCACAGTGTCAGTATACTGTAAGTAGCTCACCAGCGAACACTGCAATTGTGAGAGAGTCCTGAATCTGGGGGAAAAAAACCAAGATGGAGTGTAGTCACTGTGATAAGAAGTTGTCAACCCAGAGAAGCCTGAATCGGCACATGACAGAGTGTCATGTGCCTCCTGTGGGTGCCTACGCTTGTGAGCCATGTGGCAAGGCACTCAAGTCAAGATCTAGGCTGACCAGACATTGTAGCACCTCTTCACACCTCAACAGGTGTGTGAAAAACAAGATGTTGGAACCCCCATCCAAGCTCCTGTTGGAGGGGTTTGAGGATGCACCAAGTCCTCATGACGCCTCCTTCCAGGACCAAAACAGTGGCTCCCCACTCACAGCACAAGACACTGCTGCAGATCTGGTACTTGGGGAGTATGACAACATATGCAGCCCAAGTACACCCTTGCAAGACGAGCAGGGCTACGTACTCCCAGTACCAGCAGAATTTGCTGATCTGCAGCCAGCAGATTTACCCGTGGGGCCAAAAATGGTGGAACTGGTTGAGTGGGAGGCAGATTATCTTCAGCAACTCCTGGGCATAGATTGTACCTCCCAGGGACAGAATATGGAGCATTGTGGTTGTTGTCCAGCCAGCAAGGCAGGTGTGTCCTTGACACAGGAGTCTGCCGTGTTGCAGGTGCACATGGCTTACAAACATGCTATGTATATTGCCAACTGCTCCACATGCACTGCAATAAAAAAATTCCTGGCAGGAAACTAGGAAAGTGGTTGAACCCATGCGTACAGTGCATCTACAAGCCCATGGACCAGCATCTCTCTTGAGATGGTGTGCATCTGTACACAGCCTATGTACAGACCTGTGGACTGAACTTTAAACTTGTGACAGTGAACCTGTGTGTGTATACATATATCTACATATAGTGTAAGTAAGTTTGTATAGTGCGTGCACACAGAACAATTGAGTGAACTTTAACTTTTGATGGATCCACATATATATTCAATAGGACATAATGCTAGTTAAATTTTCTTTTTCTTTTGCATAGTACAGTTTTTATATCCTAGATTTTGTCAGTGGACTAGCTTTAGTCAGTGGACAGAACGTGACACTGATGGACCTTCATGATGGACTCTGCATACTTACAAGTGTCAACATTATGTCACGAAAAATTAAGTATCTTTCTGTCATTAAGAAAGTTTACAAATTTGAAAGACACTTCTGGACATTTTGGACAGTGCATTGTGCCTGTCACTGGTGGACACTTTGGTTTTTAATGTTGTCAACCTGTGTTGACACAGGAAACCTTTCAACCTTACTGGAGAATGGGACTGCTCAAAGATACCAGATATTTTAGAGTGTTCATGTATTTGACCACTCATCTGGACTGCACTTCATGCATGTATATTAAGTCAGTAAACCTTGTAGTGCAGGCTCCACATTTAGAATGCATGTACATTATGATTTTTGTTTTGCGTTGTAAAGTGCAGTGCTCTTAAGTAAAGTAGGAAAATGCAGATCATAGCTTAGCTCACTTACCCTTTGAATAGTTTTCCCCATGTGAATACAAAGAAAGGTAATGTCCAGGGGGACATTAAACCAAGAGGGGGGGGGAGAGTGAGGAATTTTTGTTAAATTTTCATGCTGGAACCCACACATTTGCCATAGAATTAGATATAGCAGCAGATAGGCATAGTGTTGTGGGTTAGGTTGTTAGTGCTAGCCAGCAAGCTAAGCTGGGGAGGTTGACAGTAGCAGTATATACTAGGTTGAGTGCCTGCCAGCAGTCCAGGTGGCTTTGGGACGCAGAGCTTGTATCATTCTTCTTCTTTTGGGTGCCGTACTGGCTGGCTCTTTCAAGTTGAAGCTCTGTGAACTTTTGTTCACACTCACCGCTATAGTGCTTTAGGCACTCCCTAATCGGTGGAAAATCTTTTCTCTGCAGTCCTAGAATCTATGAAGGCCTACATAGCTCATTTCTGTATGCAGATACTTCTGAAAAAGTTTGGAGTCTAAATTTTCAAGTTGATGTCTCCACAAGCAATCACAGAGAGAGGAAAAGCAGTGCCTAACAAGGAATGACCTCCTTTCAGGCTATGGGTGTTGATCCAGTGACCAGTCTGTCCACATCCTTGTTGGATCATCAACAAAAATTGGACTCACAAAACCACTACATTGCAGCTTTGGATGACCATCCACACTGCTATGGTTGTTGCCTTCAGCTGGTTCAAGTTTTCTCTCACAAGCGAACTTGCAAATACTGTCAGGATTGGGGAGAGGACAAATGGCTGCTTTTCAAGCAGGCACAGAGAAAGTCTAATTGTGCAAGGCATAGGCAGCAGGCCATAGCTGCCAAACGCTGACCTGAAAGAACTGACTATATTGAGTCCCAGCCAACAGCTCCCCATGAGAAAAAGCATAGACTTATTTAGGTTCTTCTGTAGTCTCACGTGTTTCTCTGCTGCTAGTCCCTGTGTTTGAGCTGGGTACGCTGCCAATCGTTCTTTAGCAGCAAGCAGAACTTGAAGCTGCTCAAGGAACAATAGTTGTTGTGGGAAACATGTTCATCTACCACATCGGCCATCCCTACAGCTGAGTCTGTGCAGACTGTGATGGCTGAGCAGCTCTCTCTCTCTGCACTGAGGCTGGACTTACACTGGGAAGGGTTTGGTGCTCTTCAGGTGAAGTCTGTGATGGTGTCTACAGAGTCTTTCAGATCATTAGAGGAGGATGCCAGTGGACCCTTCCTTATGGTGTTGTATTCTGATGTCTAGTTGAGTGCTTTGAGGTTTCTCCTGGATGACCTGTTCAGATTGTGGAGGCAGCACAAGTCTGGTTAGACAAGGTGACCCTCCTCATGACTACCTTTTCATGTGCAGTTCATCACCAGGTGTGGACTGCTTGCACACTTGAGGCAAACTTTTGATTGGTGTGGCGGCATGCCTATGTCCAGTGTCAAATGCTGCCTGACCCAATCTATCACAGAGCCCGCATAGAGACACTCTTCTCTGGAACCCTGTATGGACAAAAAATGGTAGAGGTTGTGTGCCAGACATAGGATCTTCCGGCCAATTCTGCCAACCAGACACACTCCAAGGCACTGATAGACTTTGCTCAGTCTTTGTCCTCTTTGACCATTGCTGCAAGGCACTGACAGACTTTGCTCAGTCTTTGTCCTCTTTGGCCACCACTACCCCAAAGCATGGTACATCTCAGACCAGGTCCACCCTCACATTGACTCACACTCCCTCTGGGATGCGAAGACCTGGGAAAGGCAAACAGTGATGAGGGAAGGGCAAAACTTCCATTAAAGGCAAGAAGCTGGGAAAACCTCGGTGTTCCTGACTCTTGCATAGCAGAACTTGATGTCTCAGGATTGCCAACCACCACATAGGCTCTGCACAGCACCTAGTTGACAGCTGGCTCACTGCATATCATGCTCTATGGAAGTTTATCACTGATGACTCAACACCTCAATATCCTGAGACATGGCTACTCACTGACCTTTGACAAAGACAAGCCTCAGTTTAGCTGAAAACCCAGGTCGTATGAACTGCCTGTTGTGGAACCCAAAGCATTGGCATTCCTAGAGGCTGCTCAGAAACTTCAGGGCAAGTGCCTGATAGAGCTGGTCCAGAATCTCCCAACTTCTACAACCTACTCTTCCTGGTCCCCAAGAGGGATAGAGGATAGACCTATTGACACTGAACACCTTCCTGGAAGTCCCTTCCTTTCAGATGGGACCCCCCCCCCCCCCCGTCTGCAGTCTGTGGCAGCAGCCCTATGGCCCACAGAGTGGCAATTTTCACTGGATCTCAAGGACACCTTCTTCCACATGCCAATCGCAGACACTTCACGGAAGTATCTGCGGTTTGCATTTGCGTGCCAAATACACCAGTTCAGCCTGCTTCCATTCAGCCTTGCCATGGCATGGGTAGTTTTTACCAGGTTCATGCAAACTATGGCTGGTTTCCTTCACAGCACAGCTGTGTTTATAAATATGGACAATTGGCCTCAGTGCCTGGATTCCCAGCTTTACACACAGACCCTTCTGGAACTCTGCCAATGCTCGTGAATCTACCCAAGTCCAGTCTTGGGCTGGAGCAGTCCTTTGTCTTTCTTTGCATCCAGTGTGACCTGATCATCTACATCTGTCGCCCTTTGAAAAACAGGTGGGAGAGACTTCAGGTGGACTATAAGGGAGAATGTCATAAAGAGACAAGTGCTGGAACCTTTTCAGGTCCAGCTTACCAGTTACACAGACTCTTATTGGTGAGGCTGGGGCACTCACATGGAGAGCTGGAAAGTGCTGTGCCCTTGGGTGGCGTCCTTTGTGTCCCACTTCATAAATTGTTTGGAATTGGAGGCACTTCTGAGACCTGTTGGAGCACACACATTTCCTCATAATGTGTGACAACAAGACCAGGGTAGTCTTCCTCAAGAGGCAGGGTGGGACACGGTCCAAGAAGTTGACACAGTTAGCACGATGTATCACCCAATGATGCTCCAAACACGACACTTGCATTCACGAGAGGTATGTCCCAGGACATCAACATCTCCTGCCTGACTAACTAGCTAACTTGATAAGGGGTCAGGCCATAAGGAAGGAGTGGTCCCTCACCGAAAGGGTCATTCAGGCCATGTTGGCCAGAGGGGGAACTCCAATTGTGGACTTGCTTGTGACATGCGGAACTGGCATTTATGTCTCACCTGTCCTGGACCCCCATGCCCTTACAGTTGATGCTCTAGCCATGGACTGAAGCAATCTCTGGGCATACGCCTTTCCACCTTCACTGAACCTTCCAAGGGTATTGTGCAAGGTTCAGTCCCAGGATTGCTATCTGATCCTGGTCACTCCTGGGTGCCACAGGAGTGATTGCTCGGTGGATCCTGTTCGAATTGAGAGTCAAGCCCCTAGAATTACCAGCATGGCCAAAGCTTCTAGTACAGCCATAATTATCTATTAATACTCTCTTCAGGGGCTCTGAGAACTGAGATTCAGGTAATGTTGAGGCTTTACTATGGCTTCCTTACAAAGATCCAAGTGGCTCAAGATCCAACTATGGCCTTTAGGGCTTTTACCCTCTGTGCCATGGATGCTGCTATTCCCCTCGAGGAGAATGTAATTGTGTTCTGTGAGAGCCCTTCACTAGTACCTTTCACATGGATGGATCCAGACTCATAGCACAGAGGTCTGCCATCTTTTTACCACTGAGTAAACCCCATAAGGAGCGAGTTGTCAGAAACGCGATTTCCTCATTGATCAAGCAGATGATCCTTAAAGCCTATGAGATCTCACTGGAAAGGCCTGGTGCCTTGCAGCTTGTCTCAGCCAGCACTCTCGAGGTGCGAGCCTTCAATGCATTGCCCACATTCTGTGGGCCTGCCCTTCACAATTGGCTATGACTTTTGCTGAGCACTACTTGTTTGACATGATAGTGCTGGAGGAAGGCATGTTCACCTTCATGGGTGTCACAGGCTCCTTTGTTTTTCCTACATATGTTTGATTTGACCAACCATGTCAAGTTTAGGCAGCAAGTCTGTGTATTTTGAAAATGAATAGAGACAGAGAGACTTATTTCAAAAGATGTGTCTTGTGAAGAGTTTTGTCTCATTAACATCTTGCTAAGATTGTTTAACATACATTGCCTCTATATCATGCATTAGTCAGAGGGTTGGTAATACAGTTATGAAAAAAGCTATCAATATGAAATGCAACCTTGTTTGGGATATATCATGAATTGCATCAGCTTAATGTGCAATCTGGTGATATTCTGTGCATTCGACCCGGTATGAAGTCCTTTTGCTTACAGCGTGGACCTTTAATGATAGCTCCATGCTTACACACAACACGTGCATACAAAAAGTTAGTAATTCATCTTTCCATATGTGGTTTCAAACTGAATATGTGCTATGATTGTATTCTACTTAAAAAAAAAAAGGATCTCATTTGCTTGTTTGCACTCCCAAGTAGGGCTCCTGTCATTAAGCATAGTTCTACGTGCCATCGACCCTCACAGTTTGCCTGCTCATATAAATCCACCTGAACCCTGACAGAATCATGAGTGAAAACAATGTTCTTATGTTGGAAAATGTAATTGGTTGACCTCTCATGCAGTGATTAATTGGACACATTGGGAGAGTTTGCCGAGAAAAGCACTTTTTAGACATATCATTTTTAGGGCAAAACCAGATCTGATTATTTATTTACAGCACTGCACCATTTTTAATAATTTTTGATGGGGATAACCTGATCCCTCAGGAATAAAGTTATCTTTTCATGTATAGCTTTGATGGTATTTTATTCTATTTATGTCTCTTTAACAACACTGTACGGGAGATGTGTGGGTTACGTCAATAAAAATTAGTCCTGTACTGATGTTTTAACTTGAAAGAGCAATCAAATGCAACTTTTCTATGATATAGCAGTCCTAGGTAAACCCACCAAAGTACGTATTTGATATCCATGACTGTTTTGTGGTATGGATGGGGTATTCGTCTGGTGTATTGATCTGTTTAAATAGCTAATCTGTGAAGCCTTATTTTAATTTTCACATTTTTTTTTCTGAACGACAAAGTATTTGTGTAAACAAAAATCACATTTATATTCACTTTTAAAATTAAAGTATGTCTGTAGATTGTGTTGAGCTTGCCTGTTACCAGAAAATAAGTAGCTCCATTGGTTTTCATAAGTCTTGCTTTCTTTGCCCGCAAATTTGTCCAACATTTTAATTGGCGCAATCAGTGAAGTTGAAATAAATCAAATAGAGACCAGCAATAGGAGACCTGTACATGTTTGTTATAGAACAGATACCCTACAAGCCTTGCTCTGTCTTTAGCAATCAATTACACGTGCATGTATATCACTAGGATTTGTTGTTTGGTGGCAGACATTTGATGTTGCCATATGGTGCATATTTTATCATCAGTCCGTGCTTTCGTGTCAACAGTGACTAGTAAATGAATCCAACTTACAAGAAAAAGTGTAATAGAACCAGGTGGAGTTTTTTACTACATGACCAAATCTTGTGTACTTACACTAGCAACATCAGTTTTATCAAAACTTCTATCTTTCTGTCTGGCATTTTCTTCTTTGTCTGCAGATTTCTCTCATCCTTAGAGCACTATTTTGCAACAGTTTTTCTTCAGACATTTTATGTTTTCTGTTTTTCCAATTTCAATTTGAGTGCACAAGAAGACAACTTTCCTTTGTAGGCACATAGTTAAATTTAATTTGAAGCAAATCTTCATTACTTTGTAAACTGCGTTTCCAGGCAGCTATGTCATTTTTTCAACATTCCTATTCATTCTAATGTTATGAGTGAGCAGACAAGTAGATAGCTAAATATGTACGCTGGTTTCTTGAATGATTAGATAAAACAATGAGACATTAATGTTTTATCATTTCGCTTTCAAGGAAAGGTCACCTGGTACATAAAAAATGTGTTAGTGTAATAAGTAATGGTCGCAATTTACCATCAGTTTGTTCTCAAGGTAAGGTCACACTGTACTTTACCCGTGTGTTAAGATGTTAAGTTATTGTTATACTTATATGCATGTTGTTCATTTCTTGTATTAGATAGTACTGCAGAGGACCGTTATGAAGTTTTATGATCGAAGTGAAGAAGAACTCCGGTTTCCATTCATTAGCCCGACATCTGCTTTATATGGTTTGGATTTGGGATTATTGAAAATTGAAACTCTTAGGACACCTTGCGTTTTCAAAGAATCTCTGGAAAACAAAATTGGTATGGTTTAGCTGAATAAAAACCGCCTTTTACCCATCCCTGTATCTATTTCCTGCTTCTTGGCCATTCATTCATTCATTCATTCATTCATTCATTCATTCATTCATTCATTCATTCATTCATTCATTTAACAGTCTGTATGCACTTATCGAATTAGTGCCACTGCTGACCTGACAGTCTGACAACCGTCTTTCTTCTGATAATTTTATAGTTTTTGCTTCTCAAAATTAAATAATAATAATGATAATAATAATAATAATAATAACAATAACAATAACAATAATAACAACAACAACAACAACAACAACAACAACAATAACAATAACAATAACAATAATAATAATAATAATAATGATAAAAGAAACGTCAGGCAGATTTTCTTCAAACTAGGCGAGGATGATCCGCTGGTAGGTCTCTGCCGAGTTCAACAAATCACCCTCCTGTAACTTTTCCTTCAGGTCACTTGTCAGTCAGCTAAGGTTATGGATGGTCCGTTGTCCGTTTAAGAAAATATTGTCTTCCAAAACCACTTGACCCATTGTTTTGAAATAGCACAGGGACACTTCTGGACAGTACAAGACCTTACTTTCTACAACAGGCGCTGCACAGTGATTGGCTGAGCTTGATCTCATTCCCAATGTCACAGGGCAGCTTAATAAATTTTGCTATTTACTTGATAGCATGAGAAATGTTTGATCTAGGACTCTGATGTTTGTGCTCCTGTATGTGGGCCAGACGTGCACACCACCTGCACTTCACTTTCAATGTCATCAGGTGACCTTCATGAAAGATAGCTGGAAAAGTATTTCAGCTATGGCTTTGACTATCGAGGAAGTACGTTGATATTTGTGCATAACGGTCTTCGAGAAGAGTGGCCTTAGCCTAATTTCAAAGGTCACAGAACCACTTCATTTTTTTCATGGAAGGGCAGCTGCGCACAGGGCTGTCATAGTGCTCTTGTTCTATTGTTTTGTTTTATTTGTGGGCGTGTGTGTGTGTTCGTAATTTTGGGCTTCTGCCGAATCAGAACCGACTTCTGTTCAAACCTCTGGAAAGATTAAGCTTGACTCGTTCTTCCCGAAGGATGTTTCACAAGTGGAAATACTACTATATGGTGGTTGTAAGAAAGTGTTGAAAATACAGAAATGACTGGTTGTGGTACATGATGTCACGGTTTCAAAAGGAATACTTATGTGCATGTATGTATAGGCCGCTTTCTCCAAAACTGTAGATGAGATCCACTTCAAAGCTGATGGAGATGTACCTTGGGTGAATCTCTATCACCTGTCTTTAAATGGTAGTTCTGCAGTGGGTTCTGAATTTTTTCTGATTTTTTCTTTGAATGTTTGCGAATATCTTCAAACATCATCCCTGGAACTACTTGGACAATGGCTTTGAAATTAAAGAAGAATGCTGTCAGATACCCCTCCCCCACAAGGGTGAGACCCCTTTTTGGTCCAACGTTAAGGTCAGCTGAGGACGGGTTGTTGTCACAGCCCTTTTGTGTGTAAAACTGTCTGAAAAGAATGAGCGACTTGAATTTGACAGCAGCATAAACCGTTGAAATGCCTGATCTGCTGTAATCAACTCAATCAATTTGTGCCAGTCTGTAACGTGATTTGTACATAGCTCTCCAATGGAAAGTAATTTTGACTCAGGGATGGTAAATTGGGGTTGATAAAGTATGTTTGAAGAAACTGATGTGTAATGGATATTGAAGCGCAAATCATTTGGGGGAGGGGGGGATTTTAATCTGTCTACTATGCTTATACTCTTGGTACATGTGGTACCTTTTTATAGGAAGAGGAGGATCTAACACCTTTCTATTTTCCAGATTATTTGCAAATGTTTCCAATAGTACAATTTTGAATGATGATTTTCTGTTTCAGATACCGAGGAGAAGCAAAAGGTAAAAGGTGCTGTATGCAAAGAGTGGGCTTGCAGTGTGCGTCAGTGGGCTGATTCGTTTTTCAGGAATGCTCTTCTCCCGTCAAGGCTGAAGGCAGAAAAGGACGCTATTTTGGACTCGTTATTTAAGCGTCTTGAAACAGAATTCTTCAAGGATACAGCAAAGTTTGAAATGATTGGTACCAATACTTATGTAGAAATTTTAAAACACCAGTGAACAGTTCGAGACAAGAAAGGCGTATTCACTTCAAACAAAAATATGGATTTAAAAGGAATGGAAAACTGATTCTATGGAGAAGCCTAACAGAGAAAAACAGTCTTCAACCCAAACATTATGACATCAATATACGTTTCAGTTTTCGTGCATGATATCTTGCAAATATATACAAAAGAAAAGTGTATATTACGACATGAGCTTATGCTGTAATGTGTAAATGACTGACTGAATCTGTATTATTTTATCTTTTTTCTTCTTAATGTTATTATGAAATATAATGTTACAAAAATACAAATCAGGAGGTTTATAAGACCAGCCATATGACACCACCAGTTACTTACAGCAAGAAATCAGACACAATAGAGATTTTGCATTTTCTCTGTTCTCTGTGAAAAAAAAAGAGGGCAGCAAATGTTCACGTCACATCTTGCATTGGTGGTGAGAGATGTGGATGCTAGATCAAAGATTCAACGGTTTTTAACTCAATCTCTTTCTTTATTCGTGAATTTAATAAGTACCCTATCATGGCTGAAGAGTCGTGTTTCACCAAATTGGCCTCTAGCGTCATCAAGGCCAATTAAACTCCGCTGGGAAAGGTATTCCCACTTGATACCGTAGAATGTATACACCTGTATAAACCCATGTGTTGACACAATAAAGTGTCACAATATGTATTTCAATGTGACGGGTCAAGTAGAAAACACCAGGGCCATCAGACCATTAGACAAACTGTGGCTCAAAATAGCTGGTTTCATGAAAGTTTACCTCGGATACCTGATGCTGAGTACCAGTGCCGATGGGTACCTTGGTACTAGATCACTACATTATTTAGATTAGAAATTCAGTTTTGTCATCATTAAGATCCAGTAACACGGAAGGTTTTGGTTCAGTCATGGACTGTATGTACATTAATGTCAGACGGACACCATTCCTTTCCAAAAAACTGTCCTGATTGTTTGGAATCCTTTCTGCTAGACAATCCATTTTACTTCTGGGCAAAAAGGTACCCCCGTTGGTTTAACATAAGCTGTTTTAAATATAAGGATGTGTAGAAAATATGAATGCAACATGGACTGTTATGTAACCTGGATAAGATAGCTAAGCATATGCCTGAGCAGTTAAACAAAACCAAAAAAGTCCGGGTAAATATGTTTTATGAAACACAACTCCACCAACATGCTCCTCCTGAGGCTGAGAGACACTACCTGACAAAGATCGGCAAACCACCTTTTCATCTTAAGAATAATAAGAACTATGCGACGGACCAGTGCATATGCCTACCTACTTTCTATTCTTAATACATGCACGTGGTGCTACGCCTGCCCATTATGTGTGCTTGATTTATGCATGTTCCGTTATATGTAATATGTATGTTTATTTTCATATAAGGTACAATTCTGAGGGTAGATTCCTATAACCCTTTTGGTACTCATGGACACAAACAGGTACAGAGGGCTGTACATGTATCTACGAGACCTCAAGTAGGTTCCCGAAAGGTTGATGCCACTTAAGTACAAAGGTCACAGAGACGCTTGCTGGACCCGAATGCAACAGACCAGAGCTAGGGACTACGTAGGAGAAAATTAGCTTTACAATGGAAATCGTCTTGTGTTTTACCATTTCTAAATGTGGCCACTAAATGGCAGTGCCAGAGTCACTTTAAGGTTAAAGCTGGCAATATATATTGTATTTAATGATACATATTCCATTGTGATAACCACCATAATTACAGTCTATGTATTCATTCAGATTATTTTTGACTTGCGTTTATTGAACTCGATGAAATTGAAGATTATTATGAGCATGAGAGTATGCTGTCCTCATCAATAAATACACAGCTATATGCATTTTATACAAACGTATGTGTCCAATATATATTGTATTTGTGTCTTTTTGCCCAGAACCACTTCCTAGTAGTCATTGCCCTATTCTGCAGTCCGAACTGTTTACTCTCTGTAAGCTAACCTGATCCTGTCTAACCTATATACATATGGAAAAACTATTGTCCAAATTGCACAAGTTCTTCTGCCAAATTTTGACATAGGCTGTATCAGCCCAAATAAAGGGTCTCCAGCGGGTAACTAACTACCCTACATGTTTCGGAGCCTATTATTATTAGTTATATACAAGTGAGAGATTTTTGATGCATAATTTCACCAAAAAATGCTACACAAATTTAACAGAAATTGAGGTTAGGGAGTGGAGATTGCGTAGAATCTTGCAGGTGTTTAGTAATTCTGCCCAACTTTTAATGTGCTGTTGGTCTGAATTGCTTTGTCGGTAGTGCAGTACATGGCAGCTGTTTCTAAGGTATCTATCCATATCAGACTGGCTGTATTCATCAGAAAGGTCAATGTTATTTACATTTGTTGAAGCCACATTACTTTTACTTTGACCAGCTAGGATTTTGTTAAGGTCCACTCTTGGCTCTGATTATTCTCATTTTGGTTGAAAATTATGATCGAGGTGTGTCCACCTCACTAAGGACTGTACCACTTCGTTTCACATATGTGATCAACACTTCTGGGTTGAACTTTTTCACGTTGTCGGGTGTCATATACTGTTTTTTGTTTGCTTTCTATTGTTTCATTTTCATATCTTCCTACCATCTTTGGAGAATTCTGGGCACTTACAGTCCAGTCCAGTTCAGTGAGCAGACATGGCACTGTCCAGTGTATCTTATAAACAATCTGAAAGTGACTAGGGCTGTAACTATTTTGTAGAGGAGTTGATCTGTAAGCACTGACCAGTGCATCTTATGACGACTGAAAGTGATTAAGACTGTAACTTTGTTGTATAGGAATTGATCTGCAAGCACTGCCCAGTGTATGTGACGACCAATTCAAAAGTGACTTGGCCTGTAACTATTTTGTAGTTCTATAAGCCCTATATGCAGAGTAAGCTCCTGAAAATTTTTGACGGAGATTCTTGAGTGTTTATACCAAACGTTTAGTTTCACTGTTTCTTTGAGGATAATTTGGAATGTTGGTGATATGTGTCAAGTCATACTGATGTGCAAATGTAACAAAACTCGCTGTGGGAAAACTGTGGGCCATTGTCTGAAGGGCAGTCCCATCTTGCAAAAAATTCACTGCAGTAATCTGATCCTTTACTTATAGATAAAAGTATAAAAAAATTGTTAGTATGTCTACTTTGAACTTCTATGTTTTGATTTAGTTTGTTTGATGATTGAAGGTTTTTAATCATGGATAGTTCTTGTTTACTCAGATTTTCGGTGCAGCTTATCTAACATTGCTCCCCCCCCCCCCGCCATCCATTGATGAAAACTGTTGTCTACTTCAATTCTTCATGACAGTCATTATTTCTATGTTGTCAATATGACATCTTATCCTCTTTAGATGTTCAATACATAATGCATTGCTTGATGTATTAAAGAATCGCAGGTGTTGTTGGTGCACTGGATGCACTTGATAGCTCTCATATCAGGCTACAGTCACCTCTAAATCAGCATGCTGAACTTTCCAGAGATTGAAATGGCATCTTGTTTGTGAAAGTGCACGTTTTTTGGAGATAGACAGTTTAATATATGCAACCTTGTTGCACGATGACCAGATAATACTTGTGACAAATGCATATTTTAAATGCAGTTGGTGCAAAATGTTAGTACTAAAGTAGCAAGTGAGAAAATGAGGTGGAAGCTGGGTAGACCAATTACCAAGGGACAAGAGCAATGTTGTCAGACGTAATGTTACATATATGAAAGTTCATCTGCAGCCAATACATATTAATCTGTATTTTCTTCACCCAATTGTGCAGTTTTATGCAGGTCCAGTTCAAGGACTTTGTCTTTTTGAACAACCTGTTCCCATTCTTCTGTATGCACGAAAATTAATAGCTGGACGTTTGAACGGTTTAGTGAGAACAGAACTGCCACTAATATCAACAATCAGCTTGTAATCCACAACATGCTGGGCATACATAAGATTTACTGGATGCTAAAAGGTTATCTTTTCTAACTTTTGACATTCATTCAATGTTGCTGGATAAAAGGAACTAGCAGACCGAACATTGCAACCACAAGTTGGATGGAAGAGGGATTCATAAAGGGATATGCCCTGATTCCCAATTCTTTTTGTTTTATTGTTTTTTTTTATGGAATACGTTTAAACCAACCACAAGGTAATATTAAAATACAAAACTGGCAAGATGAATATTTTATTGGAGGTTTCAGTGCATACGTCTGCATTGGGTATGGGTCTCTACTATTCACTATCACTTGACCTTGGCCTAAATCAGAAAATGTATGGGGTTTTATTTCCCGTTCTTCCATTAAATGGATTTGACACTTTACCTTTATGTTTGCTTGGTCATCATGGAACAAGGTGGAAGCACATGATGCTTGTGCTCTGTATTCAGAGTAACAACTCTTGGGCATATTTGAACTTGTTTTCCTGCAGATAATTCTAATGGAGCTCTGTTTGTTTTAATGTGAATCAACTTTCTGTTGGTTATGCCAATATATTCTGAAAAAACAGTGATTTTGGTTACCTGGGTTGTGTGGTTAGATGGAATCGGGACTGGAAGGGCCATTACATGATAAAAATGAACCAAGGTATCAGTTGTGTTTAAACGGATTTTAATTTTAACACACCATTGGAGTGAGGAGGAGAAGGAGGAAAAAGAAAAGTAGACAGAAAAAAGGAGGAAGGAAAGAGGAGGAGGACGAGGAGGGGGAGGAGGCAAAGGATGAAAAGAACAGCAGGGGAAAAGGAACATAAGGAATAAGAAGGATGAATTAATGATACTTAATACATTGATACTGAATTCATTCAAACACTCCTTTGTGAGAATGGGGTGGTCCTAAAAAGGACCCTTGTAGTGTATAGATAGCGAAAATACTCCCACTGGGGTTCCCTGCAATGCAGACTGGTATCCGGAGCACCAGTTGCTGGATCACATCCCACAACAGAATCTATAACAAATGTAGATAGGTAAAATAAGCCTTTTAGACACTTGGCTGTATGCACCACCCAGCAATGAAGTGTGTTTTTCAACAAAGCATTACACAAAGTGCAAGTAAGATACGACTTGGCATATTCTGCCCTCTCATAACATGGTAGATGGCCCCTGCATGTTTTGCAATCCATTTTAAACTTATTGATGCTTCAGAACAACGGATGACCACCTCCAAAATCCACCCAGTTTTCTGCAACTTTTTGATGACGTCAAACGTCATGTGACCTTCCAGTTTTAACCAGTCTTAAACTTATCTCTTCCCTATGGGGGAATCATTGTTTCATTGTCTTTTTCATTTCAAAATTAGGACTTGTCACAAAACTGATGAGTAATCCTCTGAGGGTAAATGAAACAATAGGTGAAGGTGAGCCGTTTTATGAGTTATCCCCTCAGGGCATATAAAACAATAGGTGGGGGCGAACCGCTTGATAAGTCATCCCCTGCGGACATATAAAACCATAAGTGGGGTTGTAGTGTTTGATGAGCCATCCACGGAGGGTATATTAAACAAAAGATGACGGTGTAGTGACTTTTTCTTCATCGTCTACTTCTTCTATGGTCTTAATGCAAAATAAACTGCAAACTATATATAGAAGAAATGGGTAAGTTCGCATATGTTTGTTCAATAAATGTGCATATATGACAAGGAAAACCTGAGCAGATGCTGGATATTGCAACTTGAATGTCCAGCTGCCTTTCCGCTCCATTACCCATGGTCCCTGAAGGCAAGGGTGGCTGGTTGTCGGGGTAACAAAAAAGGAGTGTTTTCATTGGCTAATGAAAAAATGAGATATACTGAATATCGATGTCATTTAAATTTGGAGGCTGTGCAGGGTAACATTTCCTCAGCATTCTAATTAACAAGTTTCAATACGCTCTGTCACTTTGATGCAGTTACATCTCTCTGAGCACACAGCATGCTAAAGGACGAAAACTGCAGTATGAAGGCAATTTTAATATTGTGCATTAAAACCCCCATGAGTGGCCTTGATGCCTTCATGCAGGCCACCTATACTTAGCTACATCTATACGAAAATCATCTGTTAAATTGGCACTGTAAATATGAGTAAATGGTAGTGCTCCCAAAAGTAGAAAATGATATCAATTTTCAAGTCTTATTATAAATGTTGCTTTGTAATAAGGAACTATGTAATGAAAATGATTGTATCAAGAGATATTTATCATTGGACAAAAATAATAACGTGTGTACACATCTTGTGTAATGTTTGTAATTAAAGTAATTTTAAGTCTTATGTGCTTTCTATCCAGTGAGAAACTCTCCCCTCTCAAAAATTACTTGAAACATATCATTTAAGAGGTTGTAAACAAAGATAGAGATGTACATTTTTTTCCTTGACGTATCACAGGAATTCTATTGAGTGTCACATGGCCTTAAAAGTTGATTTAGGTGCAAAATTGGCCTATTAAGTAAAACTAAAAAAAAATCTTTGTGTTTTGTCATCGTTCCTTTGCACCAGAGAGTTTGCTTCTTCATCTTAACAATCTTCAAATATCAGAAGTCACGAACACTTGCGTGTCAGGCTATATGCAGGGACGGGTCGTAGACAAATCATGTCCACAACATTGATATTTAAGAAATGAAAAGCGTGGGTTGTCTGAGGAACATAAAAAAACACTCTTGGCAAACAACATAAGAAAAGTTATAGTGTACTTTCATCAGATCCACCCTTGACTATTGAGATTTCCTGAGGGAAAGCTATACTGCAACTTGCATTGAAACGCTCAAGCGTGTGCAAAACGCAGCCACCTGTATATCAGTAGTAATTCTATTCCCCACCCCACCCCCATAAGAAGAAAGGTTGGTATCAGGTCATTCCAAAAACGAAGTAAACGGCAGCTACCGCCCATAAGGCGTCAGTTGCATATATTGACTCATACATGCAAAATTGTTAACTGACCAACTCAAAATCACTTTTTTTTTAAAGAATAGGCCCATGGGACACAGTCATGCGAAAAGACACTCTTACAATATACCTCATTCATTTACTTCATGAGAAAAGCACAGACTGTTTTCCCAATGACAATCGCAAGTGGAACGACCTAATTCCCTACATTATAAAGTCTCTATCTCTACTCCGCATAAATGTTGCAATTCATAAAAAAGGGTCACGTAATGAATCGCACCATTTATGCTAAATGAGCGAAGGAGTTTGATTTATTATAAAACTTGTAAAAATATGTGGAGATACTTCTTTTTGGCGATAATAATCACAATTACGTTTGGAACAGCATATGTCTTGGATACAGACGATTGCAAATTTGAAACTGATTTAGAAATCAGTAAAGCCTTTGATGAAAGGAAAACATACAAGACTGCATGTAATCGTCCATCGCTTAGCGATTGGCAAAAAAATCAAGTCTTTTCTAGACAGTAATGGTCTTAAATATAAAAGCAGGGAAGGTGTCATACACGTATATTTTCTCCAAACAAGACCGCGTTGCTTCTGGAGTGTTTACCGGCTACTGCTCAGTGGGGGTATCCTACGCTCTGTGGGAGAATTACACTGAAGTGACCTCAATCGCTTCGGAGATCGGTGGTTCAGCTAACTATGGATGAATAAGAATGGATAGACCTTTTCATCCTGTCTACAATCAAATAAACAGCTGACGCGATCGAGATGCCGGTACATAGCTGTGGTCATACCCGTTTGACGATGCACGGAAATTATTATCAAACAATGAAAAATAAATTTGAATTTTTCAATGGATACTGAAAAACACTGGATAAGCTTTTACGCCAACACAATTTTACCGACATAATTGGATCTTTAATGCATAACAGAACTAGAAAAGAAGATTTGCTTCAAAGCAAATCTGTGTTCCTTCAAAAGTTGTAAATATGATTAGATGAACATTTCGAAGTCCAATTGACCTTGACCCTTACAGTTCACATGTAAGTTAGAAAATTATGCAGTCTTGCAATACCTACAATTTGAGTTCTGTATTATTAATATAAGATCAAGAGTGACCATGTTATGGCTAAATGAAAGGTTTAAAGGTGCAAATGACTTTGACCTTTGAAGGTTACATGTGAATATCAAAAATGTGCAGTGTTGCAATATTTAGCATTTGAGTCAACACTGAACCACGTCAGATTAAAATTAAACAAGTTATGGCCAGATGAAAATTTCAAAGCTCCAGATGACTTTGACGTTTGACCTCTGGAGGTCACATGTATATGACAAAAATGTGCAGAGTCACAATATCTACAATTTTAGTCCTACGTGGTAAAAACGGATAGAAATTAACCGAGTAATAGGTAAATGAAAATTTAAAAGGTCCAAAGAACCTTCGACCCTTAGAGGTCCCATTTAAACTACAGAAATGACCTTTGACATAATCTTAGACCTTTGACCGTGACCTGGCCTTTGACCTTGACATGACCTTTGATTTTGATATGACCTTTGACCTTGAAATGACCTTTAGCATGACCTTTCACCTTGCTGTGACCTAAAGTTGGTACATATTCAAGACTTAAAAATTCAAATGCCCTTAATTTGCATATTTTTCAATATATTTTCTCCTCTAACGAACTGATGAACAAAATTAAGTAGAAAGGAACAAAGAACGAAACAAAAATACAAAGAAAGGAAGAAGGAAAGTAAGGAATATTGTAACACAATATTCATTGTGGAGCTTGCCTTAATGTGGTGTAGTCTATGAAATTACCAGGTGCTAAAGAGTCATCTTGCCTGATTATCTGAATTACGTTGGTCCCTGAGCCAACATACCCGGCATGTATATACATGAAGTTCATTTACATGTAGAATTATTGCATAAGAGAGCCATTTAGATCATAGATCTCTAGTAGGCAGCAGATTATATCAATGGGATATACCATTTTGCTACATTACCAATAAAAAATTTGAACTATACGAAAATATAGACCAGGCATTTGACCCATTAGTTATGGACATGCAGATGATCTTAGTTCACGGCCTTTATAGACTATTCATCGCATTGAAGGTACTATCCCAATTGCATATTTTACCATGACATTTGTATGCTAGTCAGGTCAACATGGGCGCTACTTTCAAATGTAGCTATAGTCAGGTAGGTTTCTAGTTATTGTATTGTACATGTAGGTGCTAGTGTCAATTGAATTTCAATGTGAACATGTATAGTACAAAAACGGTAAAGTTGCATGATACATGATCATTGCACTGCATAGTTCATCCCAACTAGAGGTGTTGAGTTCATTATATTTAAGCTAGAATAGTTAAATATGTAATGTGTACCTTGAGCACTTTATGTACTTGACTCATAAGTCACGTTTGACTTGCTTTTGTCAATAAAACTATCACCATTCATTAGCCATAGAGAAGGGAAGACATAAAATCGCTGCGCCGCAAAACACAATGTACCTTACGTGGGCATAAAATAGCGAAAATGAACACCACCTTTGACTGTATTGTGATGTATATACAGTAGAAAGATAGAAATCGATATATTTCATGTACAAACAAAACACCTAATGGCATGTATGGTTTGGTAAAATGTTGCCATAAATCCTTCACAAAAGAAAACAAATGACAAGATCAGTAATATATGGTCATATTGTCGTACTTCATGTCAATTTTAGCGACACCCACCTAGATGCTTCTGTTGGCCTCCAGTAGGCATGCCTTGTCTAAATAAAAGTTGAACTTTAAGGTGACATACTTTTTAACTGTCGAGTGTGCCTAAAAACACCGGGTTGACGAGAAAAAGAGTTTTAGTAAAAGAAGTCGGCTTAGTTTGACAGAAGCAGGAACACGTTACTGTGAGCATCCCAGAGTCTGTTTAATATTCAGATTCGTTGTGAAGACATCAGATGTATGTAAGTAACTCAATAACTTTATTCATTTCATGGACTGTGTATCAAAATGCTGTAACCCAAATGACATACATTTGACCATTCATTCAAGTTCCGCTTTCTGAACCCAAACACCTTGCCGAGTCCACAAGAGCATACAGTGCTCAATGTTCCAATAAATACATGAAGACACAGTCGTAATTTATGTCCCACAAATGCGCCCATACGGCTTCGTGTTTAATAATACACGAATGATAATAATGAAGGAAAAAAACAGGGAAGAAACAAAACAATAACCTAGATCAGGTCTCTGTAAATAGCAAAGCGACCTAGTGGAGATTGGGGGTTGGAAGAGGGACTAACCCGTCAAAGCAGGTAAGAGATTCCTTTAAATGAAACCTCGGATGATGCATTCTGGTTACTTTTCAAACAGATAAGGCCCAACCTTTTTGTAATTGAAAGAGTCCAAAGGACAAGGAGAAGATAAAGAAAATCGCAGTTTTATGCCAGAAAAAGTCAAATATCTCTTTAATAGTTTGAATAGTTTGGTCCATTTTGATATTTTAGAAGACGTGTTTTTCCTAACATGTGTCACAATTTCTAAAATCTTGCCGCAACAGAATTTGAGTTTTTCCTGATCTATCCAAAATATATTTTACCCCAAACGCTTGTGTTTAAGCACATCCATTTTGAAGTTTAAGATCCATCTTTGGAGCACATAGACTATCCAAAGTCTTGCAACTAAATGAGCATAAGAGTTTACTATATTACGAATGCAGTTGTGTGTAACATGTGGTCTGGAAGTGAAGTCCCATTCCCCAGAGGAAACGTGAATCATTTGGAGGAATTCAGCAATATGCAGTCAGCATACATTTCATAACTATGATTCTCCATATTGTGCTTTCTTATAACATTTTAGCGCGGGGACGATTTTATTTATTTCATAATTCTATTTTGTATACCACCACTGAATGTATCACAAAGTCAATCCTGTGGTGGTATAAAAGAAAGGTAATATTAATTATAAAGCGAATTATAGAAGAATTATACCTCAGATTAACTTTGATGTCATAAATTAATTACTTATAAAGGCTGTACCCAGAATAATGTATATACTGTTTCTCTTAGGGGATGTCATTGAGTGAGAATTATGCAATTTATGATTTTGAATAAAATTCAAATTCATTTATTACAAGAGAAAAAAAGTGAGCAAAAGGTCGGAGATGCTCAAGTGCAATATGCTGACTACTATCCGTAAAATGACAAAGATTCATTTAAATCGGAAAAGGCAGGATCGCCACCAAGACGGAAAACCGCAGGCAAAAACGACCTGGGTACATTTTTTCCACCCCTTTAGGCAAGCGTGCAGTTTAGGTATTGGAAAAGGAACAAAAAATACAAAGCGTAAAATGCACAAAAAGATAGAAAACTAGCATAAGAGTGGAGGGACTTTTAAGTGTACAATGTAAAATTACCTGTCACAAATTGTCTTGCAGGTCTTCATTCTCTCCAGTTTGCGTTATCTTTAGTAAACTAGAAAGATTATCTCCATGCGGCTAATGTGCTGTTGACCTGCAATCTAATGCCCATCAGAAGGAATTAATTTTCCGAAATGCATTTCTTCCATGGCCTTTGGAAATTAGGTCAAGATAATCAATATTGTGCAACATTAAACTTCCAATCGTTAGCCTTATTCTCTCTCGACATGTTTAAGCGCCCTTTTACTCAATTGCGTAATGATCTTGGAAAGTAGGTCAATGCCACAAAAGGTTTTACAAAGTTTGGCAATTGACTTAATGCATATTTTGCATACATTTTGCATTTCGAACACAATTTATTGCCACAAGTATGAGTTTTGATACCTATGACGTTAGTTTTAATTTAGACCAGCACTGGCACCACCATGACCCCACGTGTCATCGACTGTTGTCTGTGTAATGTTCCTGTCTGGCAACCCAATATGGATACGTGTACACTAGTTAAAACGCAATGACCAACATAAAAATAATTTTCTGAAATGCATTCTTGCTGTGACCTTGAACAAGTAGGTCAAGGTCATCTTTACTATTAAGCGTTTAGCTTATACGTATGACACACACTTCTAGTATATTTGGTTTCCCTAGTCGTGTATTTTCTCAAAATACTGAATTGTTCTTTACTGATGTGCAAAACAACGTTAGGCACTATAACAATAATAATAATAATAATAATAATAATAATAATAATAATAATAATAATAATAATAATAATAATAATAATAATCGTAATAATAATAATAACAATAATAATAATAATAATAATAATAATAATAATAATAATAATAATAATCATGTATGTATGTATGTATGTATGTATGTATGTATGTATATATGCATGTTTATTCTTCATTTCCTCCATGTTGACCAAAGATAATAATTTGAATGAAACTTGCAATGCAATTCAGAAAATATACGAAGAAAATAAACGAATTGAAAAATCTGTATTCCCTTATATGACGTTCCACGATACTCTGGTATTATATTATTATCTTTTGTGCTGCAGGTTGTAAGTTATCATATTATCAAATTATATTTTATTAACTTGTAAAACTCCTGTTCTCTGCAGTTTGTACTTTGTACATATAAATCACATTAACACAAGTGATATTTTCCTGCGTTTGGTGAACTCAAAATTATCACATTCACCTCCAAATATAACGTTTAGCTGCAGTCTATTTTTAAGTTCTTAAAATTTATGAAACCCGCTGCATATCTGTGTAAATAACCCTTGTCTCGGAAATTGATACTTCATACAATGTAAACCGAAATGCTCAAGACCTTCCAACTGCCCGCTGGTACACAGAGTGCACGAATGAGATTGGATATTCCTATAAATCTTCCTGAATTTTCGTTGCGAGCATATTCTCCAAACATCAACTTTACCATGATTGTTACACTTCCTCACAGCATAGGTTTCACACGTAAAAATTGCCACCATAAATAAAGTTTAATATCAAACACTACTTGCCGGAAAAAAATCCAATTTAGTACCACCACATAAAGCCATTTTCCATTCATGTACTTCTAGTTCCAAAACTTTTTTTTCATTTTTTCCCATATTAAATTATTTTGGACTACATCCCAGGTCTGCGATTCCCATTACCCTACCGAGCAGTTTATACTTTTCAAGATATTTGCCTATACACTCGGTACCAGTGTGTCATAAATTACAAGTCTGATACTGATATAGACGGTTTACAAGTATTCTCCACTCCCTAGATGTTGCTGGGAGACAAAAACATTTCCACAGAAACAGAGGGTCTTAATCGTAATTTCTGCTGCTAAGGAAACCCATCCTAATGTACATAATACTCCCGCATTAGCTCCCTTCTCGGGGAAATTTTGGATATGCCTGGCTGCTGGTTGTGGGCCACTGAGAGGGCGTCAATGTCTTTCACACTTCGCAGCCAAACCTCACAACCATATAACAATGTTGGTAAACATATTAGTTTGTACATCTTGGCAGCAGGCAACGGGCTAGTGCTGCCTTTTTGGATACCTATACCGGTTATGGCGTTAAGTGGTCTCCTGGCTTCATATATACGATATTGTCTGAACTTTTCTCCAATTTCATCTATGTGAATACTAGCCCCAACATGAACATACAATTCACATTCTTCAATACTTTTACTGCCTAATTTTAATTTACGATTCACTTTGTTTCCTTACCTTTCTTTCTTTTTCTGTCTCATTAGAAACCATGATGACAGACTTAGTTACTGGTTTGTGTTCAAAGTGGCACACGTAATTTAAACGTACACAATTTTTAAGACCGTTAAATTCGAAAGTACACTTTCAAGGAATTTACCGACCAAAGCTAAAATCATCATATCATCTGCTACTGTCTGACGTTAGTGATATTCTTCGGTACCTGTCTCTAGACAAAGGATCTTTGTCTCCAGGCCAAATGACAGATTTTTTCTTTGTTAAATTCGAAGTCACACATTCAAGTTTGACCATGGACCTGAACATATTTAGAATCACAGTTCTTAATGTATCACCACCATACTTTATATGTTCTTCAGTCTCCCATCATACGAACCCGCTTTGTTTAGGCTCAGTTGTTTACATATTCCTTTAACTTCTTCAAAAGTAATCTGGGAGTAAAACTGGGATCCTCCGCATCACCACTTATATCTTTTGTATGTATATATTCTTCTCCATGACACGAACGCAATGTTAAACTTCTACTTTAGTATCAATGTCATATGGATGCGCATTATTAGATGGATCACCTAACCTTTCAAAATGTATATCCCATGCACCACATGTGTCTTGGTCCTCACATAGTATTTTATAATTTACAGTCAACCCTCGTTACAACGACCACGTTGGTGCCAGCTAATTTTGTCGTTATAACGAATATGTCGTTGTAACGATCTAGACATTCCAAAAAAAAAAAAATAGTGAAACATAAGTCAATTTACATACCATTGCTTTATTACCTGTACTTTCCATATATGTTTAAAATAAGTAAATATAGTCCACATAGTCATCTAAAATCCATTTAAAAAAGACGAAAATATCCAGCATGTAGCCTAAAAGTTTAAAAGTTTGGTGGTCATTTGTTCAGCCTACTTAAAAAAATCCACTATGTTCTTTTGTACACAGTTAGCGGTATAGGTATCCAGTATACGCAAGGATCGCCACAGAGAGTCTAAATTGCTAGAACCAACAGATGGGTTTTGTTCAAAGAAAAGAATTGCTTTGCGTAGGCACTCTTTAGCTTCCTTTTTACTCACAGTCTCATCGGCACCATTCTCATCATCGTGATCCTCAGAACATTCGTCATCGCTCACGTGGTCAGACGCGGTGACTGATACCTGCTCTAATATGGCATTGTCACTCAAAGTTTCGCCTGTCTCTGTTGAATTGTCGACCGACACGTAATCACGGACTGCCATGCGGTCATCCCCCGGCATGCGTGACAGTAATTGTTGCAATTCGCGAAGAGACATATTGTCCTCGTCATCGTCCGTGTCAACAGCTTGACCAGGCTCCGATGCACATGAAGGGAGAATACGCACGTGGCGACAACAGTTTGCGATTGTTGTTTGTTTAACAGCATTCCAAGCCACTTTGACAAAAGAAATCGCTTGCTTAATGTTCACGGTTTGCTCTCGGTTCTCCTCTATACACTCAAGAAAATGACGAACCAACAGCTTTCTGTAATGGACCTTGAAGTTGGCAATGATACCTGCATCCATTGGCTGAATGTGCGACGTTGTATTTGGAGGCAGAAATTTTACAGTCACATTTGACAGTCTAATCCCAGTGATTGCATGTCTAGTTGCATTGTCCACTAACAAAATAATTTTCCTCCTTGCAAGCCTCATGCGCCGATCCAGCTTTGTAAGCCAATCTTGGAAAACACTGGTGATCATCCATGCTTTTTGGTTGCTGTAGTAGTCCACATAAACACTGGGGTCAAAGGTCTTCCCGAAACAGCGGGGACGAGCGGACTTCCCGATGACAAAGGGTGTTAGCTTCTCCGTGCCTGAAGCATTAGCGCATAATGCCACAGTGATGCGATCCTTAATTTTTTTCTGTCCGCGTACAGGTTTGGTGGCCAAAGTAGAATTAGGCTGGAGTCTATAAAACAAACCTGTTTCATCAAGGTTGTAAATGTCGTCCAAACTATAGTTGGCCAGATCTTCCTGAAGTTGAAGTCTCCCCTCTGTCATCCCCGTGATATCAGCGCTTCCTGATTCTCCGTGTTTTACATACAGCGAAATGGCGTGACGCTTCTTGAATTTCTGTAGCCAGCCGTGTGAATATTGAAAGTTCGAGTCAACTTCCAGCTGATCACCCATTTTTTTTTGCTTTTTCGATTAATATCTCCTCTGTAATGCATGCATTTTGGGCTCTCACATTTTCGAACCACATATACAAAGCCTGTTCCAGCTTTTCATATTTTCCCGCTCGCCGACGTAAAGCCTTGGGGCTGCCTGTAGGTGTATTTATCCATTTGGATCGCTCGCGCAAAATGTCACTTATGGTAGATCTTCCCACCGATTTTCCCCAGACTTGTGAGAAATGGCTAGATATAAAATCCTGAGTGGCCTTTGGATGATCTGTTTTATAGCAGATAACTTCTTTCTTCTCAGCAAGAGATAGCTGGGTCCCTCTACGTTTTGCAGGCGGTGTTTCGGCCATTGCTTGGCGGCACTTATGAAGTCTGATCAATTAAGCGGCGGGGCAAAGGGATTAGACACGCGTGACGCAAGACTGCAATGTTATGCTAATTGATGCCTAATTGTGCACGTGTCACTTTTGGCTTTGTCGCTATAAAGAATCATAAATGCAAAGAAAATGCACTTTTGTTCCCGGAATTGACTGTCGGAGTCGTTAATCGAAAATTCCCGTGTATTGGATCAAATTAGCACTATGCAGATTTGTTCCCACGTTTCTATCGTCGGAACCCGAATTTTCCGTTGTAACGAATGTCGTTGTAAAGAGGGCTGACTGTACTTTTAAAGAAAGGCTAGGAGGCACACCGTCTTTGCTACTCACTCTAACTATGCTCCAAAACAATTTTAGCCAAGGAATCATTTTGCATAACATTTTCTATCGTTTTTATGTTTTCGATCGTTTGAGCTCTGTTCTAAAATTCCACTTCGTTTCTTTGTAACTTTGATATTATTATATACTACCTGTTTTTCACGGGATACAAGATAGTATCCACGTGTCTAAATTTGTATCCCATGAAGCAAACGGCTAAATGGGATACAGATCTTTTCACGTGGATCTTTTCTTGTATCCCTTGAACAGACAGGTAGTGACGATTTTATCTTGTAATAGAACTATACATGTGAATTAAAAACCACTGAAAAATACGTGAAAAACATAAAGAATTATTGAATAACATCAATTATTTGACAACATGTAGAATACTAGATCTCACAACAAGGTTTTTTTCAACTGAAGTAGACTTGTTTTTTACTGATATGAGTCATTTGATATATGACCCTGATCGCAAAACAGGTATAGATAATCTGTATACCTGTTTGGTGATCATCTCCAAAAGTAGGCTAAATTATGTATACCCCTGATGGTGCTCATCAATATTCATGAGCCTGATCGCAAAATAGGTATACAGAATTTGTATACTTGTTTGGTAATCAGGAAAGATGTCAAACAGGGAATACTGGGAATTCCCCAATATTTTTCAACCAATCAGCAAACGCAAAATTCATTTATTACAGGATAAATATCCTTAACAGAGTCTTTAGGTTTCCTTGCATTCTTATATTCAAGCCGGCATCCATTTTTTTTCTTTTTAAAATCATGTACACAGTCTTTCCACCAAGGGTTATGGTCGTGCCCGTACTTACAGAGAACGTTGATTTCAGTTGTTTCTTTTAAAATAGAATAGTAATAATAAGAATGATGATGTTGATAATAACAATCATAATAATAAGAATAATAATAGTGCGTGGTGTTCTACTTCACTGTCACAGTCCTGTAAAGAATGCAGGCAGCTTACTGTTTTTTTCAAAATCCAATCAACACATTATTGCATTCGGCGTACCCACCTACTTCTACCTGCATCGCTGCAGACAGACTCATTGGAGCCTGCATGAGGGCAACTTTTTTGCCTCGTTAATATGAAGGTGTTCAACGTGTGGCTGAATACAGACAGATCCAGGTGCAGTGAACCGTCAAAAGACAGTTCACAGTGTCCTTATCGCTACCCCAGTGCTCCATCAATTGACCCTTCATAGTGGCCTTGTTCGTGCCCCAGTGTTCCATCAATAGACCGTTCAAAGTGTTCTTGTGGGTGCCCCAGTGTTCCATCTATAGACAGTTCATAATATCCTTCTGGCTAGCTTGTTATTTTATGAATTGACCATTCACAGTATCTTTTGTGATTTACACTTAGTTCCAAGAGTCACATTTATCTCCCTTCCTATATGTTGGATCGATAAAGCCTTTTTGTAGCTCAGAAAAATAGTCACGAGTATGTAATATGTGGCTAAACAGCGATTGTATAGGTTGCGACTGCAAATCATTTAAAAATTTGGTACGCATGCCATCAGTGCAGGGCTCCTTTTTGCACCTGAGATTTTTTCAGACGTATACTCAGTTCCTCAGCAGTAATTATCTGATTCAAAACTTCGTCGTCTCCAAGGATCCGATTTCTTTGAAAAAAATCCTAATTATTTTTGACATGCTTTTGATTGCTGTCCATTAATTCCGAGTCAAAGTAGGGTTGTTGATATGGACCCAGACCATCTTCCTTGAAATAATTGTAGATAGAGTCAAAACTGAAGTTTGTTAAGGTTTGAAACGAAATAAATATAAAGCGAAACCCATTTGCAGATAGGTTTATATAGTAATTATCTTCAAAAATGAATTTTCAAATCGAATCATACAAAATGAAGTAGATCTGCTGTATTTTTGTCCTTTAGATCAGGCCCCCATCCTGTTAGTCATTACCCTATTCCGCAGTCCTAACTGTTTACTCTCCATAGGCTAACTTGTCACTGTCTTACGGGTATACATGTGGAAGCACTATTGTCCATATTGCACAAGGTCGTCTTAACGGTTTTGACATCGGCTATCTTAGCCCAAACAAATTGAAGGGTCTTCAGCTGGGAACTGCTCAGAACATGTTCCAGTGCCTGTACCCGTACATGTCTCTGTGAGAAGAGGCTCCTTGTCTAAGCTAAATATTCAGCAAAGACAGCCCACATACTAATGAATAAATATGGACGTGTCAAATGATGAATTAGCTAAATAAGGGATGTTTTGCTTATGAATGCAGAATTTCATTATGAATGATGAATACCTGTCAAACCAAACATAATTACAAAATTTGTATAGTAAAAGTTCAATGAGGAACAATTTGACTAATCCCCGAACCAGTATGTACCCTTTATAGCTGGATAGCTTATCTAAGGTTAACACTCTGCCAGTGTGTAACCGAAGTACAAACAAACTGGGGCCTTATATTCAGTTCCAGTGATTGTAAATTAAACAGTTGCAGCTACATCACCGGTACAACCCATGGGAAATCTTAACTAGCACTGAAAACAATGGAAATTCTTGTTACAATGCTCACCTTTCTGGACCAAAATGGTTGGAATTCAACAAAAAATAACGAAGATGAAGTCAATTTAACTGTAACAATATACTCACAATCAACAATCAATGCAAAGTTGGTAAATGAAATTATACACTTAGCTCTGCTGTTATTACTATAATGAACAGACTGTAGGTAAATCCTAATTCCTGGTAAAAGATTCTCCACAGGTACTGTCCCACAGTTTCAGGTCCTGCGGTAGGTGCCAAACAGTCTGGTCCAAGTCCCACAGATGTAAAGTTTGGTACCAATGTGGTACAGAAAGGCACGGTGCTGGTCCAATTCCAGCGAAGTACGCCAATTCAGTGACTCTGTAAAACATTCAATAAATTCAATGACTTTTCCAAATGAAAGTGAACAATAATGCCCACATCCATTACAATCCTGCACCTGAAATGTAAAACAAACCCCATCATGACACCTACTCCTCAATTTGAAAGTCTCCAATCAATAAAGCTTTATTTCGCTGGCAAACCTGAGACAGTGTTTCAACATAATGGGTCAGGTTTGTGACATCTAAGTAAATACTGTCAAATTTGAGTAATTTGTTGACATTGAGTTAATGTGAATTTAGGCATGTGAAAAAATGAAAGTCATTAGCATGTAAGTCAAAAACATCTTATCAAAACATAATTTTTTAACAAGTTTTAGTACAATTAGGCAAACTTGTAACTGTCGTCGGTCGCAGCTTGCTACCAACAGCCCCTTGGGGTTTAACCTGACACATAACATGAAAGCCTAAAATATCTGAAAGATAAATATTAAAACAGAATGATGCCAAAAGGTAAAATTCAGTAGCAAAGCAGGCATGTGACCTTTTGGATAAAATTGAGAGGACAATTTTGTGTTATTGTATATATTCAAAAACCCATTATATTTTTTACAATGCACAAATTGGGATCCTTAGCTTGTTAGCTTTCAGAATATAGATTTTGTAGCCTCTTTCATGAGAATTCTGCACATGGATGTGTGCTTTGTGAAGCTGTGACATAATGTGTTGAACATCCTAACGACAAAATCTCAAAATAAGATAAATACTATTGGCTGGCATTTACAGTAGGGACACAATGAACTTTAAATTCAGAATAGCTTATGTGTGAAGCAGAAGTAGATTTACAAAACAGCATAAAGGTTGAGGTTCATTTAATTATGAAATAGGAGTTTGTTAGTTACAAGCAAACTTTCGTGAGGGAATTTATAGTTTCAGTTGTGGATTTATTATTATCGGTAAACTGAAAAAAAAATGTTCTCTTGCAGCCCCATAATGTTACTAATGGTGCAGATAACCAGGTACACCTTGTTTTATGGTTTCATTTGAAATAAGTGCCAGAGGAGGCTATGTCAAAATAAATACTTTTGTTCAAAATGCCTAGGCAACTGGACAACTGTGATATGAAGGAGCAGACCTGTAAATATCTTTGGTTTTACATTTTATACTCACAAAGAATATAGCTTTGACTCATTGCACCCCCCCCCCCTCCCCCGCTAGGTACAAAACATATGCCAGACTCCAAGCATGGTCATGGACAGTATTCACGGTCTGTAGTTATGATTGGCACATAAACATAAAAGTTCAGAAAAATATTACCCATATTCATTAGTTCCAACCCAACAATGACAACAAACAGATTCAAGGGGTACCAAAGCATGAACATTTATCCTCCAATACCCACACATTATGTAGGTGAACTCCTCATATAATTAGATGCCGTCACCTCAAATTTAAATGACAAGGTAGTTGCCAAGGAATATCGAATGAAACTCATATCTTTATTAAGAAACATGCATTTTAGGAATGGAAGAAAGTTCATCAAAATGATAATATTCCTGTCCAGCTGTCACAGATTTGGGGGAAAATGCCAAGTATGGAGATAATCTAGCCAGCAGTTCTGGAGAAAAAAATCAGGAAGAGCTGAAATATGAAAAAACAATAAAGAAAAACAAAACAATTGCAGTACCACCAGCTGATGTGGCACAGAAGTATTTATTACAATTATTAAGACCAAACAGAATCTAAGCACCACCTGCTAAACAAACAAACAAACATATGCCAGAGGTCGCCTTGTGTGCCTATATTTGTTCTGTCATACATGTGCTTTAGGCCATCAAGCGTAGTTTAAATACTCTTTATTACATGTTTCATACAAAATGTCTACCAAAAACAAATTGATGGCTTAAACATGATTCCAACGAAGCTTTTCCCAAACATGTTATACTCCTTGAACCCAAAGCTCCATTTATTCTTCCAATTACTCCTTTGCCAGTCACGGCCTATTCCTTTTAAAAAGAAACTTTTTTCTTTTATTTTTCATAAATGTTTTGTTCATCAAAAGGAACTTCTAAAACACGTTTTCTTCTGAAAGTGCCAAGGCTTTCATTTGAAACTACACAGGGATACGTTTGGGCATCGCTAGACCTTCATTCCTTCGAGAGGTGTGATAAAAAATTTTGTATATTTTTGAAAATCCTTTATTTCTCCTAATCCACCTGCTTCGCCCTCTTCAAACATGATGGGAATGTAGCCTTGCTCAATCTCCACCAAACTTGTACATTTAATAATGGTACTAATCACTCTTGATTGTTAAAAATTTTCGAAATTATATATCGATTCATTAAAATCATATGTTAGCAAGGTTGATATTTGAATACTGATGCAAATGTATGTTTGTGTATTTTTCTCTAACATCAGATTCTCTTTAAACCTGGTGTCGATGCACAGTCAGCCACACGGTAACTAATTAGCCCTATACCAAGATTTGAGTGTTCAGCCTCATGATATTTAAGTAGCCCTTTACCAAGATTTGAGTGCTCAGCCACACGGCAGTTAATGACCCCTATGCTAAGATTTGATTGCCTCGCAATGATAGATGTCAACGCAAGACAGCTGTGTGAATGTATAGCCTTTAAATTTAGACATAAGTGGAGCTCAAAGTATAACATGCTGTATTGGTATATTTATTGTTGTGTTCAGGAAGTGCAATCTTCTCGGCTTGTAGAAGTCACCATGTGCCTCACATTGGTGTAGCTCATCCTGGCATGAGGTCATGCGCTCACCTAGCCTATAGCAGTAATTGTGTTTGTCAAATGAGCAACTTTATTTAAGGATTCATCCTTTGTCTTCGTTTTTTTCTCAATTTTGTTAAATGACCTGAAAATTAATGTTGAAGACGATAGATTACTTGTAACCAGACACAATTTTGTTAAATGACCTGAAAATCAATTTTGAAGACGATCAATTGCTTGTAACCAGACACAATTCGGGAACTTTGCTTAACTGCATTCTCTGAAAGCACATCTTATACGAGTTTATTTGAACGAAATTCTCTTTGACACTGTAAACCTGTATAATCACAACATTTCGTCACATAGACGGCAGACAATTCACGAAAAAAAGAAGGGTGTTATTGATTTACGGGGATGTGGCGCTGCTATTAATAGCCCGGTTTTTTTGCTGAGGTTCGTTAATAACTAATACAAAAATTGGTGTATTTCTTAAAAGGCGTCATTATTTGCAGTGGGTGTCTGAGGTTATCATTATGATTTTAAGGAAAAGGAAATTAATGCTTCAATTTGTTTAGTTTCGATTTACCAGTTAGGTCTACATATTACACTCACAATCATTATATTCCAATCTAACGATTACAGTAATTTATTGTGGTTGCACTTCACACTTTTCGTGAAATGTAAGAAGCAAATGTTTATACCTTCCACAGTAGGCCTATACCTCATTTAAAATATTGCGATGACCACCAACGCCAACGTAATATACGCGATTGTGGAAACCCGTGGCGAGAGGCTTCCCATCGGATTAGCGCATTTCACCACACGAAAGTAATGCACTTCAAGGAGTCATGAAATTATAGGCCTGTATAAAAAATATCGATTATGCTTTTCTTAAAATGTTGACTGTTCACAGAAAAAAGATACAGATAAATGCCCGAACACTCGGCATGTTGTCAATGTATGGCCATAGTATTATGGGACTTGTTTTATTTTTTTACCCGAGGTTTATTACCCATTACGTTTCAACATTCATAGTAACATGAAAACTACCAGTTACATGCTAAGTTAACATTATATTGTGTGTCACATGGTACACACACACACACACACACACACACACACATATATATATATATACATATATATATATATATATATATATATATATATATATATATATATATATCATGAATTATATAAGGAAATTGTTAGATTCTGCAGCAATTACCTTTTCACTTCCCCATTTGGCACAATTTTTTAAGGGTTAGGTCGGTCCCTGTCTTGGAATTGCTATAGTATATAATTACATATATGTGTATATATACCTACACATACACACACACACACACACACACACACACACACATATATATATATATATATATATATATATATATATATATATATATATATATATATATATATATATATATATATATATATATATACCGTAAGGATTAAAGCTGCGCTCGCTTTTTACAGTGCTAGCCGTTCATTATGGTGTTAACATTATTAAAATCAGGGCAGTGGAACAGTAGTGATGACTAAATCAGAATCAACGTTCTTATACTTTTGCCTGGACACTGTTGGCCAAATATCAATCCCATAATGCAACAGTGATGACATGGTGGCCTCACAGGCCAAAAATCAGTATTTTGATTTGCTAATAAAATTTCAATTTTGAAAATTGTCTCGCTGATTGCATGTGGTCTTGGGCGTTCACGTTTACAATTGTGCTATGACTTCATTTTAGATCTGTTTCACACGGTTGTATATGTGTCATGATTTAAAATCAGCCTTGATAGGTTGCTATGCTATCACTGCTTCAAAAATGGTATTGTCCAGGCCAGAACCGTTTCGGTATGTGTAATGCTTAGAACTACCATACATTTTCTCCACTGATTTGATGTGCATAATCTCTACATCCAATTATACCAGTTCTTAACAAGTTACTGAGGAGAAAATCTTTTGAGTTCAGTTGTTTTGCCTTTAATATCTTCGCACTGATTTTATTTTTTTACTCTATAATGTATTACAGGTATGGGCTGACAGTAACCATGATTTGAAAGCCTTATTTAATGTACGTTTACTTGCACAAAGGGTATTTTCCTAACGAAAAAATGTGTGAAAGTAATCTTCATTAAATTTGACCTGTATGTTTGTCGTCATCATCATCATCTTCTTCTTCGTCGTTGTCGTCGTCGTCATCATCATCATCATCATCATCATCACCATCATCAATTTATGAACAGTTCTATTATTTTCCCTTATGTGAACAATACATAGAACAACAATATATGAAGGTGAATGCAAAAGTCACATTTGGTCAGCAAAACCCTCTTGTATGTATTTTTGTTCTTAAATATCTGATACAATGTCATATTTGGTATTGGTAAAATAGAACTGGCATTTTTTTGGGGGGGGGTGTCTTTTTTTTTAATCGAAAATATATTGGATAGCTAAAGAAAATCAATGAAGACTAATTTCAGAAAATTAAGAAAAACAAATTTGGGTGTATATCTTCACATTTATTATAAAAAACAAAAATATCAAAACAACAAATGCACCCACTTATCGGGAACTTGGAAGCTACCGTTTTTTATGCATTATCAAACAAATAGATAAATTCATAAACAACATATAAACATTGGTTGATAATGCATTCGTAAAGATAGCATATAATGAACCAAATAACTTGATGAATAAAAAATAATCATGACTGAATGCATTCAGTAAACTTCTGATATACCTCAAGATGAATGAATACGGCCGTAAGTAAATTATATTATACACTAGAGAAAATTGATCAAACTATCAAGAAGTGATTAAAGTCAGAGATATGATCTCATTCCCGACAAAAAAACTCACTAAAATTACATTACAGTGCTCCATCGTATGTAAAATTTGTCGCATGGATAACTATTTTTCGCTGCACGAGAAGAAAACTTTTATATTTTTTGAGAAATTAATTTAGGAATTTTTAATACAATGACATTATAAAATATGGCAATCAAACAAGCCCTGGTACCTTGTAAAGCAGGGGGTTGCACAATAAACAGAAAATCATAACAATCATGCCACAGCTATTGTGTTCACCTGTGCAGGCCATGATGTTATTGGCAGTGGATATTAAGGAAGTCCAGGAAATAGGTCGTAGGCCTGGGAATATCCACTTGAGGTGATACTATGCAGGTGAATAGAGTTGGCAGCATGGGGAGAGGTAGAGATTGCAAGCCGAAATGTGGAAAACTAGACCCAACCAAAAGAGATGATAATTTATTGGTATATCTATACTACAAACGCCTCAGACAGAAAGAAAAGAAGTCTACATACAGCACCTGTGTATACCAGGAGACAGCATGTGCTTTAAAGGTTTCACCTAACACAGTAAGACAAGTTGTTCACTGGAAAACGGGGCCACCTCTCACTGATGAGAGCACAGGTTTGGTGCCAGAGGACACTCCGACGAGCGCACTGACAAACACCTGAACAATGGATATGATTAAGATATTTATAAATATACTCCTTTTTCAAGTGTGTGTCAGTGCGCTTGTTGGAGCGCCCTCTGGCTCCAAGCGCCTGTGGATGAGAGTAAAAATGCCAAGTCTGGCCACTTCAAATCAGACACTTTTGATATTAAGAGAACTTATTCAACGTGCAGTATATGACTTTTATCCAAGTGAAGATTTACCCACTGTACCCAAAATTCCAGCCAGGATTAAAGACACGTGTACTTTCAATATTTCATCAGGGAAAGGTGGCTGCCTTGTCATTCTACATGCTAATAGTGCAGAAACAGGATTTATAGAACGTTATAACTAAATGTTTGTTGCAAAAACTTAACTCCTAAAAAATCCAGATTACCATTCTGAAATGAATGCTAGTGTATTCCTGAAGTGGTGGGACGAAAAGTTATTACTTTCTTTGGACACACGCAGTGTCATAGTCATTGATAATGCACGTTAACATAACACCAAAATTAATTAAGCATAGTATCCTTCAAAGCCAAAATGCAAGAGTGGCTGGAGACGAGGGAGATTCCTTTTGGGACATTTTCCAAGCCAGAATTGTATATGCTGATTTAAAAAACACAAACCCGCAATCATGTATGGTACCAAATTGAATGCAATTACATAGAAATACGGTCACAAAGTTTTGCGCACCCCTGTGCGACACTGTGAGTTGAAAGCAACGTAGTTGATCTGGGCATCAGTGAAACATTATGTAGCAGACAAAAATGTCAGTTTTGAATTAACTGATGTAAAAACTCTAGTCCCAGAGGCATTTGGTTAGGTTACTCAGACCGAGTGGCAGAAAGCTCTGACACATGAGATAGAAGTGGAAGACCGATTCAAGGAAGCTGACGGTATAGATGAACATCATAAGGACTCCATCATTGTCCACCTAGGAGAAATTGACAGCAAGTCTGATAATTCAGACCTAGATGAAGAGTCAGGTATTTAAAGAGGTGTGTGATTGCCAAATGAATTAAATCATAATAATTCGGTAAATGTTCATTTATATTCACTGATCTGTAGAAGCGTAATAGTAGTTTAACTGCTGTGGATTAGGCCCTATGGAATTTTTTATTTTCATGATTGCAACCTATGCCATTTTAATGTAATCCAAATGTTTTTGTACAGAAGTTCTTGCTGTCTTCTCCATGCAATCACTGCATTAGGTATGTTAGTTCCCTGTGACAATGCTCACTTTTCCATCCCACTCACAATCATTTTACAATTTTTTTTTATATTATTGAATATATATATATATGTATATATATATATATATATATATATATATATATATATATATATATATATATATATGTGTGTGTGTGTGTGTGTGTGTGTGTGTGTGTGTGTGTGTGTGTGTGTGTGTGATAAAAGTATAGCGTTGGAGAGTGGGGTTTTGGGGGGTTGAAAACGTACACACTTTAGAATCATTGTTCTGTAACATTTATATTAAACTGCAAAATTTATACATATTTTGACGTAAACTATTGAGTTTTGCACATATTGATATTAGACTTGGGACAAGAACAGCATTATGTCCCATTACAATGAGTGTGACACTCCCACCCCCTACCCCTGACTTCACCCACTGGTCATGCTGTTGTGTCCATGCTGTCAAAATGAGTCCTATGGTCATGGAGTCACTTTCTGCGTCATCTGCCAGCATGTCACTGCTACCATAATTCACAAATTCACCCGATATCACTCAAAATTTCAATAAATGTCCAGCTTTTCAGAATGTAGGCGAAATTATAAATTTTACTGCAAAAGGTGCGAGAAAAAGAAGAACTGTGAAGCCAATTTACCAAACAAAATTGTGCACTGTTATGCAAGTTTTATGAGTTTTTGTCTGCAATCAGTTTATACCTCTGACTTTGGTGTTATCAATTTTTTGAAAGACTCCCAGAAAAAAACTGAGATATACAATATATATATAGGAAATAAATTAGTGTTACTGCCTTTTAAAAATAACATGAATCATAATGATTGTCTAACTCTCATAACAAGCCATGGGTATGAGGGAGTACACACAATAGTAAGGGCTAGTTTAACATTCACTATCCATCAAAAAGGGAAAAGGGAAAAAATACGAACGCTGCCCCCCCCCCTTCCACCCCCGCCAAGAGACAATGTGCCTTAGGTGGGCATACAGATAGCGAGAACGGGGACTACTTTTTACTGCATCATAATGTACATACTCCAGAAAGAAGGAAATCGATATATTTTATATACAAACAAAACACTTAATGGCATGCATGCTTTGGCAGAATGTTGCCATAAATCCTTGACAAAAGAAAACAAACTAAAAAATATTTGCTTCAAAGTTAATCTGTCTGTGACTTCAAAAGTTGTAAGTATTTAATGCTACAATTTCTGTCCTTTGGTACTTCACATTCCATTAAGCTTATGGCTGGATGAAAATTTTAAAAACTCGAAATGACCCTGACCTTTGACCTTTGACCTTAAGAGGTCACATGAAAATCACAAAAATATACAATGTTACAATACCTACAATTTAAGGCCAGTATGAACCAAATCAGATGAAAATTGACCAAGTTATGACCAGATGAAACTTTCAAAGGGCTATATGACCTTGACCGTTGACCTTTAAAAGCTCCATGTTAATACAAAAATGTGCAGTCTTGCAATGTCTACCATTTGAGTCAAAATGATTAGTGGTGGATGGAAATTGGCTGAGTTATGACTGCATGAACATTTCAAAGGTCCGAATGACCTTGACCTTTGTCCTTTAGAGGTCACATGTAAATTACAAAAATGTGCAGTGTTAAAATACATGCAATTTTAATTCAACATGATCAAAATTTGAATAAAATTGACTAAATCATGGCTAGATGAAAACTTGAGAAGTGCAAATGACCTTGACCTTTCAACTTTAGAGGTGCGAGTAAGTAAAAAAATATGCAGTGTTACCATACTTACAATTTTCTGTCCAACATGATCAAAATTGGATAAAAATTTACCAATTTGTGGCTATATGTAAATTTCAAAGGTCCAATTGACCTTGATCTTTAACCTATAGATGTCACATGTAAATTACAAAAATGTGTAGTGTTACAGTTGCAACAATTTGAGCCCAAGATGATCAAAATTGGATAAAAATTGACCAAGGTATGTCGGCGTTAAAAAAATTGAAAGGTCCAAATGACCGTGATCTTTGATCTTCAGAGGGCACATGTAAATGAAAAAATGTGCAGTGTTACATACATAATAATTGAAGTTGGATTGGTTACGTGTACCTGTAATAGTTTTGGAGACATTCAAGATTTAAATTTTCAAATGGCCATAATTTGCACAATTTTCAAAATTATTGAACCTCTTTACAAAAATTCCAGACTTCATGTATGGAAGTATAATCATGCCACGTTTGGAGTTTCTACGTGTTATAGATTTTAAATGAAATGTCGGACAAATTTGCCTGTTAGAGAAAGAAAGAAAGAAAGAAAGAAAGAAAGAAAGAAAGAAAGAAAGAAAGAAAGAAAAAACAATATGTATGTGTTGGCACGCAGACATTGTGATACAATGTGCTTTGCTATTCTGATAGAAGATCCGTAATATACTGCTGCGGGGGGAGAGGGTGCCACCCCCCGTTGGTTTAACATAGTTAACTGGTTTAAATAGATAATGTGGGTGCTGCATAAAATATTATGTTACATCAACAGGATAGCTAAGGGAATGCCTGAGCAGGCACACACAAAAAATGTCCTGGAAACAAGACAACGGCCAGATGTGTGTCTGGTATTGGGGTGCCTTAGGGCTGTATAAGGGGGCCATGGTACTACTGGGATCAGTGTTAATCCACAGTGTCATGGCGTACGGGTTGCACAACTGTCCGAACGGCCATCGGAAAAACCTGGTAGGACCGTCTCTAGGAAACCACAGGATGGAATAGTAAGGCTAGATCGGGGCGACCAAGACTCTTAGATGGGACGGATGACTGTTACTTGATCCAGTATGTTAAGAGGCGCAGTTTCTTTTCACCGAAAGGTATCGTCAGCAGTGGTGCCAGGCCTGCAACGTTAAAGCATCACAGTCTATCATTAACAAGAGACTGGTGTCGTCCAAACTGGGAGCATACCGTCCTGCCATTCAAATAAAGAAAATACAATTTTTTTTTCATTTGGTAATACATGAAAGTTTTTGGCCTCATTTCTGGACAGTGCTAGCCATTCTGTTCTTTATATTTCGTATTTGGAGCAGCGAAAATATGTAGTACATCTTCAATTGCCCCAGAGGAGCACTGAGTACACACTCTCAACTCGGCAGGGGTAGCTTTATAGTGCCGTGCCTCAATATGAAGTTTGTGCGTGCTGGTGTGCAATCATGTGATGGCAGTTCTATGGTCTGAATTTTTAATTTCACGAAGATGTGTTTCATATAAAAAATTTTGTTTGGAAAGTCTATAAAATGTGAACTTGTTACCTTCATAATGGTTTTCGTTTGTTTTGTCTGAAAATGTTTGCCATGAACTGTTGAATCTCACTTTCAACTTCCCATGGAAGCCTTTCTGTAGCGTGATTTTCATTCAGGATGGAAACATGACTGTGACTGGGCAGTCAGTTACACATCTGGATGTAATTACTGACCACAAATATGCACCGGTGGGCCATGGGACCCAAGGGGATAGGCCTGAAAGACGATGAATAAGGTAGACTTCAATTTCCAGATTTTCTGTTGGGGAGGGGGTAGGTTAAACTCAAATTTCTTGAATTGGTTGAGCTGCCTCTCATTGGGCTATGGGTGGCTTTTATGGATATTTTGCGGATGAAATGAACATATCAACTCTCAAAAAGCTTCAAACATCCACAATTTATGCTTTCATTTGGTAAATTACGGATTATATGCAAACTTAAAAGAAGATGCATAAGTTGTCTTTGGGTCCACCATATTTGATTTTTCTGGATGGTGATTGGCTGGCTAAGTATGGATACACTTTGATACCGAAGATGTTCACAGTATGTGTAGACTCATTATGGGGATGTGTGTGTGACAGTATGGATAAATGTCATTTATCCATAGGGGTCAGAGTGAAGGCCAAACACATTTTTCAGTCTCCCTGTGGCATAAACGGGCTGTCTAGGAAGGCAGTTTTTGTTAAAGAAGTCAACTTGGTTTCACCGAAGCAGGGACACGTTACTGCCAGTTCGTATATGTTGTGAAAACATTGAGTGTACGCATTGTATGTAAGTAACTCGATAATTTTATTCATTCCATGGATTGTGTATAAAAAAAACACTATATTCATTCGTTCAAGTTCACGCTGGACTAAAAAAAAACCTTGCTGGGCCCACAAAAGCATTCAGTGCACAAGGTTCCATGTAACATAACAGACTAGAAAAGATGATTTGCGTCAAACCAAATCGGTCTGTGTGCCTTCAAAAGTTGTAGATATGGCTAGATGAAAATTTCAAGGGTCCAAGTGACCTTGGCCTTTGACCTGTAGAGGTTACATATAAATCACAAAAATGTGCAGTTTTCCAATACCTACAATTTGAAGCCCACATGGCTAAAATTGGATAAAAAATGGGCCAAGTTATGACTATATGAAAAATTCAAAGACCCAAATGACCTTGGCCTTTGAACTTTAGGGGTCACATGTAAATAACGAAAATGTACAGTGTTACAGTATCTACAATTTAAGCTGAACATGAACCAAAATCAGATGAAAACTGACCACGTTATCGCTAGATGAAACTTTCAAAAGTCCAAATGACCTGACCTTTAGATGTTATTTGTCAATTACAAAATTATGCAGTGTTGCAATACCTACAATTAGAGTCCAAAATGGTCAAAAGTGGATGAAAATTGACCGACTTCTGGCTGGATGAAAATTTTAAAGGTCCAGATGATCTTGATTTTTTTACCTTTAGAAGTCACATGTAAATTACAAATATATGCAGTATTACATAAAATCTGAAGTTGGATTTATTACCTGCAGATCTAATAGTTTTGAAAATAATCAAGTATTAAATTTTCGAAAAAGGAAGAAAGAAAGAAAGAAAGAAAGAAAGAAAGAAAGAAAGAAAGAAAGAAAGAAAGAAAGAAAGAAAGAAAGAAAGAAAGAAAGAAAGAAAGAAAGAAAAGGAAAAGGTTGTTGAAATATCAGTGTAGTGTTGCTGGCAATGAGTGTCTTTTCTCTCCCTATATATATAAGGAAATTTCTTAAGCTAAATTGAAACACAGGAAAGTTGAGTTTATTTTACACAAGTGCAAACAAAGGTCCAGTGCTCACAATTTTCAGTCACCTTATAGATGTGCTGTGGCATAATACATACGGAGAAAATAAATATGAAGGCCTCCTTGAACGTTTTATGCTCTTTGGGGCTAGTAGCTATTGAAAATGTCAAATATTACTGATCCGAATAAAATTTCACTGGACTTTTTCTACAGGCTAGTTTTTTATATATACTATGGCACTATGTTCAATGTTCACATTGACCTGCCGCAGGGCAACATCATCCCATCTTAGTGTATCAGGTTTCCACAATCATGGTAATCGTTGCAAGAGATATTACATATTATAGTTTATTTCAATTTATACAGATGTGACGCAGTGCTATTTGGTGGCAAAGGCGTTGAAACACGTCAGTGTTTAACTCAGTATGTGTAAAGTGTGTTTTTTAAAGTCCTTTCGGGAAACAATCTGAGCCATTTTGGAAAGTAAATTACTGGATTAAGTTGTCCAATTTGGAAATTCTGCATAATTTAACTGATATCAATTGGAACTAGAGCCTGGCCATATTTGGCTCAAAATAAGGATAATCCCTGCGAGGATGGTTGTGCAGTGAGCTATGAAAAGTTGTATGAAATAAGATTAGTGCAGTACAATCTGAAAAATATGAAGTAAAAATCACGTCCGATGTTAAGAAGTCGAAAATGCAAATTAATAATATATACTGGCAATATTGACAACTTTATGAGCCCCACTATCTGTGTTTGTTCTTGTGGCGTCTATCCTTTCGTTTGTTTCTCCCACCACGCTGCTCATCAAGTCCCCTTGGACTTGATGAACGGTGGTTCATTGGAGTTGTGCTGTCAAGTCAGTCCTGTGTTTCCGTCTTTTCTCCACAAGAGGGATTAATATAGGGCTTTGCCCTTCTTCCCAATTGTTTTTCTTTTGGAAATAAAATACGTTTAAACCAACCAAGAAGTCAGCGGGGAAAGGGTATTTTTGTGCAGCGTATAGGTAATTTTTTATCTTTTCGTACTGTGTACAAAGCAGAATTTATTTGCCGTATACCGCACTGAAGATAGATAAACTTGATATACAGTCGGGTTACGCGGGGATAAATCTTGGTAACATGCCCCTGGGTTAAGCTCAAATGATAATAGCCCTAAGGGGCTACTTCTTGACTCATCGTCATAATGTAAAAAAAAAAAGTAAAATACGAGAATAAAGTGATGCACAACAAATTAAGTTACAGGCAAAAACCTTTTGTTTAGCTAAACATTTCAGTTTTGATATGATGAACACCATCTCCAGTCTTATATGCACGCATAGTGTGGTTCCTGTCAAGACCATACACACCGTTTTGCCGACAGCATGGACGTACCATACGAGAAGGAAGAGTGACTTCATAATGCCATAGTGATATACATACGCTTAACGAAAAACATCGATTATCAGCTGCTAATAAGCCTTTGTCTCTTAAAGTATTCGCCCATGCTTACAGCGAATTTTCTTTCTATATCCGTTGTTATTTACGAACGGTTTCATGCGATCTTTCTTCCGCAAAATCTGAAACATATTGCAAATGCACTTTCAAATTGCATAGAAATGACCAGTCAGCGGTCTGAATACTTTATCTGAGCTCCTTTATTATGCTACTTGAGTCAGTCTATGGCACCTTGCAGGCCCGGCGAAATACGAGACATGCATATTTGTTTCACACCACAAAGCACAGGTTGCACGCCAGTCAATCACGGAGGACACATGGGCACATCGCTGTTATAGACAGGGCTAGAAACGCTTCGTGAATCATTGGGGTTCGGGGGGGGGGGGGTAATGATGCCTGTGCTGAGGTAACGTGATTGGACACTATGTGGCCAAAAAACCATTTTTTGATCACTAAAGAATAAATTTGGCATTATCTTCTGAAGTCAAAGGTCAATCTTCATGAAACTTGGCAGATATTGAGATGTGGAATAGATATATAAAAATTGACCTTCAACCAAATAATAATAATAATAATAATAATAATAATAATAATAATAATGACTATGATAATGATAATGATAATGATAATGATAATAATAATAATAATAATAATAATAATAATAATAATAATAATAATAATAATAATAATAATAATAATAATAATAACAATAATAATAATAATAATAATAATAATGATGTAGGAAATTCTGGGTAGAAAAGTTATTTTTCCGAAATATCAGAAATGTTTCAAATTGTCTCACAAAAATATGTCCACCATCGGATGCAACTAAAATAGTAGCTGGTTTTGAAAGAAAGTTCATGTGAATTTGTTAAATCTTAGTGACATTATATCAAATTAAAATTAGAGCTTCCTTTTCGATTTATCAATCCAAAATGGCCTACAGTGTTATATAGTATTTAAAATAATACAGTAGATTAAATGGAGATGCCTCATCTAATTAGCATATCTTGTGCTAAATAGCACCTGGAAGAAACAAGTACATAACTTGTTGACAAGAGCACAGAGGAAAACGTGTGAGTAGTCACAACTGGATATTTAGAGGGTCAGGAATCCATTTTGAGACGAAAATGTGTGAATAGTTGCGACTGGGTAATCTGAGGGTCAGTAATCTAGGGGGGGGGGGATTTTGACAATTGGAAGCCATTTTGTCTTCATAATTCAAAATGGCCGCTGTGCATTCACTTTTCTTCATGTTTCATGCACCAATAACTTGTTGCACATGAATCGCAAAGAAACATAGACTAGAGTTGTAGACCTATTCAGGGTTAAGAAACCTGTTGTATGCAGTTTTCTGGAAAAGAACAGGAGCGTATACAGTGAAACGTGTCAAATGTGGACACTTGCGACTGAGCAAAAGTGCCCACAATTGACAGGTGTCCACATAAAGCAGTGGCTGAAGTTGGGCGACATCGAGGTAAAATGAACCTCTATATGTATTATTTTCTGTGTACATGTAAGCATATACATATACATATGCATATACATGATAATTAAACTTTTAATTCATCGTAATAAAAACTGACACTGTAACAAAGTGCCTGTTATGAATATATTTGTTTCTAAAATAATAGTTGTGAATTATGGATTTTATTATGGACATCAATATATTTATGAATCATGAACATTATTATGGACATTTAGTATTCCTTAGTTTTTGTTAATGGCCATTAAGGCTATCTATTAAGTATTGCTACTCTTAGTTCTCCTGTGGCGGGCCCCACCCCAAAAGCTCCCCTAATTTTAGATCAGATCAAGCAAAATTTAAGCACCACCTGCTTAATAGGTCCAGATGTTGCTGTGTCTGCCCATATTTGATCTTGAAGTTTATGGTCAGACATGCGCAATAGGGTCCACCTACGCAAAAAAGTGCCACTAATTGCAGTTTAAATTCTCTTTATAACACGTTTCATACAAAATGTCTAGTGAAAGCAAATTAATGGCTGAAAACATGATTTCAAATATGTATTTCCCAAACTTGTTATATTTTTGTAACACAAGACATAGATTATTCTTCTAAATACTTTTTCGCCAGTTACACCCTATTCATTTACAAAATAACATTTGCATTTTTCATGAATTTGTTGTTAATTAAGAGGGATTTCTAAAACATATTATCCTATCAAGCTGCTGAGTTGATTTATTTGAAATTACACCAGGACATTTTTGGGCATTCCTAGACCTTCATTCCTTCAATAGATGTGATAACTTTTTGTATATTTAAGAAAACTTGTTTGCTTCTCCCAAATCATATGCTTTACTCTCTTCAACCATGATGGAAATATAGCCTTGCTCAATCTCTACCAAGCGTGTACTTTTAATGATGCTGGTATTTAGTATTCTTTCCTGGCTGTTAACGAGTTTACGAAATTATGTATTACTCATTAAAAACACGCGTTAGCAAGGTTAATGTTGCAATACTAATGCACATATATGTCTGCGTAATTTTTCTTACATCAGATACACTGCACAGTCAGCCACATTATGGTAAATTAATCCTGTCAAGACTTGAGTGCTCAGCAACACGACAGTTTATTTGCCCTAGACCAAGCTTTGAGTCCCTCGAAATGATAGAGGTTAACGGACGACTGCAGTGTGAACATATAAGCTATCCAACTTACACATTAACGGAGCTCATACGTTAACATTATATATTGATATTTTTATGTTGGGTTTAGAAAGTACCATTGTAGAAGTCAACATGTGCTACACATGGGTGTACCTCATCCTGGCATGAGTTGGTGCGCTCACCTAGCCTCTAGCAGTAATTATGTTTGTCAAATGAGCAACTTTATTCCACATTCAAGGACTAGTCCTATGTTTTCGGGGTTTTTCTAATTTGTTTTTGAATGAGCTGAAATACGAGGCATGCATACTTATTTTCCGCCACAACTGCATACCTGGTTGTCTTAGTAACCAAAGTCTCGCCCGGCGAGATACGGGTCGCTGCCTGCTGGGGGAAGCTGGATATAACTAATATTTTGGAAATAAAGGATACTTAATACAGGCAAATGGAAATTTATTCTTATGAACAATTGAGAAATCAGTAACTTAATATGACTGTGAAATTTGAAAACTTAAATTTCTCTAAAAGACACTAATTTTGTGGGAAAGGGGTATCTAGCCCTGTCTGTGACAGCAACATGCCCGTGTGTCCTCTGTGATGGACTGCCGTGAGACCCTTGTTTTGTGACGGGAACTTAATATGCATGTCCGTATCAATTTAAAAGATAATAGTTTACTTGTAACGAGACCGAATTTGGAAACTTGCTCATCTGCATTCTTTGCAAGCACATCTTATATGGGTTTATTTGAACATTCTCTGTTACATTAGAAACCTGTATAATCATGTTTTGAAACCAAGGGAAATAATGTTAAAACTGGTTAGTCCCAGTATGTATTACAGTCGAATTAAACCTGCCAAGAAACTTAATTGTTGCGAAGCCCATGGACTCAAGGAATATTATGATATAAACATAATGAAGATCAGAGCAGTAGAACAGAAGTTATGACCAAATGAAATACACTGGTCGTATCTTTTTTCCCTGAACTCTTGGGTCAGCCATCTTGGCAAAATATCAAGCCGATAAAATGCCACAGTGATGATATGCTGTCCTCACAAGCCAAAAAATCAATGCTTCCACTTACTGCTAAAATTTTAATGTTTCAAATTGTCTGACTTATGGCATGTGGTCTTGGGTGTTTACTGTTTCAATTGTGCTGTGTCTGCATTTTAGATCTTTCCCCCCGGGTTGTACATGTGTCGCAAATTTAAATCAACCTTGATAGGGTGCTGTGTCATCATCGCTGCAAAATGGCAGTCTCCAGGCCTGACCCGTTTACAATATGTGTGACGCTTAGAAAAACCATAAATTTGCTCCACTGATCTGATCTACATAATCTCTACACCAAACTAAACCAATTCTTAACAAGTTGCCGAAGAGAAAATGTTCTGAGTTGGGTTGTTTGGCCTAAATATAACTTTGCATTGATTGTATTTCTTCATTTTATAATGCATTTCAGAACACAGTAACATGATTTGAAAGCCTCATCTAATGTACATTTCACAAATGGTGTATTTCTAGAGAGTGAAATGTGTGAAAGCAATCTTCATTACATTTGGCCAGTATGTTTGGCATCATCATTATCATCATCACCATCTATTTATGAACAACTATATTTTTTCCCTTTTGTGCACTATATGTAGAAAAGCCATATATTGAGGTGAATGCAAAAGTCACATTTCGGTCAGTAAAACCCTCTGGTATGTATTTTTCTCTTAGATATCAGACACAATGTCATATTTGGTGTTGTATTTTTAGGGAATTTTTTAGTGAAAATACAACTGGACATTTGGGAGAGGGGTCTACACTTCAATCCTAAATATATCTATTACGATGACTACTGCTTTTAGGGAAGTATACCAACACTGTTATATCAACCACAGAGCACTGGAAGTCAGCAAAATAAATGTTAACCAAGGTTGTCACAATTGAATTGTAGATATAAAGTGAATATGTACCAAGTGCAATCCAAGTGCCATTATGGAGAGTATAACAAACCACAAAGGAGGATCCTAGACTCCATGGAGAAGAATGTATTGTCTGCATTAGGTGAGCAATATACATTTAACCTCGCCAAAATGTACTCCATGCAAATAACGTTTATGTATGGAATGCAACACTTTGCCTCAAAATGGTCTTGTAACCACATTTCACGCCAATATTAATTATTATTGCAAGGGTCGAAATAACTAGATTGGCGGTCTAGCATAGGCCGACTGAGATCATCAATTCCATAATTTTGAATGAGACATTGCTGACCCACACAGCATAGATATTGCCAGAAATAAAATATCGTGGTATAAAGAATACGTCCAAGTATAAATAAAATATCCGAGTATAAAACTGTTAAACACTCTAGTCAAGATACAACAAAATGGTAATCAAAAATAATTTGAAAGGTCTAACGTGCAAAGTTAATGTTTTGTTTCCTGTGTTTGCGGTTGCTTATAGCTTCCGTACCAGTAAATGTGACAAAGACTTTTACCATATGCGATTATGGATGTGCAGACGGAACGGCGTCCATGGCATTGTTTGAAAAATGCACACGTAAGTCCCGTGTTCTTTTGCTTTCATCATGCGTGGCTTGGTTGAGATCCCGATTGTTTTTATGAGTCTTTGATGAACGTCTTGTCCGCTGTTACCTGTCAAATGTAGGGTGCAGATTTTCCATGGAAACCCCGTAGATCTCAACATTGTTTGGTAATTAGGAAGTAGTAGATTGTTTCGGTCCTTGTGATATTGAATGTATTTTATTTGGTGTTTTATACATTGTAATAAGTCAGTTATATAGAAAGAAGTGTTAAACGGTTATGCCAGCTTATGTATCATGTCCATGACGTGGTCTCAGTGCTGTTTGTCATATATGTCTATTATGACATTGAAAGGAGCCGCTTTCTAATTTGTCATAACAATATAGTATAAGAATAGAACAACTGAATTTGACTTGCAACCCATTTACGATACCCAAACAGCGACGCCGAACAAACTTAAGTCATTCTACATTTCGGTTATTAACAAGTATTGCCACTGTCTGATTCATTCCTTTCAATTTACCAGATTACCTAAGACAAAATTATGGAGAAAGCCTCGAGATCATCATTCTTTACAATGATCTTGCTTTAAATGACTTCAATTCATTGTTCCGACACTTGGAAGGTAGGTGGACTCTTGCTGAGATTTGATCCCAACTTTGGATACACGTGTAATAGCTGTTCAACTCAAATACTAGTTATATTGAAGACTAAGCTTGCCAGTTAAAATTATTGCATTTTTTATATTAATGGTGTTGATGAAATAGAGGAAACGACGAAAAACAGATACCTCCGATAGCAAAGTGATTAGTAAAAGAAGCCCGCGCCCTGCCGACAATCTGATACCATACATTCCTACTGGTAATATATCAAATTAGACATATCTAGAATGGGTACTTTCCATAACAATAAGCAATAATCAAGCGGAAAAGTGAGAGTGTAATGCGTTGAATTTGTATTGACCATAGTACAAATTGGCAACAGCTGATGCTTCAGCTGGTATATCTATTGGGCGAAACAAACTGCAAATCAGTTGTTGAATTTTTAAGTTATGTGGGAGAATGTGCTTATTCATAATATGATGAGAAACGGAGATCATTAGGTCCAGGTCATTCGTCATGCCTTGCATCAATTCAATGTAACTTAACTAATATTATTATTATGATATCTTTGAAAATTAAGAGGCAGGAACTTTTTTTATCAAATGGCTGTTTAAAAGTAGTGTATACAAATTAACTGAAGAAAACAAAAGTTAAGCTGTCCAAAGACCTCAATATTAGGCTATGTACTCATTCTTAAATTGGTCACGAAGCCATAAAGAAGAACAAGATCACTATATCTGCATCAATTCGATTAATCAACCATTCTGATATAATGATATCTTTCAACTTTATTCAGAAGAAAACTTTTTTCCTCATATTGCTCCATGGCTGTCATCTTCAATATTATTATGCACAACATAGATGAACTTAACATAAGTTCCCCTAAACAAAGGACCCAATCTCATGCAAACTTGTGGACAGTTATTTGTAGTCGTGGAAAAAAAAATTGTTTGTCATAAGTAGGTCATGATAACCACTAAGTGAAAACTATGTCAGTATTTGGTAATAGGGTATAAGTAAGACATTTACATACATTTGTATTGTAGAATATTGCCTTAAAATCAATGACAGCTCAAATATGGTCCAACAAATATTAATGAAACAAAATTGACAGGCTACGAGCTTGAGATCATTGGTCAAGGTGAACATTGGTCAAGGTCATTTACGGAGTACGAGGTGGACAACCTTTGAAGGGCAATCCTGGTTAAACAATGGATGGGTTCAATCTATAAAAAAGACATGTTGTTTGCTTCAAACATATTTAAACGAGAACCTCATCTATCTGTGACATTTCTCTATAAACAATGTTTCTAGCCAAAAACATGTCTTTTTTAGAATGACTATTATTACCTTGGCCAGCGAACTTCCATGGATAGTGAAGTAAACTTGCGCATTGGTTCATCTGTCAGCACATTTCTCAAATCAGTTGATGACTTTTAGAGTTATTGATGGAGGGATGGATGGACAAACGGACAACCAGAGACACAGATGGATGGATGGATGGATGGATGGATGGATGGATGGATGGATGGATAGATAGATAGATAGATAGATAGATAGATAGATAGATAGATAGATAGATAGATAGATAGATAGATAGATAGATAGATAGATAGATAGATAGATAGATAGATATACAGACAGATAGACAGACAGGCAGGCAGGTAGGTAGGTAGGTAGGTAGAACTTACATTGGCTGATCTGGTTGGAAGATCTGTGACGTTTTAGTTCAAAAATAGCAAAAGAGGAAAAAATGAGATGGGGGAGACGAAAGAAACCGATTATGAAATATATTACATTCTTCACAGGGTAATATATTAATGTGACGAGAATCTTTAAGAGGGCTGCTTAATGTCATATACCATTGCAGCTACTTTCAACTGATCTGATAACAATTACGGAAATTATTATATGCTGCTCCGGGCCTCCTCTGCTCGTCAAGCTGATTTGTTTTACTTTTTAGCCTCACAACTTTTCATTTAAAACGACACGAAGAAAATTGATACCAAAAGGGTCGTCAGGGTTCCGGGGTAATGGTGTATAATAATATTTTTTTGATAAACAATCTTAGGCAGGTGGACGAAAATTATTTGTATATGCAAGGTTAGACTCGCTAACATCTGGTTTGAACAAATCATCCCATTTATTTTTATTTCAAGAACTTATGAAGATATCAAATGAAGATTTGTCCTGTTTCTAAATAAAATATGATAATGTAGAAGATCCTTCATTTCTTCTGATGAAGAGTGTTGCAGATGGAATAATGATCGCAATTGTTCGATCTTAATATCTAATGACAGCCTCGCCCAAGGCACATCATTTTAATATATTCATTAGCTGGAAAAAGTTGAGATGATGGTCATTTGGCAGTACAAAGAAAATTGCGTTGCTTTTTTACTACGTTCCTCTGTTTTCAAACTGATGGGTCCCTATTAAATTGGTTTGTCATGCTTAAGTCATCTTATCAACAATTTATTTTTCAAGTATGCTTTTGAGAAATTCATAAAAAGGCATATTCTCTGAAATAACACGTCTATTTGTTACAAAAAGGTACAGGAAATCATGAAGGGGCGTGACGTTCCACGCTTATTTAGATGGATGCCTTGATCTTCATATGCAAGGTCAAGAGCACAGGTTTAGTAATTTCGTTGAGATACCTACAGAAATGTTTGTCGTCGGTTTTCAATTGGCCAGCATGGTTGTCTTCTATAAGATCATGCAAGGTGCTCTCTGAACTCGTACTCCTTTTTGGTGTGTTTTGGGAGGGTAGGGGCTATTATTATAATCTGTTTGCTTTTCGGGGGAGGGGTTGGGGGCAGGGTGATTTTGACCATTTGGTGTTGTGCGTTTCACAGGCAGGGTTATTTTTGCGGGGTGGGCGCAGGGTGATTTTGACCATTTGGTGTTGTGCGTTTCACAGGCATCTGTTTATATTTGGGAAATCTTGACGGAATGGTCAATGTTAATTTGGTGTCTTTCATTTTAGGATGACAAACTGAGAACTATTTGAGTTGGGTTATTGTTCATGCTCATCGTCATCTAAAAACGCCAAGAAGACCAGCCATAGGTGACTTTATACAAGATCCCAAAGTCACATTGCGAGTTTGGTTAATTTAATGTTCAGGTGACTGCACACAAAGATGAGGCATCAATGGACTCTTTTGGGCTTAATTCCCGGGTCCGGGACCATTTTAGTAAATTTTACATTTGACCTATTACCAAACCAATATGTGAGCTAGAAAAGTAATGTTGCAGACAGTGATTGTGTTGTGGAATTGATTACTAACTTTCTATGATATCGATCCTCATATACGGGTACTGATGATAATGGCCATCGCAGACTGACACCCGACACTTTCTTTGGAGTGGTGTTATTATTACAACCGTCAGTTAGGAACCTGTCTCAATGTCTGTGCAAGTTCCCGGTGTGACGTCATTCTCTACAGTGAGACAAGACTTTAAACATTAGGTCTCACAGGATTGATACATTGCACGCATTGCAGCTCCGCACCACATTCTCCCTAGGCATAAAAGAACAAAGAGATATTTCAATACTATGATATTTTTGAAATCAGATTCTAGATCCAAATTAATACACTTCTAGAAAAACATTCCCATGTACTCACATGCAGTTCCATATTACCTCGAGCAGTGAGAAGAGCTACAAGTGACATAGTATATATAAATCGTACTTACCATGACCTTTATCAGACTACACATATAAATATACAAAAACTTATAAATGCTACTTTCTCATGCACCCAGCGTAGAAAGATCCATACAAAATATTAAGATGCATATTTACCGATATAAAGAAAAATATCATGATTTTTGCTGGCCCGCTATTTTAACATACAAGAGTACCTTACATGACCACATTAGCAAAACCAAATCTACACAAAAAATATAGGCAATCCAGCATACTTTATTCAGTCCTTCCGATTAGATGGTTATTCATGCTGCATCTGGAAAAATAGAGAAAAAGAGTTATTTACATGCAGACATCCAAGAATCAGATTTAACCTTCCACAAATCGCTACCACATATCTACACTCCAATGCAGGGATGCTGCAGCTTTCTTAGCTTTTTCAGTCGTTACCTGGCACACCAGCTGCAAAGGTAGATTCCTGGCATCAGCTACCCCCTGTGGTACATCCAGAACCATACCAGGATTACTGCTTGAAAAGATGTGTATTCATCCGCCGAATATGGCAGCTGTAGAATTACTCAGCTCCGTCTTTTATCTGCTGTTTTTATTGTCCGATGGAGGTTCAAGCAGCCAAAAGTGTTTGACATTTGCAAATGTGGATGGAGATTTATGCCTGGTCAGTTTTGAGAGTTCTACATTGTTTTCAGAGCATTTTGCAGCACTTGATATGGACAGCTGGACACGCCCACATCGTTACCGTCACACAGCTGTTTGTAAACAATAGCACGTGCATACCGTTACATGTCTAGCGGTCAAGAAAGCGACTCCTTTCATTCAATTGACTCATCTGATTCAGTTCTGAACATTTTTGATAGCTCTTCGGGTTTGAAGTCAAGTACTGAATTACTAGGTTTTGTGGATAACTGCAGTTTTTTTAAACTACTCCGTTAGCAAAGATGTCTGAACGTACCGTGAAAAGTCAAGATAAGAAACGGAAAAGAACTGGAAAAGGCACTGACGCAAAAGAAAGTCGAAGTGAAACGAGTATCAATAACGGCGACTCAATTACTGATTTATCAACGCAGATTAGTGTGGCAGTACAAGAAGCCATCTGCAGTCCAACTATCATATCTGCCTTAAAAGAAGCCCTCTTTCCAGCCTTAGATACGGCCATTCAGACCTATCTTACAAATAAACTGGAGCCCGTAAAACTTCGCTTGGGCAATGTTGAGTGCACGGTAGACAAACATGAAGAGCGACTTACTTCTATGGAGAAAGAAAGAGCAAAAGCTGAAATCCAACAAGAAATGGTCGCTACCGGTAGACACAACAACTTACTGATAAATGGTCTTGAAGAAAAAGATAACGAACAAACTAATCAGGTTGTATTAGATTTGGCTGCTAAGTTAGAGGTAAACTTCGCTGGTACATTTACGGCAAATAGAGTCGGAAATAAAACTAACAACAAAAACAGAATGATTTCCGTATGTTTCGCGTCGCACTGGGATAAAAGAAAACTTTATTTCCAGCGTACAAAGTTGGCTAAGAAAGGACTTATCAACATATACATTAATGAGGACCTAGCGAAAACCCAATCTGAAGTTTTCTTTCTCGCAAGGAAAGCTAGGCAAGGCAAGCTTATCAGCACCACGTGGACCGATAATGGGACTGTGTACATCAAAAAACTTGCTGGGACTGCCACTCCAATAGTGTTGATCAACGATTTACGCAATAATATTCCTGGGTTCGACACCACAAAGTTCATCAAACAATAATTGCTGTTATACTTCTATTATCTTTCCCGATGTACTCTCTATGAAATCTGCAGTTACCGTCACTAGGGACAGTTACAGTCCCTTTTTACCGCTTTTATAAACAGTATTCCGCCGCCTTATAGTTCCTATTGTCTGACAGCAGTACCACACTGAATTTCCAAGATGGCGGCTATTTAGTGTCAGACTGACGAACTCCTCATTAATCTTTTATTCTTTGTTTATTTTACCTGTCCGCAGTATATTTTCTTAACAGTGTAAAAGAAATTTGATACTTCCACACACGTTTATCTTCAACAAGACAGATAAAAGGTGACTACGTTCATCTGTTTCTTTTCTATTTTTTGTTAGGCCTTTTCACCAGGACTTCATGCTCGCTTATGTCGAGCTGTTCGTGCTGATGGACATTAACTTTTGTCTTGCTTCATGTGTCGTACTAATCTCTGTGATAAAAACTTTTAATGACTACTAAACTTGATAGGCTTTTTCTAGAACACATAACTGGTGGACTAAATAATAATTCTCTAACACATATACTCCAAACGCAAATTGACCGTGACGATGAAATTGGAGGTCTAGATACCATTCGTCATTCTCCATATGTTGATGAATTGGCTGACTGCTTGGAAACTAACAATAACCGTTTTACAGTACTGAGTTCCAATATTGACTCCATCAATGCCAAATTTCCAGAAATTTTTGTTTTTTTTTAAGAGCTCCAGGAAAAACATATTGACCTAAGTGCACTCTGTTTTCAGGAATGTCATATACCAGAAAATTTTGATATGTCTTTACTACAAATTAGTGGGTATAAGTGCATCATGCAAGAGAAGATCTGTAGTAACAAAGGAGGTCTAGTAATTTATTTAAAGGAATGTTACGATTATGTTATAAGATCAGAAGTGTACACAAACTCCATGTTTTGGGAGGGGCTCTTTATTGAAATATCGGGCACTGAACTACCAAAGAATATAATACTGGGAAATTTATACAGACCACCGAGAAATTTAAATGAAAATATTACGAACTTTATTAATAAATTAACACAAGCTTTAATATCTCTCGAAAATTCAAATAATGAAGTTTTAATAGCAAGGGACTTTAATATCAACTTACTAAAAATGCAGGAAAAACAATTGTATAGTGATTTCTTTGATACCATGACCTCACATGGTTTTTTTCAAAAAAGTACTCTACCTACTGGGTTCTCCAACAGAAATGGTACACTAATTGATAATATTTTTTGCAAGATCAGTACCTCTACTATTGACACTACCTCAGGAATTTTAACCCAAAAATTTTCTGACCATCAACCTTATTTTACATGTTTGAACAATATAAGAAGCAAGACAGAGAGTCCTAAATACATACAGATCAGAAAAAATGACCTAACAGCTGTAAAAAGTGCTTTAACATACCTAATAAATTCTGATATCATGGCTCGGCTTGATCCGAATAAAAACAGTGACCCAAACATAAATTATAATATTAAAAATGAGACCGTCAGGAAAGCTCTAGATATTCATATGCCATGCAAAACTGTCCGCTTTAACAAATACAATCATAAAAAAACTAAATGGATCACCCATGGAATCCTTACATCTATAAAATACAGAGACAATCTCTACAAACGTTTAAGAAAGATAAACCCCAATTTCCCCGAATATGCAGCACTAAAAACAAACTTAACAACCTACAATAGTATACTAAAAAGAAATATAAGAGCAGCCAAGAAACACTATTATGATTTTATCTTCAACAAATTGAAGAATAACATGAAAGAAACGTGGCCTTCCCTTAATGAAATTTTTAATAGAACAAAGAAAAAAAGACCTTCCCTGATGTCTTTCACATTGATGGTAAGGCTATTTATGACAAAATATTTAAAGCAAATAAAATTTAACAAATTTTTAACTGATATTGGACCTGATCTCGCAAAACAAATCAATAAACCCGAAATAAACAATTTACACAGTTCCTTAACAACACATATGGACATAATTTACAATTTGAAGAAACAACCCCTGAAATTGTTGAAAAAATCACAGACAAAGTAAAGCCAAAATCTAGCTGTGGTCATGATGGTCTTTCTATCAAGCTACTTAAGCAATTTAAAACTGCCTTAATAAGTCCTTTTACTTCTGTTCTCAATCAAAGTGATAATACTGGAATCTTCCCAGATAAACTTAAGATTGCCAAAGTGATACCGCTGTTTAAGAAAGATGATAAAACTGTGTTCACAAATTATCGACCAATTTCTTTACTACCTTCAATCTCAAAGGTCTTTGAAAAGGTGATCTTCCTTCAACTGTATGACTATTTCATTAAATTTGATTTATTTCATGACAGTCAGTATGGATTTAGGAAAGGTCACTCGACTGAATTTGCCGCAACATAATTAATTAGTACAATAATTGAAGAAATGGATTATGGAAACAGCCCCCTTTGTATATTCTTGGACCTATCAAAAGCCTTTGATACCCTGAATCATGACATTTTGATGGAAAAACTTGAATATTATGGTGTCAATAATAACTCGCTAAACCTACTGAGAAGCTATCTATCAAACAGAAAACAATATGTTGACCTTGATGGAACCAAATCTGGACTTTTGGACATTAAAACTGGGGTTCCACAAGGATCCATTCTAGGTCCTCTGGTATTTATAAGCTACATGAATGATTTTTCATATGCAAGCCAAATTTTTTCTATATGCTGACGACACCACTCTATTAACAAATCTTAACATTTTGAATCACAACATTCTTATTAATGATGAATTGAGAAATATAAATGACTGGCTGAAAGTAAATGAACTGTCTCTAAATATTAAGAAGTCAAAATTTATGGTATTCCACCATATTGGAAAGAAAATAGACTTACCTGATGTTTTCATGGATGGCATTCGTATTGAAGCAGTTAACAGTTTTAATTTCTTAGGTCTAACTCTTGACCATAATATTAATTGGACTGATCATCTAGCCAAAATCTCAAACAAAATTTCCCAGACAGTTGGAATTTTGAACAGACCTAAATATTTTTTGCCCACTCATACAAAGCTCATGATTTACAATTCGTTAATACTGTCACACATTAACTTTGGAATTTTAAATTGGGGGTTCAAACTGAATAGAATAGAAAAATTGCAAAAGAAACTCTAAGATGGATAACATGTTGTAAATATAATGCCCACACCGATCCACTGTTTAAAGAGATAAAATTACTAAAAGTAAATGACATCTTTACTCAAATGAAGCTAACATTTTATCATAAATTCACAAATAAAAACCTTCCAAGCAAACTTTTATCACTTCCCTTTAAATTAAGGCAAGACGCCCACAGTCATAGTACAAGAGGGAGTGGTAAATTATTTTTAAATAGAGTAAATACTACTCTAGCTAAACAAAGCTTGAAATATAATATCCCTGTGGTAGTAAATAGTACTGCAAAAAAGATCACGGATAAATTTCACACTCACAGCTTACAGGGTTTTGGTATCTCTGTTAAAAATGAATTTTTAAGGAGCTACCAATTTGTATGCTCAAGATTAAACTGTTATGTGTGTCAGAGAAATAATTAATAATTGCAAATTTATCTCATAGTATGTACCACATCCTTTATTACAGCCACATATGTATGTAATTACTAATTTCAATGGAATCGACACAGAAGCTTTTTTCTCTATTTCTTCTCCTTTTACTTTCTCAGATGTTCAGCCTGCCATATACCTATATTTTTATACATAAATCATTATTATCAAATCTTGTTACATGTATATTAAACTATACATTCTTACCTTAGGGTGGCTCATGTGTGAGTGACATCTTTTTGTCTTAACGTGGGTCTCCCTGACCTCTTGTATCATGTATTTATATTTTGTAATATGAATTTTATTGGTTGAATAAAGGAAATCTGAATCTGAATCTGAAGAAGAAAAATGCTTGTCGCCTGGCCCTGGAACGAAATATGGTGCGTCAGTTTCCAACAAGATCTTCTCCAAGGGTATTGTTTGATCCAGCACTATTGCCAGGATCATTCATTAACAGGCTTGTGAACCCCATAACCACATTTGAGAATGTCAACATCCACCACTGTGCCTCCTCTGACGTGCCTATAAAACAGTGGTGATGAATATGCTGTTTCTTTGATAAGTGTTGTTGTAAACACAGCACAGACAATCTTCAGATGCCCCCTTTCCTCGACAATGAATGATGACCAGCAACTCCCTCTCTCTTGTCAGGGGAAGGACAATTGCTAGAACTCTTTCCTGGTTCCTTCTGATTTTGGCTGTCACTGAGGAGCTTTAGTCCATCCCCACTTCTCCTAGTGCCCCGATGTCGGGATTGCAAAGATATCTCCTCATAGTTTGTAGATAATTCTTGGTTCTAAACTCTGCAGCAAACCTTGGGTGTACGCAAAAGGGCCAACTTTACATGGTGATCCCTCAACATATGTCGTTGTTCCTCCAACGATGGCAATTTTACGGGATAACAGAAGTTGGATACGGCCCACTCCAGATGGTACTGCTTGCTGGGCCCAGGCTGTCTGACTAGTATCTTCTGTAAACTTCTCTCACTTGTGGCTTGCAAAACTTCTGCGAGATGAAAATGAGAATCCTCTATGTCATATGGTCTTCCGATTTTCCCTGCGTGCCCCTCTATCTCTGCTCCAACTCCTCGAAGATCTTCAGTTGTTTCTTGGACATGCCAGTCACCAGAAAATATGGTATCCTCTAGTCTAACAGGGACATAACAATATTTGGCAGGGAGACAAGATGTTTTCCACCACTTCCATCCCATTCTCCTCCTCGAAGTAGTTCCATAACTTATGTTCCTAGTAACTGAGCACAGCCCTCCTATCTGGGAGCCACTTTTTATCAGTAACCATTGACAAAAACTCCTCTTGATTCCTGCCCTACATGGACATAAAAACTGCATCCTCCTCCTCGTCAATCTCACCCAAATGTGAAGCTGATCATCGAACAAGGGTCTAGACGTTTGGTGGTTTTTGATGTGATGCATCCAAATCCTCATTTTCTGAGCATCTTGTTGCCCACAAATCCAGCAGGCAGATTCAGGTTCCATTCAAAATGGAAATTGTTCCTTACATACATACCTCTTGCTATGAAGATCCTTCTTTGGGCAAATTAGGCATGTTCTTCACCCTTTACTGGCCTCGACCTGCTTCACCGACTCATCTGCATTGCTGGGTGTTTCATCTAAAAACTGTCACACTTCACCTGAATCCATTTCATCCTGTAAATATATATATATATATATATATATATATATATATATATATATATATATATGGATAAAAAAACTTACATTCTATAATAGAAAAATTAATTAAGCAAACGTGATTTAAGCAGCATTCCACTTGCCTCACCATTACTATCCCTTCACTTTTCAATTAATATATTAATATATTTACACTGAAATTCGCAACTTAAGCAGATCATTCTGTTTGTGCCACAAACTTTGTTATTCCTGTTTACCATCAGTAATGTTTGAGATAGAAAGGCAGCTTGACTACCCCACTACTGGTGCTAACAGTAGGTAAGTCATCATCAGAGTCACTATCTCCATCTTGCTGAGGGTCGTCCTGGCTCAAGCCAGTGGCTGGACCTCGCTGCTCTCCATCTACCTGCTTCATCTCATGTTTCATGTCAGGTTGGGAATAATCTTGTGACAGAGACCCTGACGGTAAAAGTACAGTGTTATCTAAATCTGTCGATTGTGTTGCTTGATCTTGATCACTAATGTTGTTATTAAATAAAGCAGCTAAATTGATAACATTGTTATCTTCCAGCTCATCATGACTGTAAGCAATGGTCATGTCAAGATCCAGGAACTCGTATCTCAATCTACTCATCCACATTGGTATGAAGTGATCATTGCAGATTTTCAGACGTTTGTGATGTACCACAGATTCCTGCCTTTGATTCCATCTCCTATACAGAACTGGTGACAACATTCAGTGATCAATTATAGCCCTGCCCACACAGACTTCAATTTCCTACTTTGGCCAACTTTTGATGCTGATTGCATTTTGTTGACCAAATCCATGGGCTCATACATTTGCTCCACCAGTTTGAGATTGTAATCTTTTGTCGTGCTTGAGCAATTTTCAAATTCTACCTTGCCTGCTGATGAACGCAAAGAAGTTGTTCTTGAAGCTGTTTCACAAATTCAGGTTCACTGGCATCCTCAATACTTACCAAATGATTCCCAAGCAAACTATACACTGATTTTGTCTATTCACTTCCCAACATCAATATATTAGCTGAGCACCCTGTCTGACGATGGACCATGCTTCTGATTGCCCTAGCTATTAAAGGAAGCTCTTCATCCCAAGTTGTTTGGTTTCCTCTCAGACAGCATCGTATTGTGTGCAGCAGCAGACAATTATACCTTAAATAACATTATATAAAACTTTATTTTATGACGGTTGCCCAATTAACACAAATGACACACTAATTTCCCCTGGGGCCCTCAGAATATAATGTGCAATGCGTGCATATGGTAAAACATAGGCAAATATGATAATATTAGTTTACAGCGTGAAAGGTAAAAAATAGTGTAGTGTATAATAACAATACAAGTAGTAGAAGCAAGAACATTAATTACATATTGCCAATAGCCCTGCGAGAGAAAATGTAATGGGTACAAGCCCTTTTAAATATGGGCAAGTTTACAGCATTCTTCACAGACAGAGGTAAGGAGTTCCATGTAACATCCCAGTATAACTCAGGTTACACTTCAAGAACTTTTTCTTGGATTTGGGAACACAGGTATTACATTTTGATAATAATAATAATAACAATAATCTTTATTTAACGAGGGTTGATACATATTATGAAGTCAATATGACCTGGTAAGTGTGTCACTTATCTTCCCCAGGGCCCTCACTTTTTAGTAAAAGGTAAAAGTATTGTGTTACATTTATGGTAAGATATTTACAATGAAATGGTGACTAAGGCTAAAAAAGTGTACAGAGATCATGAACGTCCAAATAGAGCAGTCATTAGCATACGTTACATATGGTTAAAAAAGTTTCTGATGTATGCTCGTTTGAATGAGTTAAAAGTTGCGCTTTCTCGTATCTTTGGATCTGTATTGTTCCTTAGTTTGGCACCGTTATAGGCAAAACTGGTCATATAAATCTGTTTGTGTTTGCCTGCTGGTAAATATAAATCTTTTCTGGCAGAAGAGCGTGTTAAGCGCGAATGGGTTTCTTGTACATAATTGAACATATCATACATATATTTTGGTCCTAAGTTGTTTACACTTCTATATACTAGGGATGTAATTCTAAAATCTATTCTGTCCTTTAGGGGCATCCATTTCAGTTTTTTGAACATATCTTTACTAGGATGCAGAACGTCTGTAATGTCAAGGATAATACGTGCTGCCCTTTTCTGGGCGAGCAATAGGTCATAAACACAGGGTGAATTACCCCAGATAACTGAGCAGTAGTCCATGTAAGGCAATATATGAGTGTTGAAGAACAATTTGCGTACTTCGAAAGGTAAGTACCTTTTAATACGCCTTAGAAGTGCTAGTTTTGAGTTAATTTTGGATGTTATATTTTTTATATGCTCATCCCAGGTGAGGTCTTGATTGATTGTGACACCTAGAAGTTTGTCACTTTCGACATGATCGAGCTGTTCACCATTTATGGACACTTTCAGTTGCTTGTCTTCTTCATTTAAGGATCTCCTTTTTGCCTAGTGGTAATCAACATGGATTTGGATTTTGTAGCATTTGCTACCATATGGTTGTCAGAGCACCACTGATCAATATATCCCATATCCTCCTTCAGCCTCATGTTGATTTCACTGACACTGTTTCCAGAAGTTGTTATGGTGGAATCGTCTGCGTACATATGCAGTTTGCTGTTTTTGACTGTCATTGGTAGATCGTTAATGAATAGTAAGAAAAATAAGGGTCCTAATATGGACCCCTGGGGTACTCCTGTTTTTATTGGTAGTTTTTCAGACAATTTTCCTTTGAAAGTAGTACACTGGCTCCGGTTCGTGAGGTAAGATTTGAAGAACGATAGTGTGTTTGGAGCACATTTATAAATTGAAAGTTTGTTTAAAAGAATTTCATGATTGATCAAGTCGAATGCCTTGCGTAGGTCCAATAAAATTACTCCGTTCATTTGGTTATTGTTTACTGCATGAGTCCAGATATTTATCATGTTTGCAAGTGCTGTTTCGCAGGAAAATAAATTTCTGAAGCCAGACTGAGCCGCGTGGAGAAGGTGGTGTAGTGACAAAAATTTGTAAAAACAATTATGTACATGTCTTTCAAGAACTTTTGACAATGTTGACAGAATTGATATTGGTCTAAAATTTTCACTTTGTTGGGTACTTCCTTTCTTATGGATGGGGACAACTTTAGCCGTCTTCCATTCTTCCGGATATATTCCTGTTGATATTGATAGGTTAAATATCCCTGTAAGGGATGGTGCAATGGCTGTAGCTCCTAGGCGGAGGAGCTTGGGAGGTATTCCATCAAAGCCAACAGCTTTGCCGTCCTCAAGTTGTGAAAGTTGTTTCTCCACAAAGTCTGATTTAATTTCTGGGATGTCAAAAAATGTTTCATTTTCAACATTGGAGTAACAAAATCTCGTAATTCATTGTGGTTGTCTTTGTTGTATGAAGGCATGTCTTTTGTCAAAGACGATGCAATATTGGCAAAGAAAACATTGAAGGTGTTTGCGATGTCCTGTGGGTCCGACAAAATATTGTTTTTGTCATCCTTCAGCGTAATTGGGGTTGCCGATGCATCCTTTGGGGCTATTTCTTTTACTAGGTTCTACAGTTGTTTACTATCTTTTATGTTAGCTTCGATAAGTTCTCTATAGTATGTTGTTTTCCCATTTTTTACAAGTTCATTTGCTTTATTTCTCCAAAATGTTTTGTTTTGTGTGTCATTGAGCCTTGAGTATTTATCCCTGAGGTGAATAGCCTCTATTATATCATCCGATAGCCAATCAGGCTGTTTAGGGCGTTTCACACGTCGCTCCTTCATGGGTGCATGTTGGTCTACAATATTTAGAAACAGCGATTTCCAACAGTCTAAAGCTTCATTTGGGTCATCGAAAATATCACATATGTTTTGATGAAGAATGTAGGTTCTGTTGGTTGTCTTTGACATTAGTAAACATTTGTTGCATGTATGTTGGACTTGGTCCATGTAAGGCTTTAAACACCACTATAGCATTTTTATACATCATTCTCATATCAAGTATCATCAAGTTCAGTACATACATCTTGGGCATGTGAAATGGCAGGAAATGTCGGATTCTACATAGCAAAGCAAGATTTGCACATGTTTTCTTGCAGACTTCAGACACTTGCTGGTTCCACGTTAAGTGTTAATCGATTGTAATCTCCAGTACTCTTTGGCTGCTAATGTTTTCCAGATGTACATCATCACTTTTACCATAAATCTCTGCCTAATCTAAGTGCCGTACCTTTTGTTTAGAGAATATTAAAATATACTTTTACTTTGAGTCTCATTTACAATTATCTTATTAAATTCATACCAGTCATGTATGAGGAACATTTTGCTATTTAATCATAACTTTATTAAAGTAAGTTACCTTTCATGGACGCTGGTACCACCACACACAATCCTGATGTTATTCTGTCCAATCGATAATGCACAATACCATTCAGTAGAACTAACTGACTTTTACATTTTTGCCTTTGACCAGCATTGACAGAAACAGCAAACCAAAATGCTTTCCTGTTGGTACAACAATATAATCTTGAGCATTGCTCAGGCATGAAGCACATGTAGCCTGAATGAAGCTGTGCAGGGGAACTACGACTCTCTTCACTAAAGTAACTTTGGAAACACTGACAATTTCATTTCCACTATGCTTCATTACTGCATTAATTCTTTCATTGTCAATCTGTAACATGCAACAATTGAAGTCGATCTTGCATTTCTGGGCAACGAAAAGTCTAACCCTAAGATGAACTGATCTGTAACTGACCCCTCCCCCCGCCAGCCACTTGATGGATGGTATTTACAATTGATCCCAAAGAATTAACAGAGGAAACTGCAGCACCAAACTTACCATGATCATCATCGTCTTTGTCATCATGATCATTATCATCTTCATCATGATTTGGCTCTATGGAAGCCACCCTTGCATGAAGAATGGATACAAATCGAACTTCCTGTCAAACATTGATGGTCTACGTAATGGCGTTCCTTGACATCTTGCCTTGTCATAATTTTTCTTCCTGTTGTTTTTTCCCGGTTGGTGTCTATCCTCAGATTTGTCAGACTTCTCTTTCTTAGATTTCGGCAATCTATTTTGATAAACATCCCCCCCAGCCACTTGATGGATGGTATTTACAATTGATCCCAAAAATGTACCAGAGGGAGCTGCAGCACCACACTTCCCATAACCATCATCATCATCTTCATCACCATAATGTGATTCCATGGAAGCCACCCTTGTATGAATAATGGACGCAAATCGGACTTTCCGTCAAACATTGATGGTCAAGGTAATGGTGATCCTTGACATCTCGCCTTGTCAGCATCTTTCTTCCAGTTGTTTTTTCCTGTTATGATCTTCAATACACGGAAAACACTGAATGTAATTTTTGAAACAGAACTTTTGCTCCAAAAAAATAAATATCCGATGCGATGTTGTGCATACATTTCAGAACAGAAGTTCTGCTCAAAAACTCGGTATCTGCACTGCCGGCATAAAAAGAAGTGAAATGTTGGACACACTGAACTATAGTATCAGTACAGAGTCAAATGAAATGTCCACACTAAAGTCTATAGTATTCCCACTCAAGTGTAAAATAAAAAAAGACGCTGAAGTGAAACGTGGATCCACAGAAAAGTATCCCGTACACAGTCAAGTGCAAATACACACAAAGTGTAATGTTATTCACACTCAAGTGTAGAGCAAAAGGAACTCATTGAAGTGAAACATTTTCAAACTCCAGTATTATGCACACAATCTGATTCAAACAACACACGTAACCTATTTCACACTGAAGTGATATAAATATGAAACAAATACAAATATACCTAAGTGATATTACATATAACAATCACACTGAAGTAAAATGCAGTATACTTTTTATAACTTTGTTTGAAAACCACATGATGTGTATCAAAGGTTTTTCTATGACTGCAATTATTACATGCAGTCAGAACAACTATGACCAAAGAACAGCTGGTGTTGAAGTAAACAGAAGTTTGTGTCTGTTTGTTGCTATCTACTTCCAATTGCTGTAAACAAGTTAATTTTCCAGGGAGCTGCCTCAAATTGGATGCAATGTCCCCACCTTGACCTCCAACAACGATCAAGCGACCTGCTTCAACTTGCGAGATGGCGGGAATTTAAACCTGCATTCACTATTGAAAGCATATGCAAACATCATGAAAACCCACAATCTTCATAATTCTAAATGGTGAATCACTAATCCTGTCCTATTGGTGTGTATTAGAACAGAACTTCCACTCTAAACCCATGCACTTACTATCTGCTATAAGGGTCTTCACATACGTGATTCACATGTACATCAATCAATGGCTATCCTCCTGTCAATTTCTGAATTTTGATTCCAATTGTCCAGGCGTTGGTCTTGCGAATTTTGACACCAATGTTGTGGAATTGACTACTAAATATCTATGATATCGATCTTCGTATACGGGAACTGATGATAATGGCCGTTGCAGATTGGCAGCTGACACTTTTCTTGGAATGGTGTTATTAACACAATGGTCCATGAGTAACCTTTCCCTATGTCTGCGCCAGTTCTCGCGGTGACGTCACCCACTACAGTGAGATGAGACTTTAAAAATTAGGTCTCACAGGATTGATATATTCCACACATTGCAGCTCGGCACCCCAATGGTCTCATATCAGGGCCAGGTAATGACTGTACACACAGGACATTGTACCTTATTCCTAGGGGTAAAAGGGCCATCTAGTTTCCACTTGATAGCTCCACGCATTTTAATTTAGTAATTGCATACCGCAGATGTTAATGATATTGAACATTGTGCTGGTCCTGTACAAGGGCAAGTTAAGAAAGAACATGGGCGCTATGGACTTACTTTTCAAGCTTTACAAGCCACCTGAGTCCATGCATGCAAGGTCAGCTGAACCCATCGACCTTTTTTGTTTGTTCAGGGCTGGTGGTGTCGGTTATCATGTTTTGTTTGCTCTTTGGGGAGGGGCAATGCCGGGGAAAGGGGCAGGGGCAGGGGCAGGGTTGTATGGCGCTGAAGATTTTTTGCGTTTTACAAACTTCTGCTTTCTTCACGTAAGACAACACCTGATAAAAATATATATGCACTTAAAGTTCATACGTACTTTCAAAGAGTATGAAAACAGTTTTTAATATAAGCTCAGGCTGCGAGAGAGGTGAGAATGTATATTATCTTGGCCAGTGCCATTTTGTTTATGTGGAATTTTTTTTTCAACACATGGAGTATGCTGTTTGTAATTTTGACTTAAATATACAATTGTATATTCAAAAGACAACGGATAGTTTGTCAAAAGCGCATATTAACAGACACAGAGTGAGCTCTGCCAATATTTTACATCCAAGATTATACCAAAAATACAAATATTTGCAAGTATGTGCGATCAATTATATTTCAACTATCAAAAGATTTAGACTGGGGACAAGTAATACCCAAGGGATACCCCTTACTGGTTATACTCTATATTCGGGAAGTTATAAATATCTCATGCACTTCATAAAAAATTATATTTTGTGTTTAATATATATATGTACACACACACACACACACACACAAATATATATATATATATATATATATATATATATATATATATATATATATATATATATATATATATATATATATATAATGCAATGCCGTTTCTCCTTTCATTCATCATTTGAACATATCATTAGACATATTAAATGATTTGATTAATTCTATTTTGTGTTACCATTAAATATTTGATTATGACATTAATTAACTAAAAATATATATGGTGTTATGATTTATTCAGACCAAAAGAGGAGCGTACATTTTCCTAGTTCCAAAATTTAGTAATGATATGTTTAAATGGCTATTATCATAATATAAATGGATTTCATCATAAGAACAAACGTTAATTTAATCGAAACAGTAAATCGATTTCAAATTATCATCAAATAAAGTTTTACTTATGTCTAAATAATTTCCCGTTTAGACTTATCATGAAATCTTTTTTCCTGATATCATTAAATGTAATTGTTGATAACGGTGAATGTATTTAGTGACATGATTAAAAAAAACGAGAACATTTCAACATAACAAAAACGTAACAAGAAACACATTTAATGATAACATGAATTCTATTCAATGTTATCATCAAATATTTGATGATAAGTTTTAACTACTGCATAAAAAGAGAAAAAGAGAAACGGTGTTCCAGAATATATAAATATATAATCTATCTATCTATCTATCTATCTATCTATCTATCTATCTATCTATCTATCTATCTATCTATCTATCTATCTATCTATCTATCTATCTATCTATCTATCTATCTATCTATCTATCTATCTATCTATCTATCTATCTATCTATCTATCTATCTATCTATCTATCTATCTATCTATCTATCTATCTATCTCTCTCTCTCTCTCTCTATATATATATATATATATACATATATATTCTCGTGTTAAATAAATTTACCAATTTTAGATTTCAAGAGCAGGTTCGCTAATGTGTTTATCATGGCTAATGGCACAAGCTTCTATGAACAATGCCTTCCTGCAAATACACTCAACTTTGGATTGTGCACTACAGCGCTCCATTGGACTTCTGGTTGGTAAGTTCAGGTTCTGAATAAAGACAAAGACACCATTTATCGTAGTTGTTTTCGACAAGATTCATCTGCCGTACATATATCTTTTATGAACAAGCATCTTTCTCAACATATTGATTGATTCATTCATTCAATATCACAATAGTCGAGTTGAGGGAGAATCAAAGCTTTGTAGAACGTAAGAAGGAGTTTAGTGTCCAGGTATCTGGATGCCCTGCCGAGTGCAGCTAATTTGGAATTTAATTTACGAATGGCGTAGTCAAAGTGACCAGCAAAAGATAGAATATTGTCAAGCTCGACACCCAGACACTTGAAGACTGTCACCTCTTCAATAATCTCATCATCTATTTTAATTTCCAAATAATTAGGATTTTTCAATTTAGAAGGTGAGCCAAAATGCATGAATTTGGTCTTACTAGCATTTAGCGTAAGCTTATTCGTCTTAAACCATTGTGACATATTATGTAGCTCAAAATTCAAAATCTTGCTGGGAATACTAAAGAGCTGTGTTGTCCGCATATAACATAACATTACATTTGTTTATTGAGTCTGGAAGGTCATTGATATAAAGAATAAAGAGAAGAGGACCAAAAATAGATCCCTGGGGAACCCCACATTTCAGTACCTTGGGGTCCAACAGGGATCCATTAAAGGTTGGACACTGATATCTATCGGAAAGGTAGGATAGAAACCATGAAAGTTCTGTTGCATCTACACCATAAATTTTGAGTTTTTGTGGATCAGGATGTCATGCTTCACAGTGTCGAATGCTTTTTTACCGTATCAATTATACCAGACAAAACAGTTTTGTCTACAAAGTCATTGGGATGAAAATTTCAATATTTTGAATCGTCTTTGCTTTTAATCAGATTTCATATAACATAGCGATCGGGTAGCAATTTGGATGTAGTAGCGGGTTTAGTTTTTTTTTTTTTTTTTTTTTTTTTTTTTACTGTTCATCCCAGCAAAATCTCATTTGATCAGCTAATACAATCTGTGATACAAATTTCTAATAACATTTTATTGAAAATGCTCATACATCCAATAAAGAGAGAATTATCCAGCTTAACAACTTTCCTCGGCCTGTTGTGCGCAGATCACACCCAAAGCATGCCGAAGAAAGCTGTCCCCAGCCTGAGCCTCCGACTTGTCACTAAAGGAGTTAAAATGCTGCAACGATGCTGCATTCAAAATGTCATGTTCCACCAGTGTACGATATGTATGTAACTCTATCTGAAATGACATTTGTAGCCCCAGCAATTTGGGAGAAGAAATCCTACATTTCCAAGGCAGCGACGAAGACAAACGGATCTGGAAAAAAAATGCAGCCGTGGAGTTGGAACAATTTCTTCTTTCACGTAGAAAAGAACTGGCTCCAGGTATACGAATATACATTTAAGTTGTTTTTGTCTTCTACTTCCTTTCCAATTGACGAAATTTACCGATATATGAAAGTTATTAGAAATGATACGGCTATTGATGTGAAAATGATTTTTTTTTGTTTATTTGTTTGTTTGTTTGTTTGTTTGTTTGTTTGTTTGTTTTTTTTTTTTTTATTTGGAGCGATCTCTGTACTCATTCAGTGTGTGCAGAGTCACTGATGTGTCATGCTTTGTTGGGGTGACTTTCATTATTTCGTAAACAATTGGAATAAGCTAGAATGGTGACCTACATTCTCATGGGGAAATTCCTCATGTGGTCCACAGTGGATTCGGATGGGTGACCAATGAAAAAACTCTGGAATACTGGTGAGATTTTTAAACCTAAATTTATAAAGCAGCTCCCGTTATGAATGGGACAGGGAGGAAACTTCTTAGGTCTGCCAGGAGTTGTGTCACTTCAAGCCAATGGAACTGTGAGCCATTGGAACCAAACTGCACCTCTGTGGGATTTGTATCAGACTATTTGGCACCTGCCATAGGACTTGGAACTGTTGGATAATGGGTAATCTCTCACCAGGGATTAGGAGTTACCTACAGACGGTTTTACAAATTGTAATACCAGCCTAGCTGAGTGTATAATATCATTAACCTAGGTTGTACTGATTTTGTCTGGTAATATATTGCTATTGTTGAAGCCACGATCGTTGTCATTCTTTGTTGAGTTCAGGTAAGATCTAGAATATTCAGAAGGTAGGCATCAAAACAGATACAATATATCCATATGATGACTCCATATAAATGTGAAAAAGCATTGCCAGACGCCAGTCGAAATGAAGTTTTTAATGTTGATATGTTTTAATTCCTCAAGCCTTAATATTATTGATGGCAATTGGTATGATAAACGGGCAACAGATGAGTAACAGAGATTATTGTCCTCTCTCTTAAAGGTGTCTTGTGGACTACAGGAGTTACAGAATGATCTGTTGTCTATATTTTATGATAATGACATTTTCAATATTTTTCATTTATGCGTCTTTGATGCTTACCCACTAAATCGCCGGATCCACAGTATCATTTTGACGTACCTGGTACCTCCATAGCTCTGTCAAAACCGGAGCAGCACAGTCCTGCTGAGCACATGGCGGCAGTAATTCTGTTTAAGTTCAATCGAAACACACATTACAGCCATGTGCAGTTCACTTCACGGACTAACAAGACAATGTTAAGCACATCTTTTTATTGATTACTGTTGTATAAACCACTTTTGCAGGTGGGAAACTGAGCATAAGTTGCTCTACTGTGGATGCAACTGGATATCACACCTACTTGGAGGTTAAAAAGGCATTATCAGACATATGGAAAGAAATGGTGGAAGAAAAACAGATACAACAGGTAATAGTTTTCTCGGGTTTTGGGCCTGGGTATTATGTATCTAATTAAGCTGATTTTAACAAAGAACAGTTGCTACAATTCAAACCCAAATCTCTTTGTAACATTCATTATAACCACAATGCATATATACATATATATATATATATATATATATGTACGTTACTGCAATAGTCTCGAAAATGCAGGAATACTAACATATACTGCTTGGCGGTGATAACTGCTGTGTAAACAAATGGTTATTTTCGTCCCCCACACTGGTGCATAAATGTTATTTCCTACTGACTACCGGGCCGGTCTTATGGCTGTTGAGTGAAATTTTACCCTCCCTTTTTCGTGCAACTGTGTTCCACTGTGTCTGTACCTCACTGATCTTTTAAGTTTTACCCACAAATTTGTGACTGATTGCATGAGTTGGATCTTGGCCATTAGTAGCATCACCAAGCAGGTAAAATGCCATTCAACAAAATTGTCGATTTTATTGTTCAAAGGTTAATTTCATTTTCAAGGATTTTTCTCTTTAAAATTAACCGTTTTTAGTCATATTGAGAATGTTAGCTAAGTGGAGTCCAGGTTGTACTGTATTAAAAGTGCCACAGCCCACACCCATAATTATTGCTGATGTCTGTTCAAACTACCGGTGGATCCAGGAGGATTTGCGTAAAGAAAGTTCACATTTATATTCATTTTTTTTAATTCGCAGTATGACCATAGATTGTTTTGATGGTACCTATTATCAGATATTATTGCTAAGTTTGTAGCTCCATTGGTTTTCATAAGTCTTGCTTCCTTTACCAGCAAAATTGTCCGACATTTCTATTAAAGGCTATCGTATGGCAGAAACTATATAAAAGGGCAGGATACTACCATACATAAAGTCTGTTTTTTTCAAACAGTGGTATCAGTTTTGAAAAGTATGCAAATTAGGTTCGTTTGGAAAATTCAAACCTTGAATATCTGCAAACCTATTACACGTAGAGGTGCCATTCCAACTCCAATCCATAGGTTTGTGTTGTAAGCACACCTAGCCCAGTAAACCACAGAGAAATCTAGAATACCTTCTAAATCATTACAAGTGCAGTTGTCATTCCAGCTTCGATTCATTTTGTGTGCCGCAGCCGCATCCAGTGAACTACAAACAGAAATTAAAAAATTTGAATTTATACCTGTTAGGTTGACCTGAAAATTTTGAAATATGAGATATGTATCTCCAAAACTATTATGCGTAAATATGTATCTTTTTCGTTCACAACCTAGGTTTGTTTCACATCAGTTTTGTCTGGAGTTTGATATATATCTCCAAAACTATTATGCATAGATGGGAAATATTTCCTTCACACCCTAGGTTTGTTCATCATCAGTTTTGTCCCGAGTTTGGCCCTCAGACGCCAGCCACTAAAGCTAGAATCTCTGAACAGTGTATGGTTCAATCAGTGAGGTCGAAACCGTGCAAATGAAGAGCAACAAAAGCAGACTTGCACATATGTGTGATACACCAGATATACAACAGGCCATGATCTGTCTTCAATAGCCAATTACATGTATATGTACATCACTAGCATTTGTTGTTTACGCTGCATGGTGTCAGGCATGACACTTGTATGCTACCATATGGTGCCTACTTTATCATCAGTCTATGCTGTAGTGTCAACAGTGACTGGTAAATGAATCAGACTTGCAAGAAGGAATGTACCAGAACCAACTGGAGTTTTTCAATACATGACCAAATCTTGTTTGTGTGCTGACTTTTGCCATATTAGTTTTATCAAGACTTCTGTCTTTCTGTCTGCCATTTCCTTCTTCCCTGCAGATTTTGTTTTCATGCTAAGAGCCCTATTTTCCAACAGTTGGGGTTTTTTATTTTATGCTATCTGTCATGCAGCTTTTCCAATTTCAATTTGAGTGTAGAAGACAACAATTTTCCTTTGTAGGCACATAGATAGATTCGATTTGAAGCAATATTATTCGTACTTTGTAAATTGTGTTTCCAGGCAGATATGTCATACTTTTAACATTCCTATTCATTCTGATGTATGAGTGACCAGATGAGTAGATAGGTACATATATATGCTGCTTCCTTAAATGATTAGACAAAACATTAAGGCACTAATTTTCTATCACTTCACTCTCAAGGAAAGATCACCCTGTACGTAAAACATGTGTTGATGTAATATGTAATGGTTGTAATTTTGCATTACATTGTTTACAAGGTAAGGTCACACTCTACTTAACTTGGGTGTTAAGATGTAAAGTTTTGTCATACTTATATGCAGCTTGTTCATTTTTTGTATTAGATAGAACTGCAGAGGACCGTTATGAAGTTTTATGATCGAAGTGAAGAAGAACTCCTGTTTCCATTCATGAGCCCGACATCTGCTTTATATGGCTTGGATTTGGAATTGCTGAAAATCGAAACTTTTAGGACACCTTGCGTTTTCAAAGAGTCTCTGCAAAACAGAACTGGTATGTTTCAACTAAATAAATACCTCCATGTACACATCCCAGTATCTATTTCTTGCCTCCTGGCCAAATACTTATTCATTCATTTGATGGTCTGTATGCATTTTTTTTTTCTTTTTTGTGCCTCTGTTGACTTGACAGTCTCCCGATATCCCATATTCTTGTGATGTTTTTATAGTTTTGCCTTCTCAAAGGGAAAAAAACATCAGGCAGATTTTCTTCAAACTTGGCGGGGATGATCCGCTGATGGTCCATTGTCCGCAGTTGGTCTGCCACTCGTATGTCTGGTCACATTTATATTTTCATCTTTCTAAAACTTTCTTTCATATTTTTTACCAAACTTGGTTGAATAGGAAAATATGTTGGGTGGGTCCCTACCACACTCGTTCAACAAGCTAGTGATTTAATTTGGTTGCATGTTGCTCTTTTTCATTTCCTTTTCCTTCATTTCACCTCACTTCACGTCACTTCCATTCATTTTACTTCACTTCCATTCAGCTCATTTTACTTCAGTTCAATTCATTTCACTTCACTTCACTTCACTTCAATTAATTTTGACTGCACTTCACTTCACTATATTTCGCTTCACTTTACCTCATTTCACTTCGCTTCATTTTTTTTTCCAAATTGCAGAAAATCCTATCTTCTAAAACCACTTCACCAATTTACCAATTGTTTTGAAATAACACAAGGACACTTCTGGACAGTGCAAGACCGTACTTTCTACAACAGGCGCGGCACAGTGAATGGATGGGCTGAATCCCATTCCCAAGGTCACAGGGCAACTTCATGAATTTTGCTGTTGACCTGATAACGTGAGAACCATTTGATGTAAGACTTTGATGCTTGTTTTCCAGTATGTGGGCCAGACCTGCACACCACCTGGACTTCATGTCCAATCTCACCGGATCACCTTCATGAAAGATAACTGGGAAAGAATATCAGCTAGGACTGTGACTATCGAGGCATTACTTTGATATTTGTGCATACCGGTCTTCGAGAAAAGAGGCTTTGACCTAATTTGAAAGGTCCCAGAACCACTTCATTCTTTTCATGTAAAGTCAGCTGCGCACAGGACTGTTACAGTGCTCTTGTTTTATTGGTTTGTGTTATATGTATGTGTGTGTGTGTTTGTAAATTTGGACTTCTCCAGAACTTCAAGCTAACTTCTGTTCAAACTGTGAAGACATATAGCTTGACTACATATCCTACAAAGATGTTTAGTAAGTGGAAATACATCTAAATGCTGGTCAGAAGAAAATGTCGAAAATATGGCAATCATTAGTCAGGGTTCATGTTATCATGGTCTCAAAAGGAATGCTTGTGTGCATGTGTGTATAGACAGTTATCTACATAAACTGTACGCCAGGTCCACTTCAAACCTGGTACAGATGTACCTTGGATGAATCTCTATCACGTGTCTTTAAATGGCAGTCCTCCAGTAGATTGTGTATTATATCTGATTTTTTCTTTGAATGTTACGGAAAATCTTTTAACATCGTCCCTGGAACTACTTGGATGGTAAATTGGGTTAATAAACTATGTTTGAAGAAACTGATGCATAACGGATATTGAAACACAAACCATGGGGGCTGGGGTGAAATGGGGCGATTTGAATCTGTCAGCTATGCTTATACTCTGGGTACATGTGGTACCTTTAAATAGGAAGGGGGAGATCAAACAGTTTTCTGTTTTGCAGATTACCTGCAAATGTTTCCAATATTTCAATTTTGAATGATGATTATCTGTTTCAGACACCAAGGACAACCAAAACATACGACGTGCCGTATGCAAACAGGCAGCTTTCAGTGTGCGTCAGTGGGCTGATCCGTTTTTCAGAAACGGCCTTCTCCCCTCAAGACCGCAAGCAAATAAGGACGCTATTTTGGAATCTTTATTTACACGTCTTGAAGCAGAGTTCTTCAAGGATCCAGTAAGGTTTGAAATGATTGGTACCAATACTTATGTAGAAATTACTAAAACCTAGTAAATAGTACGAGACGACGGAAGGGGATTCACGTGAAACAAAAATGTGGAAGTTAACAGGAATTGAAAACTGATTCTATGGAGGAACCTAACAGACAAAAACAGTCCTCAACTGAAACATTTCGACATCAATATACGCTTCAGCTTTCTGCACGTACCCATTATGTATGCTTGATTTATGCATCTTGCGTTATATATGCTAGGTAGGTTTATTTTCATATAAGGTACAATTTTGGGGGTAGGCTACTATAACCCTTTTGGTACCTATGGACACAAACAGGTACAGAGGGTTGTAAACTTAGTTATGACACCGAAAGTATGTTTCAGAAGGGTTTATTCTACTTAAGTACAGAGACCACAGAGACTCTTGCAATGACATGAATGGAACAGACTGAACTATGGACTATGTAGGAAAATCTATCACAATGGAAATCGTCTTGTGTTTTACCAGTTCTAAATGTGGACACTAAAAGGCAGTGCCAGAGTCACTTTAATCTTTAAGGTGGCCACGTATATTGTATTTAATAACGCATATCTCCATATGATAACCACCCCATCATTAAAGTCCATTTATTCATTCAAATTTTTTGGGACCGGTGATTATTGAACTCTATTAAATTGATGATTCCTATGAGCATGAGAGTCTGCAATCTGCTTCAATGAATATACAGCTATGTGCATTTTATATATGTGACCATCACATATGTGTATATATATATATGTGTGTGTGTGTGTGTGTGTGTGTGTGTGTGTGTGTGTACGTATGTATGTATGAGAGATTTTGATACATAATTTCACATTATGATACAATACACAAATTTAACAGAAAATGAGGTTAGGGAATAGATATTGCTTAGCTTCTTTCAAGTGTTTTGAATTTATTCTGCCCAATTTTCAACGTATTGTTCATCCAAATTGATTTGTCAGTAGTGCAGTATATGGCGATTGTTTCTAAGGTGTCTCCTAGTCTTTCCTGTGGCTTGATTGTAAAGCCGGACAGTCTCAGTGTCCCTGGAGTTAGGTCTGTTTCCATATCAGACTGGCTGTGTTCATCTAAAAGGTCAATACTACTTACATGTGTTGAAGACACATTACTTTTACTTTGACCAGCTAGGATCTTGTTTAGGTCCACCCTTGGCTCTGATTATTTGCATTTTGGGACAGCAATTATAATCGAAGTGAGTCCATCTTGCTTAGGACTGCACCACTTTGTTTCACATATCTATTCGAGACAGAATCTCTAGGCTTTAACTTTTTGCACAGTGTCGGGTGTCATAAACTGGTTTTTGTCTCCTTTCCATTGTTTCATTTTCATATCTGCCTGACTTCTTTGAAGAAATCTGGGCACTTACAGTCCAGTTAAGCGAGACATGGCACTGTCCGGTCATCTTATGACCAATCTGAAAGTGAAAAGGGCTGTAACTATGTTGTAGAGGAGTTGATCAGTAAGCACTGCCCGATGTATCTTATGACCGCTCTGAAAGTGACTTGAGCCGTAACGATTTTGTACAGGAATTGATCTGTGAGCTATAAATCCCAAGTAGGATCCTGGAGAATTTTTGAAGGAGATCTTGAGTGTTTCCACCAGACGTTCAGTTTCACAGTTACTTTAATGATAATTTGGAATGTTGGTTATATGCGTCAAGCCATATTAATGTGCAAATGTAACATAACTCGCTGTGGAAAAGTGTGGGCCATTGTCTGAAGTCGAAATCTTAGGGCAGTCCCATCTTGCAAAATTTCACTGCAGTCTTCTGTGATATAGCCACAGCAAATTTGCCAATTTTGGCGACTTCACGATACATAGAAAAGTAATCGATCACCGCTAGGTATGTACTATTTTCAAAATCAAATAGACCAGGAGCCAAATGTGTTGTAATGATCGGCCCGTCGGAGAAAGTTCATAAGTGGCTCTTTATGGCTTTTCCTTTCTTTTGCTGTGCATTCAGAGAACAGTTTTAATCCGTCATTTCTATTTTTCTATTAGGCCTGGCGATGACACTTATTCAGATGACGTATTTCTTGTGTAAGCAAAACAATTGTAACAGACATTGTGCAAAATGTGTGTATGAGGCAAGCTATTTTCTTGCAGTTGAGAGTTCCAAACATCAATTCGATTTAAACTACTACTGGCATTTGTTGGTACCTGTCTTAACTCATGACAGAGATTTTGTCCTTCATAGTGCATTTCAAATTTGTTGACTGATATATAAGAATGACATAAAAATTTTGGAATGTCTACTATGAACTTCTAGATTTTGACCTGGTTTGTTTGATGCCTGAAGGTTTTTGATCATGGATAGTTCTTGTTTACTCAGATTTTCGGTGTAGCTTCTCCAACATTGCCCCCCCCCCCCCATTGTTGAAAACTGTTGTTCCACCTCTATTTTTCATGACAGTTATTGTTTCCACGTTGTCAATTGACATCTTATCCGCCTTAGATGTTCAATGAATCATGTATTGCTTGATGTTTTAAAGAATTGCAAGTGTTGTTGGTGTACTTGACTGCCTGTTGTTAGGTTAGTCACCTCTTAACTAACATGCTTAACTTTTCAGAAATTGAACAGGCTTCTTCTTTATAAAATACACGTTTTTTGGAGATAGACAGTTTAACATATGCAACGTTGTGGCGCAATGGCCAGGTAATACTCGTGACAAATACATATTTTAAATGCAATTAGGTCAAAAATGTTAGTGTTAAAGTAGCAATCGAGCAAAATGAAGTTGAAGCTTGGTATACCAATTACCAGGGGACCACAGCAATGCCTTCAGACAGAATGTAACCTGTATGACAGTTCATCTGCAGCCAATACGTATTCATCCATGTTTTCTTTAGCCAGATGTGTGGTTTTATGCAGGTCCAATTCAAGGATTTTGTCTTTTTGAACAACTTGTTCCCATTCTTGTTTGTTAGCATGGAAATTAATAGGTTGAACGGTTTAGTGATAGTAGAAAGCCACTAATATCGAAAATCAACCTTTAATCTACAACATGCTGACCATACATAAGATTTACCAGACACAAAAAGGTTATCTTTCCTGACTTTTGACATTCATTCAATGTTGCTGGACTAAAGGAACTAGCAGAACAAATATTGTAACCACAAGGTAGATGCAAGAGGGATTAATATAGAGCTATGCCCTGATTCCCAATTGTTTTTTTTTTTCAATGAAATACGTTTAAACCAACCCCAAGGTAATTTTAACATACAAAACTGGCAAAATGAAAATTTTATTGGAGATTTCAGTGAACACGTCTGTATTAAAGAATTGTTCTCTACTATTTACCATCACTTGACCTTGGCCTAAATCAGAAAACGTAGTGCTTTTTATTTCCCCTTCTTCCATTAAATGGATTTGACACTTTGCGTTTATGTTCACTTGTTCATCATGAAACAAGGCGGAAGCACATGATGCTTGTGCTCTGTCATTCATAGTAAAAACGCTTGGACATATTTGAGCTTGTTTTCCTGCAGAAAATTATAATGAAGCTCTGTTTGTTTCAATGTAAAACAACTTACTGTTGGTTATGCCTATTCTGAAAACGGTTATTTTGGTTACCTGGGTTGTATGGTAATATAAAGTCGGTACTGGAAGGGGCGTTACGTTACAAAAATGAACTAAGGTATCAGTTGTGGTTATAGGGATTTGAATTCTAATAAATAACTGGTCATTAGTGTTAGCATACACAACGTTTGGAACAGTATAGTGATGACTGATTTCTGTTTACGCAATGCGGAAGGTTGGATAGATGTTCATAAATAATGAATCCAACCTATTTAAAAACTATTTTAATTTATGAAGGGGGACATAGTAAATTGGCAAATATTCTTCCGTTATGGTTTGGATGGCCTGCACTGCCATTGCAGAATCACTTCATAACGCGTTTAACATGTGGAAGTCTTGTATTCTGTATGCATTTAAAAGATTTATGGCAATCCTTGTTTTCTAGACCTCGAGGGCCTAGAGTCTGACAGCAACATCAAGTTGTTGTATGACTCTTTTCTATATACCTAGGGTGTGAATTGACCCATTGATCATATTTTCATTAAGTTGAGTTACATGCTTTAGGTTTATGATTACATGATTTAACATTTGTTCATAAGATTGCATTTTTCCATAGATGTTTTAAGATATTTGACTTCCTTTTCCCTTTTCTGACTCTATTTCATCTATCTATTTTTGTAGGTGTTCAAGATCAGCCATTGTTGTTGTGCCAAAGAGCCTCTCAGAAAGGCTACCAACTACATTTAATCATCCATGCTTTGTTGTGATGTGAATATAGGGGTATCAAAGCTTGAAATTCATTATGGTTGACAACAAGTTCATGTAGAATTTCTTTTCGATAGAAATTTTAAGTTTTGAAGGATGTTTCATATATGTTACTAGTTGACTTCAGATTTACAGGCAAGAGAATATTATATTCTGATTTTTCTTTGGTGTTACATAATGTCATGGACTTCTCAATATGAATCTTTTATTTTTGGAAATGGTAGTGCAAATATATGAGACCATGTTATTGCAAAATTTTAAAAAGTCTTGTATCTCTCAAATAGGATACCATATTCATTTCTCGTCACTATGCGTGGAAATGCTGTCGCTTTCCAGGCCAGCATTTCCACGCATAGTGACGAGAATTGAATATGGTACACTTGGTTGACCAATGCAGCAGAGCATAAATAAGACAATTAATGTGTTGATCACTGGAAACAGAGTGACACATCACTATTGTTTATCTCCTAATTTCTCTATGTGCTGCGTTCCTGGTATTCGCAAGCTATATTCTTGACATTCACTTAAAATACTTATCTTAATATTTTGTTCAACTTTGTTCAATTTCAACTGGCCATTTTGAAAACCTGCCTGGAATCTGCTTGAAGGATTCTTTAATTCCCTACTCTAAATCACATCTAAATGACAAGCCTTGAGAAACAGGTTTTGGGATCATTTTTAATTGAGTCATAATACTTGCATTGTCACTGCTAAAGCGGCCACAAAGTGTACACATAAATGATAAAGCGTGACAATACGATATTTCCCACCAAAGAAAAACTACCAGCCCTCATAGTTACACCTACAATAACTACCATGTGAACATCATAGCCCCCCCCCCCAAAAAAGACAAACCCAGAAAATTACATGAAAACAAGGATGGGAGGGTGGGTTACACAAGATGTACCCTCCATACATTGCACACAGAAAACACTGGCTGGTACACCTTAAGGGAAAGCAAGTCCTTCCATTAATAAACACTGACTATAAATTTTAGAAACTGTGTCTGCTTTGTTTGGCCGTTGTAACCAAATAAAGACTATAAATTGAAAACCATGGGTTCAATGTCCTGAGGCTTGTAATTGGCCAGAGCCTCCGGACCTGATCACGTGGACAATCACATGTCCTCTGCCATGCATGTGGACCCCCCCCCCCCCCAATTCTGGTGCCGCTCACCACGCAAATTAACCCCGATTAATTAGTCATCTATCGTAATCTTTGCATATTCATTCAAGTTGGATTTGGGTTCCCCTGTGTTTTTACTGTCTGGATATCCTTTCCACTGTAAAAAGTCCCGCCTCTCTTTTCTTTTTCTTGCTTTTATTATTTTTTTTTTCAATTTCATAGTATTCTTTATCACCACTGTCTTCAACTGCAGTTTCATACCCAGACTCTTCGATTACATTTTCTCTGTTCCCATTGTGTCCAGATTGACAAATATCTGCCTGGGACTCTTGCTGATTTTGATTGTCAGCTCCCTTGAAAGGATAATTTGTCTCAAGGCTATTCTGGGGTGAATCATTTTCACTCAACAGATTGCCGGGTTCATTTGGCGGTATGGCATTTACATTTGGCTCCAAATTTTCAGGTACCCTTATGTCTATATGGTACCCGAGTTTGATCCTATTTACATGCATTCTGATCGGTATCTGCTTGTTATCACTTGCTCTAATGAGTATCACATGGACCAGCTATCGTTTTTCACTAACACTTAAGAGTCCATGCCATGAATGAAGGAGCTTTTTAGACACATAAATTTTTTTTTTCTTTTTTTTTTTTTTTTTTTTTTGCTGGAGTGTAGATAAAAACGTGATCACCGACCTTGATGTTTATGTCTGTGCTTGCATTGTCATAATTGGCCTTCAGTTAAGCCTGTGCTGAAGGTATGCCAGTTTTTGAAATAGGTGTAGCCTTGCAGACGATCATACTGATTGATTCTGCTGGTAATAGCCAATAATATAATTGCTGGATAGTGTGATATGTTATGGCTATACCAAAATATCATGCAGTGACTTCATCATGAAAGGCAGCCAAAGCTTAAGGTATTAATTTTTTAGTTGTTACTGTCTGTTGTACCAATCTGTCATTTTTTAATCCCTTTCCTGGTTGATATTCCAGGTGATACAGGATTTCATCCACCAGCATAAAGTCTTCAGTCTCTTTTAACAGGCGTCTTGCTTTTGCACTATCATCTGGCAGTATTTTATTTTGAAAATATTCAATATTAGGAGCACAGAATGTGACTTTTCTTTCAAAAAAAATCAGGTCATAGAATATTAATGTCTGGGCTGGGTAAGGTGTGTTCATATCTTTATCCAAAGCAAAAAATTCCTGAAAAATGGTTTGTTCTTCCTCGTAATGTTTTTGTGCCTAACTTTGCTTAATCGGTCTACATTACTGTGGATTGTACCTGGCTTGTAAGTGACTGCATATTAATATTGTCGCACTGCCATCAACCATCTGGCCAGCCAACTTTGTGGCTCCTTTTGATGTAAAAGTCATTTTAATGCCAGGTGCAAATATTTTAGTTGCAACATTGTCATTTATTTGGACAACAACTGTATAAGTTTCTTTTCATCTGCTGATATATCCGATTCACTTTAATCAATATCCTTACGCCTGTAGGAACAAAGTGTCATCGCAATTTGTTGTTTGTGTTGCTGTTTCACTCCCTGCGAAATAGTTTTCTACATTTACATTCAAAACAGCCAAATGTGCCTGCTCTAGGGATTGAAATAGTTCTATGCAGCCCAGTCTTGTGATTTTTTTTTCAGTTGGAATGGGACATCAACTTTGTTCATAACCTGGACTATAATTTAATTTCTTGGTAACACTTTCCTTACTGTACATGGGAATGGTACACAAAGACAACACTAATGCTTTGGCCCCATAAATATATCAGATATACCCTGTGGCACTGTGACCTGTGTTTGCAGTTTGCACCTTTTTGGCATTACAATATTGCCTGGTATATCAACACCCTTAGTAGCCCATACTTGATATTTATTTTTCAATTTCATAGTTCTTTTCTTCTAAGTTCATTACTGCATTATGTCTGGTGAGATAATCAATGTGTAATATCACATAGTGTGATAATCCTGGTTTCACTTAGAATTTATAGACTGATTTGTTGCTTTTTTCTTTTCCCATTCAGCACATCAAATGTTATCTGTGCTTGACTGAAAACTGGCATCTTACTGCCTGCTGCAGTACGTGCGTTACATATGCAAGAATGCTCAAGTTTCAAATTGTTATGTGAGGGCAGTTGCACATAAAAAGTTTGACTTACTGCAACTATGTGGGCATCCTTCTTTAGAACACCAAAAACAGGTCATGGTTTTTTAGTGGCATGGTTGCTAACGATGACCTTTTTTATTGCAGCTGGTATAAAAAAAAAACTGGCCTGATTGGTTTATTCCTATTTGTCTGGGGTCCCTCTCTCTTTGTGGTTTCTCCCTTTTGGTATACTGAGACTCCTGACTTCTTAGGTCCGTGTGCCAACACAGACATATTGTTTTTCTAGGCTTTCTTTCTTTCTTTCTTTCTTTCTTTCTTTCTTTCTTTCTTTCTTTTTTTCTTTCTTTCTTTCTTTCTTTCTTTCTTTCTTTCTTTACCGGCAAATTTGTCCGACATTTCATTTGAAAAGTATTAAATGTATAGACTCCAAGCTTGGTATAATTATACTTCTATACACGAAGTCTTGAGTTTTTGTGAAGAGGTTAAACAGTTTTGAAAATTATGCAAATTAGGGCCATTTGGTTATTTAAATCTTGAATATCTTCAAACTTTTATAGGTACAGGTAACCAATCCAACTTCAATTAATATGCTTGTAACAGTGCACATTTGTGTTATTTCCATGTGACCTCTAAAGGTCAAAGGTCAAGGTCATTTGGACCTTTGAAATTTTCATCCAGTCAGAACTCGGTCAATTTTTATACAATTTTGATAATGTTGGGCTCAAATTGTAGCTATTGTAAAACTGCACATTTTTGTAATTTACATGTGACCTCTAATGGTCAAGGATATAGGTCATTTGGACATTTGATATTTTCATCTACCCATAACTCGATCAATTTTGGGCTCAAATTGTAGCTATGGCAAAAATGCACATTTTTGTAATCAGAGGGGACTGCTAAAGGTCAAAAGTCAATATCAATTGGACCTTTGAAATTTACAGTCAGCTGAGCTTTTGTGAGGGTCTGTTGTCCATCGTCCACCCCTACATCATCCATTGTCCCTCCGTTATCCATCATCCATCCACAATTCACATTTTCGACTTCTCCTCCAAAACCGTCAGCCAGATTCGCTTCAAACTTGATGGGGATGTGCCTTGGGTGGGCCTCTACCATGTATGTTTAAATGGTCATGCTCCATTGATTTTTGGAGGGTTTTTTGTTCTTTTTTGTGGCAAATCTTCAAAGATCTTCTCCGAACTGCTCACCCAATTGCTTTGATATCGCACAGGGACGTTCCGGGGACTTTTAGTTCGGAATTTGCTCACCAGGTGGCGCTGCAATTTTTTCTATTTTTTGTGTGATTTTGCTTTTATTGACGTCTTCTCCAGAACCAGTTCTCGGATTATGCTGAAACTTGGTGTATGTGTTTCTGGTGGAAGGGTCAAACAAAGTTGGTCAATTAATTCAAGTTTAATTATGTCAAGGTTGAGGTCAAGGTCATTTTGACTTAGAAAATTTCATCCAGCCATTGGCTAAATGGAATGTAAAGTGCCAAAAGACAAAGTTGTAACATTTAATATTTACAACTTTTGAAGGTACACAGACGGATTTGCTTTGAAGCAAATTTTTTTTGTAGTTTTTTTCTAGTCTCTCCAAGACGTCTTTAATGCCAGGCATTGGGGGTTTTTTTTGTTTTTTTTTTTTTTCTTTTTTTTTTTTTTTTTTTTGCTTTTTTTTTTTTTTTTTCTTTTTTTTTTTTTTTTCTTTTTTCTTTTTTGTTTTGTTTTGTTTTTTTTGTTTTTTGTTTTTTGTTTGCTTTTTTTTGTGCTTTTTTTGTTTTTTTTTTGTTTATTTTTGTTTTTTTTGTTGCTTTTTTTTGTTTTTTGCTTTTTTCTTGGGTTTTTTTTGTGTTTTTTGGGTTTTGTTTATTATTTTTTTTTTTTTTATTGTTTTTTGTTTGTTTTTTGTTTTTTTCTTTTTTTTTTGTTTGTTTTTTTTTTGTTTTTTTTTTTTTGTTTTTTTTTGTTTTGTTTGTTTGTTTGTTTTTTTCCCAACACATACAATCCTAGTTGTGGTCTCTGACCATGCACAATACAGTTGATCTTTTGGATGCATTTTGGTGTAGCATTGAGTGTAATTATTTCGTCAGGTCACATGACACTGACAAAGTGTTGTTTTTTGATTCACCATTTTGCTCTTTTTTTTAAAGAAAAAATCATATAATTGCGGTTTTCTTCCTACTGGTAATATGTATGGACCCAACACATACATTTTCATATGCTCTCCTGCATCAGGGAATCATGTATTTATTCTGATTTTTATGCATGTCACATTTAATGCCGTAACTGTCAACTAGCTCTACTATCGCCCACCTCTTATTAATATTCTGATTATTTGGATACATTTACAACTCAAATCAAATAAACAATGGAAATCAACATTTATTGTCTAAGTGCAATAGAAATAAATACTGAAGCAAGTACCTGTACAGTTTCTCAGCCTGAAGTTAAAATCCTGATCAGGGGTCGACATTAACGGTCATCAACCTAGCCAGCAATAATGTCAGTGGTACCTGCATGTGTTCCCTATCAGTATCACTCATCTCTTTCTGTAAAATGTTCAACACACATTTTATTCCATGTTTACGTTTAAATTTATTGAGCACACTTAGTTTAGAGGCTTCCCATTAATTAGATGAGGGGGGCCCGGTATATAAGGACAAGGTACCATCATGGTTTTTGTGACCCCCTCCCTTAAAACAACAGGCCCGAATTTTTACCCCCCACCTGCAATTGGTCCTTATATTTTGTAACTCCCCTCCACCTCCCATGCATATTGTCCTCCAATCAGCTATTGTAAAACAACTAATACCTAGTCCCAGATTTAACTTCAAATGTTTACATGCATCACCACATCCAACTTGAACATATGTAAAACGCTAACTAAAATACTGCAGTGGTTGCCCTTGATCTGAATAGACATTTCATTCCACATATATTCTTCTAGTAAACAATTCTTGGGGTATTTTGTCCAGTCAAAGGGCTATCTTCCAGAGTACAAATTTCTCATTCACTTGGGGGGGGGGGGGGGGAGCTCCCCAAGACCAATACCTCTAGCATACATCTATAATCTCTCTGGAGTGATATTGTTTAAAAGTCTCTTCTAGTTATCCACCAAGACTTTTATCTTTTGTACAATTGTATATCATTTGTTCTCACGCTGGCAGAGATCCCACTGATTTTGTCTAAAAATACCCAAATGCTAAAAAAACCATAAGATTGATACTCCACCTCATATTTTTATCAAATTTGAACTGATTTCACAAAATGCAAATTTTTTATACCAAAGTTCACTACATATTACCTGAATTCAGGATAGATCCTGAAAAGTGGCATCTAGAGTAGAAAGAAAATTCAAATGAACAGCTTTTTAGTTTTTTAGAGATCTTATGCTTTTTCATTTACACAAAATTCACACAAAGATTTTCTTTCAGTATGTGCTCATTCTTGTGTGATTCTATGTAATATTTCACAGGAAGCACCGATACATTGTACCCCGAAAAAGAAATACAGTGAAACATGTCAATTCATCTAAAATGTAATACTATAGGCCTCCCTGTATAAGTGTCCCTTTATTTATTTAATTTTTTATTTATTTTTTTGGAACAGTATATTATGCCATGTTGTAATTTGCCTCAAACAAGGTTTTTCCAAGAGCCTATCTAAAGGCCAGATTTTTTCACAAAAAGTTACTGTTGTTTCCTCTCTTGCCCACGTCAGCGTGTGTAGCAATGTCATTTTGACTTTCATCTGTTTTGCTGCTTTTTTCATCTAATTCATTTTCATTTTGACTGTCATCGGCTTCACTATCACCTTGATCAGTTTCTGCATCGTCACGCTCACTTTCATCATCACCATCATGATATTCGCCACCATTCAGTGATTCACATACATTAGACCCTTTATGAAAAAAAAGGCCTTTCTGCTGACTTTACCTGGTAACTAGCGGATATTTGTCAGCTAGTTTACGGCTAAATAGTCACTGGTTGAAATTTTACCATTCGAATGATTTGGCGGCTGAGTAGCAGGAAAAAGATATCTGATTAGTGGACAGTTGGGTCCCAATCAGAGGTCACTGGGTTATGTTAAGTGGCAGCTAGTTTGCAGATAAGCTGCCTCTACATACTTACATTGGCAGGTTTTGTGCCAGGTAATGAAGAAATCCCTGCCAATATTCCGCTAAGTGGCTGCTATTTTGCAACTAAACTGCCACTAGAGAACTCCCACTGGCAGGTCTTCTGCCAGGTATGGAATAAATACCAATAGCTGTTCTGCTGCTAAGTAGCCGCTAGTTTGCGAATAAGCCGCCGTTACGCAATATTATATTGGCTGGTGTTCTCTACCCACTAACATGCTGGAGCTCATTAACTGTCTATTATCTTTTGTTGATGTGGTTATCTAATTTTGCATATTTGCCATAAAAAATGTTTTTTATAAAATCTATGTTGTTGCTAATTGATTTAAGAGTGAGTCACATAAAAGGCAGTTATTTCATTTCAAATTCTGATTTAATTAAAATTTTGACTTAAAATTTTGTACTCTACAAATCCCCTTTAAAGATGTTTAACAATTATTTGTCATTATCTTGGACTGACATATGAAAAAAGTAATGAGCTGTTATATCTAAATTGATACCTTCTGATGAATTTTAAATGAAAATTTCAAATTTCATATACATGTTATGGGAATATAGACTGCATTGTAAATTTTTTGTTAATCTTAACATTCAAAGTGTTAATGTTTATTTGAACAAATATATACATGTTGCAGCTTACTCAAGAGTTTCACCACTTAAATTTTTCAGTTTTTCAGTTTTATTATTATTATTTTGTTATTTTCAACGGATATTGTGTTACTCATTTTCCCCCATCCACTGTAATTATAAAGTATAATTTTGTCCGTGGCATCTCCAGATGTGGAAATTTTGAAATGTAGAAAAGGAATGGTTAGGCATGCAAGGCATGATCGAATTAGTGTTATTTCAGCTGAAACTGCATGTTTACAACATAATAAAGATTCAATGTAGCAAGAGTTACCTAAGGATTGTTTCTATTCAGTAACATATGACATTGGCACTGACACCACTGCCAATCATCGCCACTAACACTGAAACCGTTGCAAGCCATGGTCAGATCAGTGTCAAGCAGGGTTCCGCTTCTATAACGATTCCCAAGAAAGGACCATTGCCACACACCATGATTTTACCACTGCCAGCCATGGCAATGGTATCATATTTTACATTCAGGCAAGGTACTTATTTTAGTACTTATTTTGGTAAATAAAGTAGGCAAAATTAATAACCCTCCACTAAAAGCAATTCTTATATAAAAAAAACCGCACTCATATTTTGAATATATTCAATGTTTCTTTTATTCGGTATTCACTTTAGAGTAGATCTGTAGAGGAAATTCTGATCAAATGAAGTTACGCTTCATTGCACAGTGTCAATAAGCAGACAAAGTCTGAATCACAAGTTCGCAAGAGTACCTGTAGAGCACTCAAACATGCATATGAACTGAGTGCAGAGTCCCATCAGAAGTTATCACAGATGGTGCTTGGTTGCATCAAAAGGTATCACAGACTGTACTTAAAGTAAAGGCATTTTCTGAGTTCAATAGAGCAGAAATTGACTCATTACTGTGTCACATAAAGCACCTTTAAATGTCCATTCAATAGGATGTGTAGCCATCATGGTTGTCAATGCACTGTTGGCAGCGTTTTCGCATGCTGTAGACGAGCTTTCTCACAAGTGCCTGAGGTATACTGTCTCACTCCTCCAGAAGATAATGCCGTAGATTTGCGAAGTCTGAGTTAGGACCCATCTTCTGGTACACATTTCTTTTCATATGGCTCCACAGGTGCTCAATCGGGTTGAGGGCAGGTGAGCATGCTGGCCATTCCATCACCTCAACACTCTCACTATCCAGGTAATCACAAACCACAGCTGAAACATATGGCCTGGCATTGTCGTGCATCAGCATTAAGTTGTCTCCAATACCACCCCCATATGGAATTGCATGGGGTTCCAGGACATCCGTTACGATGACGAGACTGTCTTGCCATTAGCAGAGATGCCCGCCCAGACCATGATGCTGCCCCCTCCGTATGCAACTGTGGGCTGAACACAACAAGCAGCGTGTCTCTCCCCTCGCCGTGTCCATGCACGAACAAGTCCATCACTTCTATGGAGGGAAAAGCGACACTCATCAGTGAAGAGAACATTGCTCCATCCTGCATGTATTGTACGGACAAGTTCTCTTGTCCACTGCGACCAAGCAACCTTGTGACGTGGGGTAAGAAGCGGCTTTTTCACCATGCTCCGGGACCTTAAACCAGCAGCATGCAGTCTGTTACGAACAGTCTGGGTGGACATGCGTCTTTGGTGAGGATTGGCTCTCTCCAGCTGGCTCTGAATATCAGGACCTGTGCAGCTCCTACTCCTCAGTGCTGCATTGACGATGAAACGGTCTTGTTGCCTGGTGGTCAGCTTTGGCCTTCCCGGGCGTGGTAAATCTGCAACATCATTTGTGTTTCGGTATTTTCTCAACAACTCATTGATGGATTTGTGGTTCACACCCATTGCCCGTGCAACAGCTCTACAACTTTCACCAGCTTCAATGCGACCTATGGCTCTTGCCCTGTCCATTTTGGATAGCCTTGGCATGGTGATGTTTACAGTTTGACCAGTGTTGGCGAATCCATAACTGACAGAAAAAAAAACATGCCTTTATACCCATCATTGGCACAGTTTCTGGCCACATTACACAGGTATGGTGAGAAAAATCAATGGTCAGGAGGGTCCTAACAGGGACAAGAAAGACCACTCATGATCGTTTCTGCGAAGTGCACTTTTTGACTTTGTTTCACATTCAGCCCATGTGCAGTCAAGCATGAGCTCCAACTCTGCTCATCTTTACACATGATGTAATCAAAGGATTATGCTACACATTCATGTGCGTATCTTTAAATTACCTAAAAAAAGTATGGGTACACCATTAAATTATTTCAGCAGAGGGTTATTAATTTTGCCTAGTTTATAAAGACTGATCACTAAAACTTGTGTGATTTATGATAGTTAAACAACGTAACACAAAATTTTCTGTAGTACTTGCATCTGCTAACTATTTCAAGGAAAGGCTGTGTGACCTTGACAAATAGATCAACGTCATTCATCCATGATTTTGGTATAATGTTTACCAAGCTCCTACGTAGATACATAATCACACAATTTGAAGCTGGTACCCTAAGTGTTTCCTGCCTTATCGCTTTTGCAACTTCAAAGCAGTGCGTGTGACCTTGAAAAATAGGTCAAGGTCAAATATCTGCCATCGAAAGCAAGGTCTTATGAAAGTCTTACATATAAATGTAATCACAAAGAACTTCAACCTCCTATGTCAAATTCTTCTTAAGTGCTCTGCGATGATTTTTAAAAAGTGATCATGTGACCTTGAAAATGGGTCAAGGTCACGCATCTACTATCCTAGCCCAGTTTGTAAAATGGTGCATAATCATGCAAAATTTCACCCTCCTAAGTCAAATCCTTGTGGAGACGTTATCGCGTTCGCGTTGATATTAGATGAACTGCCCATGTGACCTTGAAAAATAGTTCAAAGTCACCAATTTGCAATCCCAAGCAGGGTCTTATATAGGAACATATTCGGAAAAGCTTTCAACTTCCCAAGTTAAATCTTGAGTTGTCGCATTTGCAAGCTGTTGGAGAAGATCAAGAACAAACAGAAGTGGAAGAAATGGACACAAAAACAATATGTCCGCCCTTGTCTGGGAATACATAATAATCTAGATATTTACAAATTCCTTTGATGACACTGAGGAATCTGCTAGCATCAAGCTAATTTAATGACCATATCTGGTCATTCTCTGCATAATCTTTGGCCCTTGCATACTTGTTGAAACATGCTCGATGGCCCGTAAAACGTTTACATTTAGTTCCCCTATCGTCCCATCCTGGTAGCAAAAGTGTCACATGCTAAAAAGTGAATTATAAGTACTCCCTGAAAGGGTCTACGAGCTGTTAATAAGAGTCAAAATCATAGAATTGCGCATACTATAGTTCTAATTTTCCGACCATTTTAGATTTTTGTGACCTTTACTGGTTGTGAACTTTTGTGACCCCCACTCCGGTAAATAATTGGAGCCCCCCTTATTTTCAGTTGACAGTCATTTTAATTATTTGATATTGTTCAATATTGAAACATCAAAATAGACTAGGCTTAGGTCACAATGTGAGCACCGTATTTGAGCAAATGATGAACAACAGTTGACAAAATTGCCAAGAACTTGCTAAAAAGAGGGAAAAGTGATATCATTACCCATAAATATTTACATTTGGACAGCCTACTGTCACTGATTGTGTATATACAATTGGCTGACCCTCGAGATGCCTGCTTTCACTCCAAATCACACACTGTGAGACAATCAATCACAACTCTAGGATAACCATTTAGTTTTTTAGCTGTAACACATTCCCAACTGAAGCGGTGTTAAGTCCGCAAATAGAAAAATGTAAAAAAAAAAAACATTGACTTGCGAAATATCAGCGTCACCGTGGTGTATCTGTGTGTGCACACGCGCATGTGTATCTGAATGGGGTGAAGGGGTTATTTTCTTCCAGTGTGGTACCGAATTTTTCATATATTGTGATTTGTTAATCTGAACGATCCCTAATTGTGATCAAAATCACTAAGGGAGGCAAAATCATTTTGAGCAAACTTGATAAAACTTTTTCAATAATGTCAGAAAAAGGGGGGGGGCGAAAACACAGTTCTCTTGGCTACTTCAATCCGCGCAATTTGGTCGTTCAGCAACTTGAATGTTGTCCTCACGTCATGTCTGAGTTGTTCTTTGAACAGCCATTCTTCTGATTACCAACATGTATTGTCACAGCAGCTGAAAAAAGCTTTTAACACTTTTTGTTTCGAGGCTCCAGTTTTTGCCTGGTTCTCGGCCATATGTCATGGCTTTGTTTAGATCAATGAATGATTCATACCGCCAAATCATAACGAAATGTAAAACACGAACACATAGTGATCACAGTCTAACTTTCTGTACAAAAAAGGTCCAAATGTGACAATTGAATATAAATGTGATATTTTTCCACAAAGTACACTTTTACACACTGTTCTCATACTGCATGCATGATAGCCATACACATATGATTGGAAGGCTTTTATTCTGAGTATGTATCTGACACTTTAGACAACCTGAGCAGAAGTTCGTAAATGTTTTAAGAAGCAAAAGCTGCTTATGCAGCAGACAAATGCTTTTTGAAACCATATTATAGCTGTGATGCTTTAACATTGATCTCTTTTCTGTTCAAAATGATGACATCCAAGAGTTTGCACAGAACACTTTGCAAGCATAAAGCTCTGAATTTATCTGAACAGTTCATATTAACTCGCTTCTTCCTTGGTATAGGAATTGGTGTGCTCACCATTATATTATCTGGGTAAATGCCATATACCAACATACCAATTTACAGAACTGTTAAACACTATAACTCGGGTATCCCGTGTATAATGTGATCAGATAACAGACCCAGAGACTCAGATTTCCAGAGTGCCTCATATTTGGTGGCAAACAATGCAGAAATTTGTGAATTATCGCTTATCCCATCCACAATTTTGAGTACCCTCTTGCCTTTACCTTTTAATCTTTTGGACTTTATCCTGCAAAGTCCCATTGTCTGCCAGATGTCATAGAACTAGCCAACCCTTCACTTCTTAAAACTGCATCCTTTCTTTCTACATGCATGAACCCACAATCATATTATGCCCATGTCACTCTTATCATATCTGCATGACACTCATGATTAGCTTTCCATAGCCCATGCCAACCTATGCACATTCATTTTTTTCTTTCACATACCCATTAAGACCAGGTAGAGGTTTGTTACGTTTGTGCGACTTATTACAGTCATCACTTGATTGTTTACCATTACCACCAGAAGAAGGCATTGTTTCCCTAGATGTCCATATACATGTTTCAATTATTTATTCATGGAAAACTACAAATGTTTTTATATGCTCAGATTTATTACACCCCCTATCCTTACATTCAATCAAATCAGGACAGTTAATGACAGCCAAATATTTATTGTCTTCTTATAATTCTGAATATCTTGAATGGCTGCTTCATACCATGCAGTTCTGGGTTCTGAAGATGTTTTAACAGTATCAGGATAATCACACATGAGCAGTAATTCTGCAATAACAGGTAAATGGTCAGAGGAGTTATCAACACTGTCCATAGCATAATGACGTTCAACATAGGGTAACATATTTTCTGTAACATTTATGTGATCCTCCAAGGATCAAGTTCCTGTTGCCATACTCTCGAATGTATATGATACTTTGTTTGACTTGCATACAACCAGAGGAGACAGTCTCTCGTCTTCATACAAACTTTCTAACTCTTATGTTAGCATGGTTTGATTTGATTGATTGATTGATTGATTGATTGATTGATTGGTTGATTGATTGATTGATTGATTGATTGATTGATTGATTGATTGGTTGATTGATTCTTTAACCAAGGTCACTGAATCAGTGTAATAACACTGATTTTCCGCCTTCACTGATCTTCTTAAGTATAAATGGAAATTATAGTAAAATTAAACACATGAGACGATAAATTATGCAAGGAGTCGATGATATGATATCATAAAATATACTAAAGCAGCACCTGGAGGAAAAAAGTAGGACTGAAACAGCATCAAACAGAGCCCGGAGGGTATAGACAATTATAAGGAGGTTAAGTATGCATAGTATTGTCTTTAAAAAGAGAAAGATTGGGTAGTGTCCTAATAGTTTGAGGAATAGAGTTTCACACTGCTGCACCTGGAAAGGAGATACTATTCCTTCTGTAGTTTGTGCGAGAATGTGGGATATATATGGACCTGGTTGATGTTGATCTAGTGACATGACCATGCATTCTATTTATGAAAGTGAATTTAGCACAATTGTAGCTGGGCAGGGAATTATGAGTTGCCCAAAATAATACATATACCCATATGAAACATACGTCATTCCTTCAAGGGCCACAAATGGCATTTCTAACAAATTCTGTATTAAAATTACCTGCAATAAACACATACACCTGGTCTCTTTTGAATACAAGGAGCCTGAAAAGCGTGTTTGTCAGCAGAAACAAACTTAGTAATTCACATGTGGCTACCATGGCTGAGACATGGTTAACGCCAGACGTGAGCAACAGCGAAATTCTGTCAAATTGCTGCATAACCTTCTCCGCAAGGACAGAGAAATCCACGGGGGTGATATGGTTTTGCACAGGAAGGGAAGACCTGCTTTATTTCCAGCGCCACGATATCTCATCACATAAAGAACCTACTTTTTTGCGAACTGAGAGCTGACAAAGTAAAGAAATTATTTTTTATACTTTGTTTACTGTCCGCCAATATCAAAATGTGTTATCTCCCATGACATAAGAGCTGTTTTAGAGCAAATTTCTGAATCATCATCTGAAACACACCTTTATGTCTTTTTGGCAACTTCATTTTTTTCCAGGATAAACTGGTGCGTCTCAACGTTTCCATCATCTACCCTCAAATCGGAATTCATTGCCATCACCCTTAGCTTTTCTCTCTCACAGACAACTAGATGTCCTACTCATTCATCTGTAATTACCTTACACCTTGTGTTTACAAACACACCTGAAAAATTCTCTAACGTGTTGACCCTAAACTGCACTGTGGAATCTGACCACTTAATGCTTTACTTCCACATTGATTGCAGACACAAAGTTAAAACAAAGTTACTACGATATGCATATAACTTGAAAAAGGCTGATTGGGGTGGTCCACGTGAAAGCCTGTTTCTAGTTTTTCTCGAGACAGTTCCCGTCAAGACAGCGCTCATGGGTGATAATATTGAAATTTGTTAGAAACAGCTTTACCACCTGGCAAAGGATCCAGTTCATGAAAACCTTAATACCAGTACCCCCCATGTCTTTGACAACAATTTGTTCATTAGGCAAAATAATGACAAACATTAATGAGCATAACTTCAGAACAGTATATCAGGTCGCCCTGATTAATAAGAATGTTAACTATAGAAATGAAGTCTGGAGCCCATCTCTATTTATATGTCTCAATATGTAATCTCTGGGTTAAGCTCATTTAATAAAGTTCAGAAACTCGTGGCGTACACCGGAAAACAACTAATGCTGCAGTTAGAGGGGTACCAAATTGAAAGTCAATCAAATTGTCTCACTGATATTGCAGGTTGTACATAAACAAGTGCAAAGTACACTCAAAATCGCATCATGAGGGTTTCAATAAACCACAAAGAAAAACAGCACAGAGGATAACGCCGAGAGTTTTGATTTCTTAGGTGATTAAAATACATTAGCAATACTAGTATATTTTTACGAAAGCCCTTGGAAATATACGGGTCAACTTTGAAATAATGCGTTATGATGTTGTGGTGCATCATGAGCACATGCCATGAGTTATGATGGTGTGGCACAGAATGTTCAGATGTTCCTGGTATGTTTCAATGAACTCAACAAGTAATCAAAAAGGCTCGTGATTATAACTGAAACACAGCAGTAGAACCTATAATTAATACCACCTGTATAAAGAGACAATTTCTATTTTCAGACTACCAATTTACAGACCCGTTTATATTTACCACTATTAAAATTATATCCCTTTAAGTGCACTCCCTATGAAGACCAGATATTTTCAGTCCCTTAGGTTGTCTTAAAAGGGAGAGTCCACTGTATATGCTTCATTTGTTTATAAGTGATATGAGATCCCTCAGGGAGGTAAATATTGTACATTTAATTTACATTAGTTGATCTGAGATTTAAGGGGATCTCACCAGTGAGAACGCAAAGATATTGATCAATATCTGGGATAAAAATCAACATTTCCATAGTATTTAAGGGTGGAGTAATGTAAATGAGTATTCTACTTATAAAGGAGACAATTTCGAATGCCCTTCTAAGTAGCTATTTTATCATTATGTGAATTAAGTAAGTAGTTTCACGTTTGTTGAATGTGTGGTATTTTGTTGTTCAGTAGGTTTTAGGCACATATGTCGCAATTTAGCCTTTGTGTCTATATTGAAACCTGGATCTTGCATATTTAAGGTGTACATTTGAAGTTCCTAAGTGAGTAATTTCTTGAATAGGATCAAGCATGTACCAGTCATTGACAAACCACATAGATGATCAGTGTTTATGAAGAATAAATTGAAACGCACAGACGGGTGTAGTAGCAGCTGGGACTTCATTTTGAAAATCGTGTAAAGGGGTCTTGATGTATATACAGTTCAGTAACAGTTGTATCACCCAATTTTGACCCCAAAGCTCCAGGCCCTTAGGGTCAATAATTCCAGAGTATAATAAAGTACAGATGTATTATTTTGTACAATAACCTTCAAAGCCGTGGCTGGATATGTGGTTTTGTTTATTTACTTCAGAGTATAATCAACTACAGATGAGCTCTTTATGATGACCCACTGAAGCCTCCATGGGGAACACATGGTTGTACTTATTAAAATTATGTGAAGGTCACATGACTGCAAACATCCCAAATTTGTATAAAGGGTACTTGATTTTAAACATTGTCATCAGTTGCTCTGGAGCTGGGATAAGTTTAACATGGATTGCAAAACTTTGAAGGGCCATCAACCATGTCATGAGAGGGCAAAATATACCAAACCATATTTTACCTGTACTTGGTATAATGCTACTTTGAAAAACACCCCTCATCACTGGATGGTACATACAGGCAAGTGTCCAAAAAGGCCTACTTTATATCCATGTATTTGTTACAAACTCTATTGTGGGTGTTTGGAGAAACCGTACAGTCCTGGCAAAGAGTACATACCCTATGGATAGCTGTAGTGTGCTGCATGTGATCCAGGAGATGGTGCTCCAGATAACTGGCTGCATGTAAGGGAATGCTGGTGGCAGTAGACACCCTATCTAAGCCATACAAAGGTCCATTTTAGGACCTTTGTATGGCCTTCCTCATAAAAGAGTGTTTGAATGAATGTCGTATCAATGTCAACTCTTGTCCTTTCTTTTCATTTCCTCTTCTCCCTCCTTTTTCTATCCCTCCTCCTTCTTTCCCTCATCCTCTCTTTCCTCCTCGTGCTCTTCACCCTGCTGTTCTTTACTCTCCTTCTCTTCTCCATGATGTTCATTTTCCTCCTCCTTTCCCTCCTCTCCTCCTTTTTTCCTCCTCTTCTCCTTGCTGTTCTTTTTTCCGCCTCCCTCTTTCCTTCATCCTCCTCTTCTCCCTCCTGTTTTACCTCCTCATCCGTCTTCTTTCTTCCTTCTTTCCCTCTTCATCCTCCTTTTATATCAGTAAAAGTTTATGAGCAGGTTGACTGCACTGTGTAAGCTCAGGGTGGTGATCACAGATAAAGATTTCCCACCTATTCCATATGTGTAATATACCATTTAGCTGGTCTGACGATGTAAAGAGACATCAATTGTCTGTACATCAAAATATATCACATGGTTCTGGATATCAAAGTGAAATTTCAGCCAGCTGCAACATATCACACCCCCAGATAGAAATCACATGACCATGCACAGCCATCATAAGCCACCTTTTCAACCGGAGGAAAGTCAGAAGCATCCATTCACCATGTCATCACTGCCCCAGCAGGTTTTGGTAAATCAGTGTTTACTAAAACGACTTTGGAAGAGAATCTGGTTGATCCACTGCCTCATAGAATCATCTGGTGTTATTGACAATGGCACCCCGCTGTACGCAGAGATACAGAAAAACATGCCGGCAATTGATTTTGTCCAAGGTATACCACCAAATTTGGAAGATGACAGTTTTTTCAATACAAAAAGGAGAACTGTGGTGGTGCTTGATGATCTGATAAGTGATGTTGGAAAAGATTCGAACATACACAATATCAGAGCATCACAGTCTACCATTAACATGAGACTAGTGTTGCCCAAACTAAGGGCATAGCACACTGCCATTTGCATCCGTCTCAGTCCAGAACATGACACAATGCATATGGGTACAGTGGTGTGAGCAACAAACAGCCTGGGAAGTCAATGGGACAGCGTGATGTGGTCAGATGAATCCCAATTCTGCTTGGATTTCCACGATGGAAAAACAAGAGTTCAATGAATGCCTTCTGACAGGTTTGTAGAAGGATGTATGATTTAACATGACCACTATGAGGACGGCAATGTCATGATGTGAGAGTGAAGGGCAATTATAGCAATAGGGAAAACAGATCTTATAAGATCTCATATTTGGTCAAGTGGATATGTGCGTTTCCCATTTCAGCTAGGCGACTGGTGCCAAAGGTTGCAGGTTCGAGTCCCGCTCGTTCCGAACATGAAACATAAGGGTGAAAGGGACACTAACAAGCCAGCATTATGTACAGATCCTGCTCACAGATCAAACAATATCCAGGGCCACTGTTTCAACAAGATAACCAATTACCATACAATGCCCAAGTAAGCATGCAGGATCTACAACAATACCAATATCCTATTGCTGCCATCACCAGCCAGTTTTCCTGACATGCCACTCATCCAGCAATTGTGGAATGTGCTTGGCCATCGTAACAGGAATGAGTATGAAGCCCCATAGCCACCCTAGACCAACTGACACAGAGTATCACCGACCAGGTAAATCAAATTCCACAGGCTGTGATCGCCAAGCTGACAAGTAGCATGTCAAGGCGGATCCAGGCTTGCTTACAGAAGCATGGAAGTCACACCTGCTATTGATGCATGCAGTCTCTCAACAACAACCAAAATGGTCCAATCATGGACCACCATTCCTTCCCATAAGAGATGTGGAAAGCAATGGTATGATAAAATACAGAAACTCCCCACACACATCCTCATAATACCTACATAATGTTGAAAAAGGAAGGGGGTGGTATTTTCCCCTGCAGGAGAATATATATATATATATATATATATATATATATATATATATATATATATATATATATATATATATATATATATATATATATATATATATATATATATATATATATATATATATATATATATATATATATATACAGTAAAGCCTCCCTATACCGAACACCCTTCGGACTGGAAAAAAGTGTTCGGTATAGTGAGGTGTTCGATATATTGAAAGTATATATTGGGACTGAGAAATGGTGTTCAGTATAGAGAGGTGTTTGGTAAGAGAGGTTTTACTGTATATGTGTATATATACATATATGTGTGTATATATATATTTTTATATATATATATATGTATATATATATAGTGGAACTCTGTTTTAAGACTTTTTCATGAAGAAGCCAGACTTCCGATTACCATGCATTTTCTTTTTAATCTATATGTATCTGTCTAGGAATATAGACCCCCTCCAAACAAAGAACACTTTGAGTGCAACTATATGTGGCTATATATACTGGGTTTGCACTGTATAAATTTCTTAATTCAAAAAGAAAAAAAACATATTTGCAACACTCATGAAAAATGGAAATATTCAATGTTCCCAAATGTCCTGACAACAGGGTCCTAGTTATATTTTTAGAAGTAATGAACCTTTGGGTTTTGAGTGGTTTGTCAACACTAAAGTCTGTAGTTAATGAAGAATGTTTAATAGGTCGAGAGGACCGGTTTAAAACCATATTTGCCTTATATGGGTGACTGCCTGTCTCAAGTCAGGAGTGAAATTTGTTTCTTCACATTGGTATTGGAAGATGAATGTTGATGCTTTGGTAACTCTGGCATCACTTTGCTGTCATTGTTGGGTTTGGGATTTATGAATATGGGGCATGTCTTTTCTATACTATTTGATAAATACTTCATTGGCTATGCTGTGCTGTGGGCTGTGTTCTCCAACTCATAGTTATAAAGGAGGTAGAGTGTGTTTATAATGTCCCAGATTCATAAATATCACAAAACCGATGTAGGCCTACTTTCTTCTTTTGCTGTAAACTCAGCTGACTGAGAAGTCAGGAGAACTAAAGATTGATAGGCCTACCAGGTCTCTTTATATCTTTGGCAGAAGAAATAAAACTTTGGGTTTTGAGTGGTGAGGCTTATACATTTTGTCAACACTATAGTCTGTATTTAATGAAGAATATTTCAAAGGTTAAGAGGACCGGTTTAAAACCACCAGGTGCCTTATATGGGTGACTGCCTGTCTCAAGTCAGGAGTGATTTTTTTTCTTCACATTGGTAGTGGAAGATAAATGTTGATGCTTTGGTAGCTTTGGGATCGCTTTGCTGTCGTTGTTGGGTTTGGGATTTATGAATATGAGTCATGTGATTCCATACCTTTTCATAATATGTGCACTCAGTGTTTTCAAAAGTACCACTAAAGATGGCTGTCATTCCTTACAGACCTAAAAACCTGCAGAACACTCACTATTTTGTGATACGTAAACTTGCACCAAAGTATTAGTTTGCATTATTGGGGATGTTTGATATACTTTATACCCAAATGGCCTCCCCTTGTCCATACAAGGCTACACTGGTCATATTTCAGTATCTTCCAAATGCTTCTGACCTGAATTATTTCTGCTACAGAGAAAGCTGTATTTGTTTCCCTGTTCACAGACTTCACAATTGTCCATCTGCATAGCCGTGCAAGAAACTTTATAGTTTGGGATCATCTGGAGGACTATCTTAAACATAGCTAGCATGGGCTAAATTTGACTTTTTTTAAAAATAAAACTATGATCCTTCATTCAATTTCTTCAAAGGAAAAAAAAAATCCAGATAAACTTCCTTGATTTGGAGGCCCATTTTCTTGACCTGATGAGTCTGTTTGTAAAGCATGACTACTTTCAATGTCACAGAAATAGTAAGCAACAGTAAACAATATCCACCAGGAGTGGCAATTGCAAATGGCTTTTCTGGTTTTCTTCAGCACTGCCTTTCGTTTTCAAGTCACACGAGATCCTGAATACACCTGACCATCATATTTTTTGGTAGAGCCTTAAAGGCTCAAATGGTTGGTGGTCAATATGCACCATGAACATAAACTGACAGACGAAATAGTAGGCCCAAGGGTGTAATGAAATGCCTTTCATGTCAGAGTTCTTACCTCTAATACTAATTTGTTCTTAAATAGGGGTCCAACTTCCATAGATTAGAATTCGAATTCTCTGCATCATCCTGTTTTAGAGACATGACTGATCCGACACTATAGTGTTTGTGTCCAAGATGAAGCTCTTAGAGTCTTTGGGAAACAGCATTATGCCAGGATTTAGTTTGCTCAGTGTTGTCAACTACCTCAGATTATGTCTTCCACCATCACCTTAATTCAAAGAGAGACAGCTCTCACACTGTGACAGTTTTTGGCCTGGGTCTAATATGAAGTTCACAGAGTCCTTATGTTAGTACACAATGTCAGGCCATAATTGGTCCACCTTTATTTCACAGTAGGCATCTTGCAGGTGGCCCTCAAGCAGCCACTTAGAATTGGACAACTTCCTCAGGAAACTGTCTCAAAGGACAAGCTTTCCAACAGGCACATTTGATTAACGGCAAATAGTTCTTTCCCTTTAAGGAAGCCCTTCCTTCCGTATTAGTGTGGAGAATAGGCTTTTCGTGGATCCCTCTCACATATGGAAAAACCAACATGCCATCCATTGATATAATGTGCCATAACACGGCGTTACTTGAGCACTGAGTGGCTTATTTGGCCCAATTTTGGGAAAATGTTTCATTGACTTATAGTGAGGCCACATCCATCACAAGTCTAATCTGAGGCTGTGCAATAGTTACTTCATCTTACAGCCTGATGAGGTGTATGCTTTTGGCAGGCTGCTGCAACTGTGTGGCTGGTAGGTATTCATTCAAAGATTGTTTGTCAAAAAAAAATTGACAAACCAAGAAAAAATATGTTTTTTTTTTTTATTTTGGCATGCCTTCAACTTTTTTTTTTTTTTTTTTGGCATGCCTTCAACTTTTTTTGTCCAATGTTACACATAAGTAGTGGCATGGCATGGTTTGTCTGGGTAGTTACGTTATTCGCCGAGGGTCTTGGTGCCAGAGGTGATGTACATGACCTGGTCCATATAATTTCACAATAATTCAAACAATGTAAAATTGTTACTTTGGCCCAAGATTAGGGGTAACTGTGGCCCACTTTTGAAGGTATAGATAACTAGGGTAACTTTGGCCCATATTTACTGTATCTATAGAGAGTAGTTTCTGTTCCCATGAGGTACCAAATCTTCTTCAGTATCACTTATTATCTATATGTCCCCTTGCTCTTTGAAACTCATGGGATATTGCAAACGATTGAAACACTTTACCATGTTACGGTAGGGCCTATGATACAATGTACATACCTTGAATGTTGTCATTGATCTTGCAGGAATATGCTGTTTTAAATGCCCCAGTACTGTAGTTAGAGTTGCCCCCCCCCCCAACATGGTACGAAACTACAAGAGAAAGCCTGGTAGCATGCCTTATATAGACTACACTAATAAAAGCCTTCATAATGCAATACTGGCTGTCAGATTCAAATCCATGACACAACGGGATGCACCCAACATGTACGATATTCCTCGAGGTACCCTGAAGAACAAGCTCAAAGGTTGTGCAAAAATAAGAGTTGATGCACTTTGCACTTGATGACCTCAAAATCCTGGATTCTGATTGGTCGATAATGGTCATGTGAGCACTCTCTGTGCACAATTGTTCTGGTCTACTCATTGGACGACAGCAGTCAGAGGGATCATTGGGCAGGAATCAAAAGTGATTTGAAAAAGAAAACAATGTTCAATTCCTCGGGTCGGAATTGTCGCAGTATCTGCTATGCTGATATTCTCTGTCTTTGATTCTGCGGGAGGCAGTACCGTCAGAATACCTTTAAGACTGTTGAGCTCTGGGATTGTTAATTGCCTGATAAGAAGTGTAGGTTGAGAGCAAATTCAGTGGCTTTATACAATAATATTTCAGAACATAGAACCAGACTCTCACTTTCACACGGGAAAACAACATTCAGAAGGAAGGAATTCATATGGAATTTGTGTTCTTAAATGTTTAAAATGTCCTTTACCAGAACAAAAGAATGTTAATACATACTTCTTTTTTTTCTCTTAAGCACCTTTAATTACCTTGGGGTAAAAGATCTGGAGTGAGGTGCGAGACATATTACTCGAGTTGATTGATAACTGGTCTAGACAGCATGTCTCTTAAAAAATGTTTTTCACTGTTAAGGGGCAAAGGTGGAAAAAACAACCTCAATGTCACCAAATCATGGCAAAACTGTTCCTGACCAAGTTAAACGGCCCGTCCAATAAGTACCTATATGTCTATTAGCATTGAGCAAATCTGGGCACAGTAATCAATAGGTGATAATTTTTTTAAATGAACTTTAGATCTAGATTTCCATATTATTGTTGCTACTTTGTCAGACTTAATTGCCATCACAATTACATGAGCATGGGAGTGAAATGTGAGACTGCCTTCTTCCACTTAAAATGTTGACACTTGATTGTATCTGGATAGTATGTCTGTTTTAAAATGCTTTTTACTGTTAAAGGGCCAAGGTGACAAAAATACTTGAACGCCACCGGATCATGGGAAAATATTACTCTACAAGTCCAATGCAGGATTTGATACAGTTAAAAGCAAGCTCCTTGCTAGTCCTGAAAACTGGCTGACCATCACAGCAGGTGATAGCTGACTATACCTGATTTTTTTATTGGCCACACTACCCCTAATCCAGGGCTGACTTTTTGCCCGGACAACATGAAAATGTCCTGACCAGGCACAGTAAGAACCAGACAACTAGAAGTCAGCAAAAAGGCAATATATAGCAGTTTTCTGCCCTCCTAGTGACAAGGAGTGGTTGCTTTTGGTTTCTTAAATCAGTTTATAACTTTTTGAGTCATGAAAAAAATGAAAATAAATGTGGTTACGAATAAAAAAAAAAGAAGGTTAAGGTCACTAATTAACTACCCGGTGCACAGGGTCAGTAAAATCACACTCCATAATCAAAGGACACCAGAAATAACCTTGTGGTGTCCGAGATCTTGCTCACAATTTTTTTTCCGAATTTGTTTGTTTTATAAATATGACAATAGGAATTTGACGCATTTAGATATAATCAATAGACAGCGCCCAAATAGCATTGGAAAGTTGGCAGAAGACAGACAGACAGAGAGAAAGATGAAAAAAGAAAGAAAAGTAAGAAAATTGGCACTGAGGATGGATATGTGGTAGGGGGCGCAATGCAGTAAGCCTTCCCCACCCCCAAGGGATTACTGCAATTGTAATTAAAGCCTTGCCCATCGTAGTAGGTAAAGCCATCGACAAATGCTGTCATTAGACAAAGAATAGCTAAGGTTTGGTCAAGCTCATATGTCCATCCACCCAAGCCATGGCATGATTTGTCTTTCTTGCTCCCTTGGCCTTTCAGCCTTAGGGATATCATTGCCCTTATGTCCATGGGTATGTATGTACGTTCATATTTCCGTCTGTTACCCTTGCAGACTCAATATGTTTTAAAGAAATAGAGCTACTATTACGAAGCTTGTAAACGCATGCATGTCTGCGTGTGGCATTCAACGACCTTAACCCGTTTTAAGCTCACCAACGTTTAAATAATTATCTTGTTGGAATCTTTGCTAAGTTCGACAGTCAGCGATCGTGACCTATTTTCTGGGCCACCAGGGGTCATCATATATTTACCTTGTAGACGCAACAACCTTTTGAATAAATTGAGTACTATGGAATTTTCCATAGAAGCTTTCCATTGGAAGCTTTGCTGAGTCTAACTTGTTGCCAAAGTCACCAAGGGTCCTCATATTTTCATCCTGGCTAAGGGGGCGTTAAGGTTGCTCCGACAATTACGTTTTTTTTTTCTTGCATGCACAAAATATCAGAAAACCCTGGAACCCAACGTTTCCTGTGCCGGGGACATGCTTGTATACTGCAGATATGCATCTGATACATTTAAACGTATTTACCAGCAATTAAAGAGAAGGACAGCACCCTATGTAAATTCATCCTACAAAGAAAAGAGAAAGGACAAGACAGAGTAAATACCTTGGCAGGATACACAAAGTTAGAAGAGGACGCAGGACAAAAAGAACTGATACAAGGGTGAATTATCCAGTCAATCTATAAATTTGTTTTGGAATTTGTGTGTCGTACTTGTAGCAACCTGAATGCCAGAAAAATAAAAAGCATTTTGTATTTTGAGTTCCACGTCTACAACTTTTTCATTAATTCTTACATGGCAAAAACAAAAACCTTGAACTTTCTGAATTTCAGTTGAGACGTTAGCGGATTTTAAAAATCAGATTAATTCTTAGGTCCCAGAACCATTTTATTGAGTTTAACTGTTCCCGAGGTAACTTGACCACTATATGAACTGTGATGTTAATGTTGTACACAGTGATCTTCTGTCAGTAGCAGTGAAAGACTGTAATTGAATCATAGGACTTTCACCTTATTCCTGTGATCATAGGGCAATTCAATTTTTACTTAATAGCGTTTTGATTAAGGACCTTTGTACCGTACACGGTGATGGTATTTGAGGTCGTTAATGGCCGGTTACGGTGGTTATTTTCTTTTGCGAGGAGGATGTTATTGCTGTTTGTTATGTTTTGATTTGTTAATTTTGGCTTGGCTTTTTATTTTTTTTATTTTTTTTATTTTTAATTTGTAATGAGTGTGCCAATTTATAGATTTCAGGTTCACGAATGTGTTTTTATTTGCAACTGACTAAGGTTTTTACGGACAATGCCTTCCCGCAAACACGGTCAACTTTGCAATGTACTCAACCCCGCTCCCTCGGACTTACAATTGGTAAGTGAAGCCACTTTGGTAAGAGAAGAACACTATTAAAGTTGTTAACTCAACTGTATTTGCTCTCTTCAGAATTTGTAGCTTATCTTTGATGAGCATTTCTCTAAACTTAGCCTATTAATAATACATAGAAAGCAAGAAATGCAAAACAAAAACATAAAACGATAGAATCAAAAACAAACAACAAAGAAATTAAAAAACCAGATAACCCCCCAAATAAACAAACCAAAACTAAAGCAAGAACTCCCAAAGCTCCTATGGTAGTAATTTCAGTTAGATGTAACGTGCAATAGGATTACTTTGGTATTGAGCGATTTAAAGCATATTACAGATATCACGAATCGCCAGAAAGATGCAAATGTTCTGCTCTTCTTACAAACATAAAATTTAATTGACTTTGACACAAAGCTGAACAAGTCTCTTATGGAACTTGCGAAAACCTTCCTTGTGGGTATCTCTTGTGAAAATGCATGGGAACTTTAATGACAGGTGCATATCGACCTTTAAGTAACCTCACTTGATCTCTTCTGATATTATGCACCACTCGGTACTGTTGTGCTTGTCTGAACTCTACTAATTTTTCAAATACCTTTTGAGCTATGGACGTGCGTTCAATGTGATAGTATTCATGAACATTTTCTTACCAACAAGCGTAGCTGTCGGTAGTTATACCGGCTAGCAAAACGTTGGTAATAAAAATGATCTGGCCCACACCCTTTGATTTAAACTTATTTTATTTCAACAGAATAGGGACTAGAGAACAAGCTTAAAGCTTTTATTATCTCCTCTCCGTGTTAATCCAACATGACATTTTCGACAAAGCAGGTCATTAAACAACAATAAGTGCATGATAAAACAAAATAAGCAGCACAACTTACACAAACAAGAGCGAGATAACTGAAGCTCAGGTTAATTTACATTACAACATGAACACAATATGAATACAATGTGTACAGCAATAAGGCTAAGTCTACTGGTTAGATGATGCTATCGACAGGAACAGAGACTTTGCAGATAGAGACGCCAGAAGAGTGTAATCAAAGTCTTGAAGGTCACGAGAGTTATAGAATCAAAGAAATGTTTTTAAAAACGGTGAATGCTCACTCGGCTTTACATTGTCACGCATCTTGAAATCTTGTGCATGTAGTGGAGATAAAGGAGTGTGATACTCATGCCGCAGCATAAAATTTGATGTCAGCAGCTTTCCTCTGCACGCTTTGAGTGTGTCGAGGAAAGCTGTTCACACTAGACCTTAGCACTGAGAACTATTTAAAATGCTGAAATAAAAATAACGTCACAGTAATAAGCAAATATGGCTCTCTTGCGATGTAATCTATATAATCTACATGTTGCTAGTAGTCTATTTGAATAACACTGAATCGAACATAACATGCTCATTTTAGATCTACTCCTATTCAATGATGGTGGTGTATTAAAATCAAAAGTGTATGATAAAAGAGATGATTTCAATTTTGATATAGTAAATTATCCATATATAAGTAGTAATATTCCTATCAATCCTGCTTATGGTGTCTATGTCTCAAGACTATTTGCTTTCGCAAGAAACTGTACTGATTTTAAAGATTTTGCTGATAGACATAAATCACTTTTTGGAAGACTTATTAAACAGGGGTTTTCTAAAATAAGATTAAAAAAGGTTTTTCTTAACTTTAAAGATAAATATCAATATGTTCTACAGAAATATCATATTGATTTATGTGAACATAATAATAATGTAATTTCTGAGTGTCAGTAAAACACATATGTTTATGTATTTTAATGTTGTGGCTGAGATTGTTTTACCTGGAGCTTGATCAAGCTTTCAGTACTAGAACATAAAAGTTTTTACAATTACAACAAATATAAAATGAAATAAGGACCATATAAGTTCTCACGCATCATGTTGAACAATACAGGCCTTCTATTTTCTCATCCTTTTGGATATACTGACAAAATATAAGGAATACTTATTCAGTTGATATGAGTCATATTTTTATAACGAATTTTAGGCCTATTGTGCTGTTTTTTCTAGTGAGAATGGAACATGGAAGAACTTAACCATGTTTCATAATAAATATAATATTAGTATCAAATTTAGTTATCCTGTGTTCACGTGGAAACTTTTACTGGTGTTTAAATTCAGATTTTGACATGTTACGCAATTCTAATGTAAATATAGTGGTCTGACTTAAAATTCTTAATTGTCCTGTCATTGTTTGGATGATGTTTGTAAACTATGGTCAGGTAATTAACTTTTATAACTGTACATTAACATTAAGGGCTAAATTTGTTTTGGGCCTACTTTAAATGAATGTGAGTGTTTTCCAAAGTGGGAGGATTGGGATCCCGTAGGGCTGGTTTAACCCACTGCCAATATGTTGGTAACCTGTTCCAGGTCAGGTAGAAGATACTCTCATTCGTTTAAATCTCAATATTGTTGGTCATGGATCCTTCTGGCCGTGAACACTGGCATGTCTTACTATTTCGTAAATGATCATGGATCTGACAGGGTTGAGCTGGTATTCGGTTTGGTCTCATCACTATCATTGAAAACTGTTGTCCGCTTCTCCTGTCATGGAACTTTTATATATTTGGTAACAATTTGAACATTCAGGCATTTTCTGCACATATTGCAGTGCAGTAAGTGTTGCAAGTGTAGCGAAACTGATGTTGTTTTCTGTTATTATCTGATGAATATAACTTACAATGGCATACTACATTTTTGGAATTCTAAATTGTTACCCCAATAATTGACTTATTATATGACTTGTGGGATTCTATGCTTTCTTGAACATTTAAATTTCCTTTCAAAAATACTTTTGGAAACCAGCTTGAAATGTGACTGCTATCCTTACAAATTTTGACCATTGTAATGCAATTTTTGACTACGTTTTAATGGTTTGAGGCCTTAAGGCACTTGCTTCTGGCTGATGTTTAACATTTGAACCAATGTACTTACTATATTTGCAAATTCAAACACTTTTCTTTTTGAAATACTCTTAGTTTATCTCCTTTAAAACAACATCGTGTCTTTAACTACATGCCTAAAACACATCGAATTATATACTCATATTGTTTGGATTCTTTTTGATGGTCATTTTAGGCCTAGGGGGCTTTTCTGATGGATTGATGTTGGTGTTAGTGTCACTTTGTGGACTTATATGGATGATGATCATTGTTGAGATGGTGGTTGCAAGTAGTACCTTTCTAAATACTGAATTTTATTGACATTTTCAACAAATTAAGAACCTGCGCTTACAAATTATCTGATGTGCTGCGAATTTTGGTCCTTTTTCATAAATTGTATGGTCCTGTATGCGCATGAATGATGCACCTGTTCAAGCCAATTTACTGAAATAAGCCTATAATTTCAAACAAAACCTTTTGCATTTTGTCATATTAAAACTAGATATGGCTTATTCGACCCTATGGACCTTTACACTTACGTTTTGGTCTCTTTTGGGTAAATACGAACTATAAATTTATGTGTTTCAGCTATACATGCCAAGGAATATTGCCTTTGGTCGGAATTGACTTGGATTTGTTTCACTAGGATTACGGTTTGGATATGGTAATGACACTGTCTAACTAATAGCTATAGCGATGTCGGAGAAGAAATCCTATATTTACACGTCGATGAAGAACACAAACGAATATGGAAAGTACAAGCAGCTGTTGACTTGGAACACTTTCTTCTTTGTCAAAGAAAGGAACTGGCTCCAGGTATATGGATAATATTTTAAGTTTTTCATTGAACTCATTTCAAGTTGACTAAATTTGCTAGCAGATAAATATTTAAAGACCATGATGTGAACGAGCGGTTTCATACTTTATGATTTTGTACATGAACACCAATTTTAATTTTTGTTTCTCTCAGGCACAATTTCTGAATTGCCTTATTTACTTTGCAATTTTGAGAATTCCCTTATGACCCTATTACAACCTGAGAGGCATCCAGCTGAACAAAGAATAGCAGTAATTCTGTTGTAGTACAAGTGAAATGCACAATATATCTATACACAGGTCACATTACTAACCAATAAGCCTTTTTTTTAGTCAATCACTATTGATTATTGTTATATTTAACGCTTATGCAGGTGGAAAACTAATCGGTGAGTGTACTTTTGTGGATTCAAGCGTATTTTATCCACATCGGCAGCTTTTAATGGCCTCAGCAGATATATGGAAAGGAATGGTGGACGAAAAAGTGATACAAATTGTACTCACAAGTTATGACCTAATACACACGTCATGAGCACTCTGTACATAACGTTTGTTTCCAGTTGCAAATGTACCTTGAAGAGAACATACACGAAGGTAGAATGCTGTTTATTATAACCAAACAGAATCACTTACAATGAATTCTTGTATACGTTTCATAATTTTACAAGTGCAGATATACAGGCACACAAACACACACATACACACATATGTCTTCTGAAAGTTATTAATTCGATTGTATATATGGTCAAGCGCATTTCAACATGGGTTGAAATACAGTCCATTTCATTATATAATTGAATCTATAAGCGGAAAATATCAAATATAGTTTACCTCATGATTAATATAATCAATAAATAGGCACATTGTAAATGTGTGATAATTATCATATCATTCAATCCATTTACTGATATCATTAAATGTTTGATCATAAAATGGTGTGTCAAAATAGTCAATAAAACCAGAAATCTAAGCATTTGTATTCAAAATCAAGAAGCCTACAGAGAAGGAGGGAAAACTTCGTTCGGCCACAATATTATTGTTGGGCGACTGTTCATTTCCTTTGTGTTGGTCCATTCAATTACAAATATGAATAATTTTGCGGCCAGACGTTGTGGTTCATCCATTTTGCAAGGTACGTGATTAGATGCCTATTTCTCTCTGATCCATAGGTTTACTTGCATTTTAAATCGCACTGGTTATATTTTGAAGTTTATTTACCATATTTGTCTAGCAAAATTATGCCATTTTACTTGTGTGAGATCCGAGTAATTTTTTTTAACTTTTGTGACCAACGGTCCCCTAATTATGCATGCGAGAAGGAAGGCTATGTCCATATAATACTATATTACCAAACCAATTAGAGGTACGTTGAACGAAAAATGAACTATGCTCAATGTCTCCTTCGTGCCCAATTTTCATTTTTCTTAGATCTAGTGTAGGCAACAGACTATATCCATGGAACGTACCATTTTGCCGCATCTCCCATACAAATTTGGACTATACAAAAATGTAGACAAGACATTTCGAACTTTTAGTTGTGGTCATGTACATGACCTTAGTTCATAGCCTTTATAGACTGTTCATTCCATTGAAGGTAATGTTCCAACTGCTTATTGTACCATGACATTTGTAAGCTAGTCAGGCCAATATAGGTGCTACTTTCAAATGTAGCTATCATCAGGTATTTTTCTATCATTCTATTATACATGTAGGTGCTGTCAACTGAATCTCGACGTGAACATGTGTAGTACAAAAAAAGGTATAGTCGCATGATACATGATCGTTGTACCGCATTATTCATCTCAAATGGAAGTATTTAGTCCCTGTATTTAAGCTAGAATAGTTTAATATATACTATTTGTATCTTCAGCGCTTTATGTACTTGACTGCTGAGTCACGTTGGAATCCTCTTTTTGTCAATAAAACTATTAACATTCACTAGCTATGGAGAAGGCAAGAGATAAAATTACTGCACCACAAAAGACAGTATGCCTTACAGGGGCATAAAAATAGCAAATATCAGCACCAATTTTTACTGCATTGTAATATGCATACACTAGAAAGAAGGAAATCGGTATATGTATTGTACAAACAAAACACTGCATGGCATGTTGGTTTGGCAGAACGTTGGCATAAATCCTTGATAAAAGAAAATAAATGATACAATGAGCATGATCCGCAATATATAGTCATACTATCGTATGTCATGCTACATGAACTTTGAACTTCAAGCAGACATCCTTTTTCATTTGCGAGTGTGCCTGAAAATATGACTTGCCGAGAAAGACAGTTGCTGTAAAAGGAGTCGGCTTGGTTTGACAGAAGCAGGGACACGTCATTGCCAGCGGCCCAGGATCACTGCTGAATTTTCATATTTGGTGTGAAGACATTGGATGCATGCATTGCCTGTAAGTAGCTCGATACTTTAATTCAGTCCATGGACTGTGTATAAAAATACTATAACCCAAATACATTTCTGTGAATTTGTGTTCACAATCTACCTGTTATATGTTGTCTTGTTGTAAACGTACAAGAGGCCCTAATATCGGCTGGCGAGCCTGTCGGCTAATTGTATTTTCTTTTGAAATAAAATATGTTTAAATCAAATAACGTACACTTAATCATTCCTTCAAGTTCAAGCTTTCTAGAATCAAACGCTAAAGAATGCAAGCAGCCAACCAAGTGGGTTTTTTTTAAATCCCACTGCCTTTGTCTGCATCGCTGCAGATAGCGTCATGTGAGCCCGCACGAGTGCAGCTTTTTGTGTTGTTAAGTTGCAGGTGTTCAATGTGAGGCTTTCTATAGACATATCCATGTGCAGTGAACCATCTAAACAATAGACAGTGTTTTTATGGTTGCCAGAGTGTTTCATCAAGAGACCGTTTCCAGTGTTCTTGTGCGTGCTGCAGTGTTCTATGAATAGCAGAGCTCCCAAGTGGTTCTGTATCCAAATCCAGAGGAAATTCAAGGAAATGCTCCAATTGCAATAGGTTCTAAAACTTTACTTAGAATGGCGAACATTATCAAAAATTCGGTAGCCTCTGATATTTTACAACTTCTAAACATGACAACTTCTGTAGATCTACCGACAAATCGGTAGTTTCGGAACCTCTGCAATAGACATAGAATACTGAAGCATATGTATGTCTGTTAAATTTTCTCTTACATCAACTCCACTTTAAACCTGATGTTGAAGCATATTCAGCCACAATATAATAAATTAGACCTACACTGTATTTGAGTGCACAGTCACACGATAGCTAATTAGCCATATACCAAGATTTGACTGCTAAGTCACAAGATCGTTAATTAGCCCTGCACTAAGATTTGAGTGCTCAGCCACACGACTGTTAATTAGCCCTGCACCAATATTTTAGTGCCTTGCAATGATAGATGTCAACGGAAGACGGCAATGTGGACGTATAAGCTATCCAGCTTGCACATGGACTAAACGGAGCTCAAAAGTTAACAGGCTGTATTTGATATATTTTATGTTGCGTTTAGAAAGCACAGTCCTCTTGTCTCGTGGAAGACACCAGGTGCCACACACGGATGTACCTCATCCTTGCATGAGATCGCGTGCATACCTAGCCTGTAGCAGTAATTATGCTTGTTAAACGAGCAAATTTTTATTCAACATTCAAGGACTCACCCAATGTCTTTTTTTTTCTTTTTTTTTTTTTTAGTTTTGTTTTATGTTTTTTTTTCTTTTTTTTTTTTGTTAGTTTGTTTGTTTGTTTTTTTGTTGTTGTTTATTTTTAAAATTTTGTTAAATAACATGCAAATTAAATTAGAAGAAGATAGATACATTGTAACCAAATACAACTTGGAAACTTGCTTAACTGCGTTCTTTGCAAGCACGTCTTATATGAGTTTTTTTGAATAACAGTCTCTTCTCTTTTTGAAACAAAGGGAAATAACATTAAAAACTGGTAATCAGAACAATTGAGATGCATTTAAGTCGAACTGAACCTGCCAAGAAACTTAATTTGTTGTGAAGCCACTGGGAACAAGAAATATTTTGATGTAAAAATATTAAAATCAGAGCTGTAGAGCAGAAATGACAAAATGATCGTATATTATTGCCTGAACACATTTGAGTCGGTCATCTTGGCCAAATATCAATCCCAGAGTGCAACGTTGATGATATGGTGTCCCCACAGGCAAAAATTCAATATTTCCATTAGGCACTAAAATTTCAATGTTTAAAATTGTCCCACTGATTGCATGTGGTCTTGGGCGTTTACGTTTACAATTTTGCTATGACTTCATTTTAGATCTATTTCACACGGTTGTATATGTGTCATGATTTAAAATCAGCCTTGACAGGTTCCTATGCCATCACTGCTGCAAATGTGGCATTCTCCAGGCCAGAGCCGTCGATAATATGTGTAACGCTAAGAACCACCGTAAATTTGCTCCACTGATCTGATCTGATCTGCATAATCTCTACATCAAGTTATAACAATTCTGAACAAGTTGCCGAGGAGAAAATCTTCTGAGTTGGGCTGTTTTGGCTTTAATATATCTTTGCATTGATTGTATCTTTTTACCATATGATGAATCTATACACACCTTTGGTTACATGTGGACCAGGCTGTGATCGGCTTGTCATGATTCCACTGTTTTTTTGTGTGAATAGCGATATCTGGCTGAATATCTCAAAACAGGCCTGTTTGTGAATCATCAGAGACAGGTGGGATCAGTAATTTATATGATTTTTTGAGACTTTGGACGTTTTTTCTATACATTTCCATTCTAAAAGTCATTGACTTTGGTATGGCTATGTGTTAGCCTGCACTCAGCGACCACTGCTCTATCCAGTGACATGACCTAAATAAGTCAATGGGACCAAACAAAGGAATTTACTTGCTTGAGCAGGCATAAAGAGACACCCATGACTGATAAACAAGGTGACTTAAAATGCAATAATTGACCTATATCATAAATGAACCAATCAGAGCCTTGCTTTTCGTTCCTCTTAGCCTGCGAGGAGTTTTCCTCATGACACGATTGCACCAAGTTCATTCACTACACAGCGCGTGCTCCACGAACTAAAGAACACGCCCATCAGTACAACTTGTGATGAAATGGCATAATTATGTGATAGAAGCGAACTCACCAGGCAAGCAGAAAACAGAAGAGCAGTTTTTCAATGGCAATCTGCTTGTACACCAATAACATGTTCAGTGTTTTTCATTTTCCAGCAACAACATGAATCATTAATGTCTCTGGCTTCGTATTTCGCCACAGAGCCCAATCCCACTACACTCCAACAGCCCACCTGTTATTTTCTCTGGTTGCGGTACGGCCTCAGCTACTTTTTGCCTCAAAATTTCAGGTGTGACGGCTTCGCTGAATCGGTCATTACTTCCTACATCTTGTTTTGAAGTCTTTTCGTTGAAAAACAGCTCCTGTGTAGCCAAATCCACCAAGTCATCGGGAATTTCTGATACAGGTTCCAGAAATGGATCCATGGCACTCAAATCCATTTTTTGCATTACAGTCTAATAATTATTCGGGACCCAATCTGCACAAAATGTGGCAGGCGTGTGCCTGTAGCTGTTACATAATTTTGTCATGCGATTCATTTTATAAGATTGACAGACGGAACATTTATTTCATTAGTCAATTATTTGCATTTTAAGTAGGTAAGAACGCATATAGAAGCACCTTGTGACATTTAACACCTGCGCTCCGCTTCAGTGCTAAATGTCACGAGGAGCTTCTGTATGTGTTCTAACCTTTGAGCCAAAGCGTTCTACTCGCCTCTCATCCAGCCCAGACCCTTCTATTATGGATGCCATTAGGACTGTTGTCAGGGAAGAAATTTGCGAAATAAAAGGAGCTCTAAACGAGGTTCTCAATAAACTAAGTAATCTAAATGAAAGGTTTGGTGCACTTGAAAATAGTATGCAAGATATCAGTGACCGCATTGATACCGTGACAACAGAGTTGCGGCCTAATATTGCGGGGAAAATGAGAAGAAATGGCTACTGCCATGGCTTTCAAGACTCTAGATGATCAAGTCCATAAGAGAAAGTGGTCCCTGGTAATACAGGGCTTAAAGGGTCCAGCAGGCGAGTCCAGTGGCAATACGAAACAAGCCTGTATCCGTCTGGCTAAAGAATATTTAAAGGTGGATGATGCTGAATCCACTTTGATAGCCGCCTGTCATCGACTGAATCAGCAGCCAGATGCGGGTATACTTGTAAGATTCGTCAACCTGGATCAACGAAACAAGTAATTGAATGGAGCCAAGAACTTAAAGGACCATCCTGACAAGATATCCATTTCCCCAGACCTTCCACCTGTAATAAGACCACTAAAAATGAGCTCCTGGCGCAGCGCACGAACCTTCCCAATGCAAAGAAACAGCAGTCAAGTCTTAGATACCTGAAGGCATGGCCCTACATGATGCTCACTGTGCCTGGACTAGATCCGAAGCTTCCCAGGACATCGAAGGAAGCTCTTGTGGCCAAGTTTTTGGATACAGACATGGAGATGTCCTTTGTTTTTAAGTAACATATTTTTGAATAACATCATAATCTATCACATGAATTTTATGTTCCCAAGTTTTGAGGTTAAATATGTCTGAGCATTATATGTTTCAACGTGGTCCAAATGACACCTACTGTATGTTTTTCTTTGAATTATTAAATTTGGACCTTGAATATATTTTCTTACTTTAAATAAGCTTTACGAAACTTGGATAGACTTTGTTTCATTTCATTCATGCAAACATATCTCATCTTGCTTATTATATGTATTATTTTTTGCCACCAATGTTTTATGTCTCTGCCAAGGCATTTTAGTCATGGAAAGTACACCATGGGTTTTGTCAACCTATTTCCTTTCTTTATTTTTTCTGTCAGATACAATGATAGTGTATGTAAGTCTGCGAGTAGTAGCCTTCTGCTTATTATACGTATTATTTTCTGCCACCAATGTTTTATGTCTCTGCCAAGGCATTTTAGTCATGGAAAATACACCATGGGTTTTGTCAACCTATTTCCTTTCTTTATTTTTTCTGTCAGATACAATGATAGTGTATGTAAGTCTGCGAGTAGTAGCCTTCTGTAAAACTGCTTTATGTTTTTCAGTATATTAGTAAACCACTTTAGTTCCATTTTGAAGTTGTGTTATGTAGCAGTGGAATCTGTTTTAGTATTGCTATAGCTCATGTGAAGTGTTCCCTGTTTTTTTTTCAAAATGTATATGTACATGGTGCCAAATACATGCAGGAATCTGCATGTGTTTACTCTTTGAGTTATGCTGTTGCTTTACTTTGTACCTACTTTCAATCAATACTAATTTTCCAATCCACGGATCATTATGTTTATAATTATTGCCATAATATTTCAGCGAAATAATCTTCATATCCTCTTTTAGTGAATGATAAAGGGATGACAGGGCTTTTCGGCTATTGCTTTAATTCAAATGCAGTATCCCTACGTATCTAATGTATATATATATATATATATATATATATATATATATATATATATATATATATATATATATATATATATATATATATATATATATACATGTATATGTATGTATATATATATATGCATTTATATACATGTATTTATATGTATGTGTATGTGTGTGCATATGTTATTATTTTTTTTCTTGAATCAATTATACGTGAGCCTGTCACTGAAAGGCTATGTGGTTTAATGACCATAATTTTCATTATGAATACACATATTGTTGTTTTTTTTTGGTGTTAGCAAGGATATGCCTATGTATCTAATAATTTTTTTATTTATTTAATCTATAATGTGTGAACCTTTCATTGAAACGCTAGGTGGCTTATGTTTGAATGAACATAATTTTTATTAGATATACCTATGTCGTATATATATATATTGTTGTTTTGTGCTAGCAAGGATGCGACTTGGGCAATGTCATGCATCCCTGCCCCTCAACTTTACTTTGAGACATACACTTTGGTACACTTACTAAGATGTTCCCCTATGGTAAGCAACTTTAGCAGTCGGTTGCCGTCCTTATTCTTCTTTATTTGAACATGGGCATTCTTTCTTTTTGTGGAAAACTCTCCACAACCCATTTAATACTTATGACGTTTCAATTTGTGCTTTTCAGATTTTCAGATCCTTTTATCATATTATCTGCTCCACAACTATATGACAGTGTTTACCTTAGACAAATGAATGTATATACAGTTATTTACAGTTCACAGATGATATCAATTTTGCCGTATGGTTTTATCTTATGTCGAAAATTCATTTTAGTTATGTATAATTATCAATATTGTTCCATTCACATTATAATTATGTTTTCAAACAGTGTATGCATTGAACAAATGCCGGTACTTACTTATTGTGTTCATATTTCATATTCCATGACGGTAATTTACTCTCGTTGTAAATATACACTGAAGACTATATATTATGAGCGCAGAAACTCTAGTAAGTAACATTCTTTAAAATTTTGGTGGTGTCACAAGGAATAATTTAAACAACTTTATTGACAATCCCGATGAACTCGAACATGCAATTTCAATCGCTTCAGATTCTCCTTGATATTAATAATCTTCCTGGCTACATGAGACCAATCTCAAAACAATTATCTGTCTTAGGTTTAAACATTCAGTGTTTAAATGCAAAATTTGACAAACTGAAGTTATTATTGGATGAGCTACGGAATGAAAATATTGAATTTGGTGCTATCTGTTTGCAGAAGACCTGGCTAGAAGGTATGCAACGTGATACCAGTCTCTATGAACTTGATAACTATATCTCTATTCCCCTTTGCGCCACTTGTAGTTCGCATGGCGGACTATTAATCTATTTACATCAAAATTTTCAATCTGTTGTTAGAGATTTGTACACCCCAAATACTTTGTGGGAAGGTCAGTTCATTGACATATCTGGAAATGGTTTGCGGCAAATAATCACAATTTGTAATATATATAGGCCTCCTTGCAATACAAATGGAGACATTGAATCATTTATTAGTGATTTAACACCTATTTTAGCTACTTTGTCTCAGGAGCGATCTGACAAACTATTTCTGGGTGAGTTTAATATTGACCTTTCAAAATTAAACACGAGAGAGAAATACTCAGACTTTCTAAATGAAATGATGAAAAACGACTTTTGGCCTAAAATAACTTTACCTACCCGATTTTCGGAAAGGAATGCAACTCTAATTGACAATGTCTTTTGCAATTTAGCATGTAGCAACAAGGTATGTTTATCGGGTATTATATTCACAAATTTATCTGACCACCTACCCTATTTCACATGTTTGGACCAGAAATTTAATTTACAAGCGCCACCAAAATATGTTCAAATTGAAACCAGAGACCCTGTATCTGTTCAAAATTTTATACAAGAGATGGAAAGCACAGACTATATGCAGGCCCTAGATGATGACTTAAGTCTTGATCCTAACCCCAACTATGCTAAACTTGAAAACAAAATTCGTCAGTGTAAAAATAAACCCCTCCCTGCAAAAACTGTCCGTTTTAACAAATATAAACACAAAAAATCTCCTTGGATGACAAATGGAATCCTGAAATCAATAAAATTTCGGGATAATCTTTATTAAAAAAAACTAAAAAGTAGCTTTCCTGATTCCCCACAATTTCTGACACTGAAACAAAATCTTAAAACTTATAATAATATACTTGACAAATCAATCAAACAACAGAAACGATCTTATTATCATTCCCAATTTGAAAATTTCAAAAACGACACAAAAAAGACCCGGGATGTTATTAAGACAATATTAAATGTAAATAAAAAGAAAAAAGACTTCCCATCTTTTTTTATCATCGAAAACAAACAGGAATCAAACAAAAAAGAAATAGCCGAAAGATTTAACTCTTTTTGCACTGGCATTGGCCCTGATTTGGCTGCCAAAATAGAACAAAGCCATTTGCCTCACTTCAGCACATACTTAAACCAACGATGCGAAGGCAGTTTCTCTTTCAGTAATACTTCTCCAGCTGAGGTTTAAAAAATTGTAAATAATTTTAAATCTAAATCAAGCACTGGACACGACAAACTTTCGATGCGACTCATTAAAAATATAAAGTTGTCATTAGTTAAACCTCTATCCCTTATAATAAACCAATCTCTCAACACTGGCATTTTCCCAGATAAATTTTTAAAAATCAAAGGTAATACCCATTTATAAAAAAAAAAAAAAAAAATGACCAGATGTTCTTAATAACTGTAGGCCCATTTCTCTGCTTCCTGTTCTCTCTAAAGTTTTTGAAAAAGTTGTCTATTGTCAACTCTATGATTGTTTTGTGCTACATAATATTTTCTACAGAAGTCAACATGGCTTTAAAAAACTCCATAGTACTGAAACTGCCATATTGGAATTCATTGATAGATTATATAAAATTCTTGATTCTGGTGAAACACCTCTTGCAATATTTTAAGATTTATCCAAAACATTTGATACTTTAGATCACAATATCCTTTTACACAAATTGAAGTATTATGGTATCTCTGGGACACCATTAAATTGGTTTAGAAGTTATCTGACAAATAGATCTCAATATGTTCAGTTTGATGATCTCTCTTCCAAACCATTACCTATCACGACTGGTGTGCCTCAAAGTTCCATCCTTGGGCCACTTCTGTTCATAACATATATCAATGACCTTTATTTAGCTGTCTCTAATTTTGAATCTATACTATATGCTGATGACACCACTATTATCAACTCAGTTTCTAGTCTCAGTTTCAGACCTCAAGAAAACCATAACAACTTTTCAGGTACCATTAATTCCGAACTTAAAAAGGTGCATAGCTGGCTTGCAGCAAACAAATTATCCCTTAACGTATATAAAACCAAATAGTTGTTATTCTCTCTATTCTACACGACTAGAAAGGACAGATGAATTTGATTTCCTTGGATTAACAATTAATAACAAATTAAGCTGGAATGCTCATTTAAATAAAATTGCAAACAAAACTGTTCGCACAACTGAAGTACTTAAAAGACTACACCACTTTCTTCCTAAAAACACCCCACTTCTAATATATAATTCCCTGTTCTTACCACACATCAATTATTCAATACTGGCTTGGGGTTATGATTGTGGTCGTATTTTTGAATTACAAAAAGTTGCCATCCGTTTGATATGTTCTGCACGTTATAATGCGCATACCTACGCAAAAAAAATTGCTTAAACATATTGTTGGGTTGCGCCACTGTTCAACTGTGTAACCTTACCGCAACCCCAACGGTGGGTTACGCAATTTGTGCAGGCCTGCACGGGCCACTACTCAGTCAGAAGCAAAAGAGAAATGGAAATTAAATCTGAAGCTTGCATGCCCAGGGATGAGTTTGGGCCTCTTAATGTGTGTAAAAAATGTTTTGTCCAAAGTGTGGGTTTTTGCATGAAAAGCCAAAATGAAGTGAGATTCAAGTTTTGGGTAGGGTGAAGGTTTTTTTGTCCTTGTCATGACCCTGGTGAACTTATATTTCCACTATTCGAAGAACTCAAGTTATTAAAAGTCACAGATCTTCATAAACTTATATCTTTGAATGTTTTTTATTGATATACTAAAAACGAATTACCCGGATACTTCACTGACATGTTTTCTGCTTTACAAATTACCCATAGTTATCCCACCAGACATCGTCATATCCCCCACTATGCTATACCCTAGTATGCCTCCACTGAAAAGTGCATTCGACACTCTATCCCCAAGTTGCTTCTCGATTCACCCCTAAACATAACAGATAAAATTCACACACATTCCTATTATGGTTTTTCTCAATATGTCAAAACATTTTATATAAATCAATATTCTTAAACCTGCTCAATTTCTAATTGCTTTGTCTGCAATAACCGTCTATAATCTGTTTGTAAGAACTGCACTCTGTCAATGTCAAAGTTATTTTAATTTTCTGTAATGCAATGACTGTACACATGTAACATTCTATTGAAATCAGGTATTTAACTTGCCCCGCAGATTTATTTTAGGTGGCCCAAGTGATAGCGGATGTTTCCTCATCCTTAGCTGGGTCATCCTGACTATCTTGATGTATGTATGGTAATATTTTGTATGTTCAACTTAACCTGCAGTTACAAATTTTCGTTATTGTTATTACCAAATATTGATTACAATGTATTTTACTTTATGTTGAATAAATACATCTTAATCTGCATCTGAATCTAATGCATTTTGGATACGGACTGACAGATACGGACTGACAGTAACATGAATTGAAAGCCCTATCTAATGTTCGTTTGCTTATATGAAAGGTATTTTCCTAAAAAATAAAATATGTGAAAGTATTCTTCGATAAATTTGACCAGCATATATATCATCATCGTCATCATCATTTATTCATGAACAACTACTTTTTCCCAAATGCACATAATATATAAAATATTACGTTGAGGTGAATAAAAAAAGTCACATGTGGTCAGTAAACCCTCTCGTGTGTATTTTGCTCTGAAATATATCAGACGCAATGTCATATTTGGTTTTGTATTTTGCGGGACATTAGTAAAAATACACAACTGAATATTTGGGGGGTCTGTATTCATCGAAAATATATATCTATCACAATGACTGCTGCCTTTAGGGAAGTATACCATCACTGTAATATCAACCACAGAGCACTGAAAGTCAGCAAAATAAAGGTTGTTACAATTAAATTGTAGCTACAAAGGGAATATGTACCAGGTGCAATCCACACCCCATTATGGAGAGTTTAGCAGGCCACAAAAGAGGATAATAGACTCCATAGAAACGAATGTTGTGTCTGCATTTGGTGAGTAATATAAATTTTACCTTGCCAAAATACACTCTATTGGAGTACCGTTTGCGCATGCAACACAACATTTTGCCTCGGAATGGTCTTGTTAACACCTTTAACCGCAATCTGAATGGCCAGTGCAAGGGTTGAAATAACGAGATTACGGGTGTAATATGGGCCGCCTTAGATCGGAGATTCTAATTCTTTGAATGGCCCTCTAAACCTCTAAATATTTGAATCAAAGATCAAAGTAATTAGATTCGTAATCTACATAATTAGAACGACATTTCAAGTTATGAAAGAGGTCCACAAGCAATATAAATGAAATATTGACTGAAGCATGGCTGACCGAAACTAAACACAGATATTGCCATGAATAAAATATTCTGAGTATGAATAAAATATCCTAGTATAAATAATATATCCTAGTATAAATGAAGTATCCTTGTACAAATAAAATATCCCACAATAAATAAAATATTGTAGTTTAAATAAAATACGCTACAATAAATCTGTTAACAACTCTATTTGCTCAACATAAAAAAAATGGTAAGTGAAAATATTGTGAAATTACAAAAGGACGAAGTTAATGTGTTGTTTTCTGTGTGTTGTTAACAGCTTCTATGCCAGTAGATGTGACCAAGCCTTTTACCATATGCGATTACGGATGTGCAGACGGAACGGCGTCCATGGCATTGTTTGGAAAATGCATACGTACTTTCTTGTTCACCTTTTTGCCATTTATCATGCGTGGCTTTTTAAGATCCTTACTGTTTTCATCAGTGTTTGGTGACGTCATGTCTGCGGTTACATGCCGAGAGTAGGATGCAAATATCCTATGGAAACCTCTTAAATTGGTTGGTAATTGGGGAGGATTAGATTGTTTCCGCCCTTGTAATGGTCAATGCATATAATTTTCTATTTTATCCATTGTATTAAATCATTCATACAAAAAGGCGTTTGAAACGCTCATGCCAGCTTATGTATCATATCCATGACGTGGTCTCAGGGCTGATTGCCAAATATGCTTATGACATTGAAGGGAGACCTTTTCCATTTTGTCATAATATATCATATAGGAATACTACAACCGAATTTGACTTGCAACCCATTTACGAAACCCAAACGGCGACGCGTAAACAAATGATTGTACATTTCCGGAAATTATAAGTATTGAAACCATCAGAATCATTTCTTTCAATTTACTAGATCACCTGAGACAAAACTATGGAGAAAACCTCGAGATCATTATTATTTACAATGATGTTACTTTAAATGACTTCAACTCATTGTTCCGGCACTTGGAAGGTAGGAGACCCATATAGAGATTCGATCCCAAACTTGCACAGACGTGTAATAACCGTTAAGCTCAGAGATTGCTTCCATCGAAGATTAAGCGTGCCAGTTATATTCATGCTGTTGTGCCTGCATATTTCAGGGAATGGTATTGATGTAATGGCGGAAATGACGAAAAACAGACACCTCCTAAAGCACAGCGATTCAAGGCCTACCCACATCGTTTAGGATCGTCCGAAAAGCCTTGTACTTTCATACGCCTTTGGGAAAAAGATTTTCGCCCCTTGCGTCTGCTTAACGACCCCATGTCCCAGCTCATTTAAGCAAATAATCGCAAAAACATTGGGCCAGTTACTACTTTTAATCGAACAAAAGTTTCCTGATTCCCATTTGCACACACCCTGTTCTGGAGAGACTCCGAAAACTGGGACAGTGTGGTTTCTGGACCGTTGGAAGCAGCGGGAACAATATCCACAATGGCCGGCATGCACAGGTTATGATCAAAGAGTCTAAATTTGTCATCTTGTGTTAGTGACAACCAGAGAGTGTACTCAGAAACAATAAGGCAACACTGTCATGGAATTATTGCAACAATTGACTCGGAAATATAGACAATAAAGAAAAAGGAGCGGAAAGGAACTTTGCCTATTATTACATCTAAAACGACGCCACCAACACATGACATGGTATGGCCGAATGGTTATAGCACTGGATACTTACACGCTCCGTTAGTACAGTTTTGCGAGTTCGACTCCCTCCATTCTTTATTTCTTTCCTACTTTCCTTCATTCATTGTTCGTCTCTCTTCTTTCGTTCTTTCTTTTCTGTCCGTCTGTTTCCTTTGGTGAGTTAAACCGTTGACATACAGGCTATGCAGCCATGATTAAAGAAAAAATGTAATTGAGATATTTGACGGTTCTATCTCCTCTCTTTGTCCGTATGTTTGTCTGTTTGTCTATCTATCTATCTATCTATCTATCTATCTATCTATCTATCTATCTATCTATCTATCTATATCTGTCTGTCTGTCTAGCTATCAATGTATTGATTATCTGCGTTCTCTCTCTCTCTCTCTCTCTCTCTCTCTCTCTCTCTCTCTCTCTCTCTCTCTCTCTCTCTCTATATATATATATATATATATATATATATATATATATATATATATATATATATATCATCTACCTGTCTGTCTGTGCACTCCATCAACCTTTTTATGCAGAAACATAAAACATCATGCATTTCTGGATCAATTTAATATGATGATAATAATTACAAGTTAAAAAGATAATATTTATGAGTTTACTTGCATATTATGCAAATGGATTTTTTTTATTTGAAAATATGCAGTATGCTAATAATCTAGTCTACCCGAGAGAGAGAAAGAGAGAGAGAGAGAGAGAGAGAGAGAATTGGCAGCAGCTTTCCTTATTTTTATTATTATCATCATCATCATCATCATCATCATCATCATCATCATTATTATTATCATTATTATTATCATTATTATTATTATTAATGAGTAATAGTACCAGTTATATCATTATCATCTTCATTGTATCATTACGAAAAGGCCCTTCTTTATGGAGAGCGAGGAATTACTGCATTCACGTGTGCAGTTTTCATTCATTTATATTCCTGAACATTCTCAGAATATATGCCAATTATTTCAACTGCTCTTTTGGGAGGATTTGGTGGTCCTGAAAAGGCACTTGGGGGAGGTACATCAAGTTGATTGCATGTTTATGCTCAAAATTCATTCATCATCGGTACCGCTGTCTGGTTGGTCACTCTCGTCACTGCTATCATCCCCCAATCGGATGACCAATGGGTCCACTGTGGCTTCTTTGATACCTGAAGAGACCATAAATCGTCCTCTATTCCGATAATCTTCTGCACTCCCCGGGCAAAAGTATCAGCTTTCATCTTTTCAAATCCTTGCATCGTCAGTTCCTTCAGGTCATTCAATTTAAATGTGTTCTCCAGTGCCACGGACCCCTTTACTACACCCCATATCATCCCAATGGGGTTAAGTTCACAGTGGCGTGGAGGCAACCTCAGTACTTTATGTCCATGATGACCGGCTATAGTATCAGTTTGGAAGACTGGTTTGGGCTTGTGTAGCTTCACCAACTTGTACACCTCTGGTTTGGTGATGTCAAGAGGCACATCAACTCCCTTGTCTTGCAGCCATCGCACCATGTCTCCTTTACGGCTGTTGGATGTTGGCGACTTCGAATTTTCTTCCAGTACATTGTGGCAGCTGGCATTGTCGATGACAATGATAGTGGGCTCGTTTAGAGTGGGCATCACACGATTTTGAAACCAGTAGATGAAGGTAGTCCCATCCATCTCGCCATGGTAGTCGCCGTCAGCCTTTTTGGGCTGGAAAAGCAGTTCACAGTCCTCAAGCAAACCGTATTTATCACAACCAGCATGGAGAACAAATATTCTCTGGCCCCTGTTTGCAGTGATGTTTGGGGGTAGTGGTGCCGAATCAGTCATAGGCTTGTGATTGTCTGTCGCTTTCTCGGGAACCTGATCTGTCCATCTGTATGATGCCGTGTGGAACTGGTTAACCCAGGTTTCATCCAGAGAGACAACCAGATAGCCTTGCCGTCGAAATTCTCGTATCTCCCTGATGTATTCATTTCCTCTTGCTATGGTGGCACAGTCTTCTTAGATTATCTTCTTGATGGTGTTTGTGCTCCGCTACTTGAAGCCAGTTTTCTTCAGTATTCTGCGTAGGGTCTCTCGGCATGTAAATATGTCACTTTCCTCTTCCAGTGCTCTCTGTAGCCTGAAGATAGTAGGCAGACCTTTCTCTGGGTAGAACCGGTGCATTCGTCGTCTGATTACAGCCATATTGAAACAATCATAGGATGCTGGCTTCTTATTTCTTACGCTTTTTCTCTCAGGGGACTTGTATTCTGTTTCACTCTGCTTGACGACTCTGCTGACGCTGGTCTTCGATACGCGGAGAGCGGCTACAACTCTGTCAAAAAGCTTATTCATTGTTATCCTAGGTTTCCCTCTTCTGTACTCGTCCTGGAAATAATCATGGACAGCACAGATACAACGCTTTACGTCTCCTACATAAATTAGAAAAAAACGGCATCACAGAAAACCTTTTGGCATGATTTGACGACTATCTCACCGATCGCAGACAACATGTAGTTCTTAATGGGCAGTCTTCCCGATGGGGTTCTATCATGGCCGGCGTGCCTCAAGGGTCTGTACTAGGCCCCCTACTATTTTGAGTTTACATCAATGATTTAGTTAAAGTTGTAAACTCTAATGTCAAGCTATTCACTGATTATACATCGCTTAATCTTTCTGTGGACGATCCATTCCATTCAGCTGCTGTATTGAACAGTGATCTCGGCTCCTTAGATGAATGGTCCAAGGAGTGGATTGTCTCTTTTAATGCACTTAAGACTGATACTATGCTCATTTCTCAGAAGAAAAACACCCCTGATCACCCTCCTCTCCGTTTCCATGGCCACCAATTGGTGAACGTCCCTGAGTATAAACACTTAGGGCTTACCTTAAGATCAGACCTGAAATGGAATTCTCACATTAAACAAATTGCACTTAAGGCTTCCAAACAGTTAAACATCATGAAATCTATTCAGTATAGTCTTGATCGTGAAACCTTGGAAATAATTTTTAAATATTTTATCCGTCCTATTATGGAATATGGTAGCATGGTCTGGGGTGGCTGCACCCAATCAGATAAAGATCTTCTTGAAGACATTCAGCTGACTGCAGCCTGTATTGTGACAGGTGCAATGAGAACTACCCCCAAAGGCTAAGCTGTATGAAGAAACTGGCTGGGAGCCATTGTCAAAGCAGAGGGAAAGATCTAAATGCTTAATGATGTAAAAAATAGTACACAAACTAACACCTGCTTATTTGTGTGCTGCCTTACCCAATGTTCCATTAATAGATAGAAACCATCGTCCAAACACCAGAGGACGTTCTGATCCTATTAGACATTTGGACATACCATCATTTAATTCCAGAACAGTCCTATTTGAGAAATCATTCTTTCCATCTGAAATTACTTTATGGAACTCACTCTCATTTGAAACTAGAAATTTACCGACTTTGTCACAATTTAAACAGAAAATTTCAAATCCAAAAACATGTTGTGTCGTTTATCCAGAACTTTTGAACATCGGTAAGAGATACTTGTCCATATTGCATTCTCGTCTGCGTATGGGCTGCAGTCAGCTGAATGAACATCTGTGTAGGATAGGTGTAATTGAATCTGCAAGTTGCACATGTGGCGCTACCACCGAAAGTGTTTGGCACTATTTCTTAACTTGTCCACGATACATTATTGTTCGCGATGTCCTCCATACTTCTATCAGTTTGGTAGCACCATTTTCAATTAATATTGTTTTACATGGTCATGATAAATGTTCCCTACTAGAAAACATCCGTATCTTTTTATCAGTACAAGATTATATTGAAAAACCTAAACGCTTTCAAGGTGAAACAATAACGTAGATTTTTTTTCTCAATTATTACTATTTTGATTATGGCATTATAGCCCCTCTATCTGTGCTCTGTTTAGTCGTGTCTCTGTTCTACCTGTTTCCTCCTTGCGCCCGTTGTCGAGCCCTCGGACGAGACGAGCGGCGTCAACCTGAAATATGTGTTACGTATGTCCTGTGCTCTTGTCTCATCCTTGCAAGAAGGATTTGAGTAGGGCACTGCCCTCCTTCCTGATTGTTTTCTTTTGAATAAAATATGTTTAAACCAACGCTTTACATCATCAGACAAGGTTCTCTCACGAGGCATCTCGAAGATCCGATGGTGATCACACTGTATCGACTGTTCCTGCTCCCTTTTATTTGTTTCATATTCAGGTGCACTCAGTGAGCTTTCTCTTCCTTTGGAAGTTTTCACGTGAAAATGATGCATTTTAACACCTTTTCATGTTCAACTCAGAATCAAATATCCGGCAAGGAAATTAAATCGTTCATAATGCAATTGTTCCAGGGCCCACGAGCTTCCTTTTAATCGATACGGAAAATACTTGCTCCACCCAAATCCTTCACGCATGATTGAACCTGAGACCAAGCATGTTGAACAGCAAGCGATCCCCCTGCTTTATAACTTAGAAAATATGAAGTGACATTTTGTATTCTGTATTCTTTGTTTTGCCTTCAATTTATACACACCAATAGTAACATGCATAAATGAGATAATTTTCACAGTAATAAATGCATGTGTAAAAATCTTTTTCATAATGACCGTTTGGCTTGCGCCTAAATAAATGTTGATCAAGAGCACATAATCACAAACAAATTTTCTTCTTAATCTTCTCTTTCTCATAGAAAGTGCTATGCATTCTTAAATATTGAGGTTTTTGTCTTGTCAGGATGAGAAAATCTATTTTTCAAAAAATGGTATTTCAATTTAAATTTAGTTTTTTTTTTTATTTATATAACCTGGATACCTGATAATAATATGATCATAAGATTTTAATCTTCATTTTGCTGGCGCAAAACCCATTGTTACCAGAGGATGATTTAACTAATTGTGGAACTTAAAATTCATTCATCAGAGAAATAGTTTTTCATTAAGTTTCAAAGGTTTTATGACTTACGTGTCATTTTGATTAAAACATATTTCTAATATGCTAAAATTAAAAAGAGACAAAATGAAAAAGTTTGTCATTATCATTATCATTATCTTTATTTTTTATATATTTCCGCGCTAAAACTGGCTAGTTACAGATATAAGAGAATAAGCCGACCACTAGCGTTTTTGTCCATCATCACTATCATTACAGACAGACGAATGAAGGACAGTCTCCCCTCACCCAAGTCAAATATGCAGCCCGCACAACCAGTCCCTCAAAATCATGGACCTCAAATGATGCGTCAAACCAAAATAAGGATAGATAGATAGATAGAAAGAAAGAAAGAAAGAAAGAAAGAAAGAAAGAAAGAAAGAAAGAAAGAAAGAAAGAAAGAAAGAAAGAAAGAAAGAAAGAAAGAAAGAAAGAAAGAAAGAAAGAAAGAAAGAAAGAAAGAAAGAAAGAAAGAAAGAAAGAAAGAAAGAAAGAAAGAAAGAAAGAAAGAAAGAAAGAAAGAAAGAAAGAAAGAAAGAAAGAAAGAAAGGAGTCGAACTCGCAAAACTATACTAACGGACTGTGATAGTATCCAGTGCTGTAACCACTTGGCCATACCAAGTCAGGTGTTGATGGCGTCGCTTTAGATGTAATAATGGGCAAAGTTCCTTTCCGTTCCTTTTTCTTTATTTTCTATATTTCCGAATCAATTGTTGGAATAATTCCACGACAGTGTTGCCTTATTTTTCCTGAGTACACTGTCTGGTTGTCACTAACACATGATGACAAGTTTAGACTATTGATCATAACCTGTGCATGCCGGCCATTGTGGATATTGTTCCCGCTGCTTCCAACGGTCCAGAAACCACACTGTCCCAGTTTTCGGGGTCTCTCCAGAACAGGTTGTATGCAAATGTGAATCGGGAAACTTTTGTTCGATTAAAAGTAGTAACTGGTCCAATGTTGTTGCGATTATTTGCTTAAATGAGCTGGGACATGGGGTCGTTAAGCAGACGCAAGGGGCAAAAATGCTTTTCCCAAAGGCGTATTAAAGTACAAGGCTTTTCGGACGATCCTAAACGATGTGGGTAGGCCTTTAGTAAAATAAACCTCCGCCCTGCCCATCCCATATATAGACTAATATCTAGAGTGGGCACTTGTAACATTAAGCAATAATCGAGGGGAAAGATGAGAAAGTAATGCATTGAATTTTTATTGACCATATGACCATCATGTTTTCTGGATTAAACACAAATTGGCAACACCTGATGCTTCAACTGGTATATCTATTAGGCGAAGCAAACTGCAAATTATTTGATGACTTTGAAGCTATGCCGGACAATGTTCCCATGCGTAATTCAACGAGGAACGGATATCATTAGGTCAAGGTCATTCACCTTGTCTTGCATCAATTCAATGCGAGTTAACATATTATGACATCTTTAAAATGGCTGCATGGTCCGCAAGTTTAAACGTAGTGTATACAATGTAGTTGACGAATACAAAAGTAGCGCCGTCCAAAGACCTCAATATCAGACAATGTGCTTATTCACAAATTAGTCACGAAAGGAGAAAGGTAGGACAAAGTTGTTCACTTTTTCTGTATTAATTCAATGAATCAACCATTCTAATATTATGTTATTTTTCAACATTAATATGAAGAAAACTTTTTTTCTCAAATGCCCAAATGACCTTCATCTTCCACATCATTACGCACAACGTGGACAAACTTAACATAAGTTATCCCATCCAAAGAACTCAATCTCATGTAAAATTTGTGGACAGTTTTTTTTTCTTCTTTTTAGTCTTGGGCCAAACTGTTTTCTCTTAAGTAGGTCATGACAACCACTAACTGAGGACTGTGTCAGCATTTGATAATATAGTATAAGTAGGACCTTTAGACACATTTATATATGTACAATATTGCCTTAAAGCTAGGGACAGTTCAAATGTGACCCAACAAATACTAACAAAAACGATTGAGAGGCTATGAGCTTGGGAATATTGGTCAAGATCAGTAACGAAGTATCAGGTGGACCGCCTCTGAAGGGTAATTCTGGTTAAATAATGGATGTGTTCAATCTATGGAAAGGTCATGTTGGCTTCAAACATTTTTAAATGGGAATCTCATAGATTTGTGACATTTTCCTTGTAAACAATATTTCAAACCAATCACATGTCTTTCTTTTAGGATGACCATTATGACCTTGGCCAGCAAACTTTCCGTGGATAGTGAAATTAAGTAAACATGCGCCTTGGTTCAGCTGTCCGCACATTTCTCAAATCAGTTGATGACTTTTAAAGTTATGGATAAATGGATGGATGATGATGATAGATAGATAGATAGATAGATAGATAGATAGATAGATAGATAGAGGGACAGACAGACAGAGGGACAGATAGATAGATAGATAGATAGATAGATAGATAGATAGATAGATAGATAGATAGATAGATAGATAGATAGATAGATGAGTCGATGGATGGACGGATGAATGGATGGGTGGATGTTAAGGTCACGAATCAACCATCAGGTTCACGTGTTCAGTAATAATCACGCTTTACGATGAAAGGACGTCTGAAATGGCCGGGGTGGCATCCGAAATTCTGCGATGGTTTTCTATGGATCTGATTACATATCCTTGTGACCTTATGAATTGCACTTTTTCAACTCGGAGTGAAAACCTAACGCAAGCGCAATGTGCACCCAGAGTCAAGCTTTCCATAGGTGGTCTATTTCTTCAGATCAGCCACACAAAAAATCAGAAAGAACTGAGGAAGGCAGAGAAAAAAGAAAGGAAGAAATATTGCTTTGAAGATGGATTTGTGGTACAGGGGCCAAATCAAACTCGGAGAATTATAGAGCTTTGAGCAACCAAACTGTAAAAAGAAAATTTACAATTCTAGTGAGCCTGCTGCTTCCATATGGCAGAGGGGCTTAAGGAAGACCTTGCCCATTGTATAAGGAGAAAACCAAAGAATAGCAAACGTGTCGCCAGCCGCAATGGTGACTTAGTCGGGTTAGGTATACTGATTGTCTCGAACTTTCTACAAACAATCTGTAAGAAATGATCCACGCAATTATATTACCGAGAAGGTTTCTGTTTTTATGGATTTTGGAAGTGCCTTTTACTCAATGAGGGTTTGGGCGCTCAAGCCAACTATTTCTCTCCTGCGCATGAATGCCAAACTCGAACTTGCTGTCTACCTTTTGGGTGACCTTAACCTACTTGACGCATGATAGATAATTGATAATTGTAAATGCCGAACATTGGACACAACAATGGCATCCTTGATATTCATGCGCCACGGAGTGTCCCTGTCACTGTAGTTGTGCATTTCATATTTGATTAGTGACCTTTACCTAGTTTTCCCGATCGTGACCCCATTAAAGCGTATATTTTTAATCATAACTCGAAAAGTTAACAACCAATTTGAGCGATGTTGATCTGTTTGGACAGCTTGACTGCGAACGCAGTTTGGCTCATTAACACAACCCACAAAAAGGTTGAAGGTCAATCTCATATGACTGTCCCGCCAAAACGAGGGGCCTCTTGGCCTGAATGGTTTTTGGAATATCACAGACCTTAATGGACTAATGAGAGTGTGTTTGAGAGTTCAGGCTGCCAAGAGGAGATAGATCATTCACCCATTCATGAAGATTAAGAACAGGAGAGGGCCTGGTACGGAGCCCTGGGGTACCCCACCAGTAGCTGTCTGCAGCTGGTGGTAAAATGGCAAAACAGAAACAAGAAGACTGTGACAGTCCTGTGCTCAGCTGACTAAGTCGTCCTGTGACCTTGGAAATGTGGTCAATGTCACTGACCTATTCTGAATCTAACTTTCATAGTGGGCCATCCCCATGTGCAGGATCAAAGTCACAGTGCAAATAGGTCTCAGGTTATCACGCGCCCAGTAAAATTTATGTTAGTGGCCTTGTGACTTTGAGAATGAGGTCAAGGTCACTAATGTACGGTCTCAATCTTTCCTAAATAGAGGACCGCCAACAAGTACAACATCAAAGTCCTACCTTCCACAGCTTTCAAGTTACAACGTGAAAAGTAAAATTCACGTAAGTGTCTGGGTCCCAGTGACCTTGGGAATGAGGTTAAAGTCACCCATATACTCTCTAAGTCTGGCCATTGCTCAGGACAACCATCATGTTCAACATCAGGGTCCAAGTTCAAATAGCGCTCAACTTGTCAGGTGAAAAATTTGAGCAAGTGGCCCTTTGACCTTGGGAATGAGGTCAACCTCATTCATCTAATGTCCAAGTTTGGCCCTCATTAAGGGCATTTGCATGTGCAATGCGAATGTCCTAGCCTTAATAGTTCTCAAGTTACCATAAAAACAGTGAATTTCATGCACCTCGCCCTGTGACATTGGAAATGAGGTCAAGGTCACTCACCTACTGTACATGTCCTCATACCCAGAAGTGTCGCTATGCGATTTCAAAGCAATTGGCTGAGTACATACAAGGATTAGGACTTTTGAATATTTGGCCAAAAAATGAACCAAAAAAATCATTTTACTGTGACCATTTCAACAAACTTGGTAGATACCCACCTAAGGAACACCCCCACCAAGTTTGAAGTGAATCTAGCTAACGGTTTCGCAGAAGAAGTCAAAAATTGTCAATTAGTATTGCAAACCCTAATAACTTTGCAATCCCCATTGACTTGCATGGTAATCAATTGGCATGTAAAATCAACAAGAAGATTCCCTAAAAAAACTAAAGTTACTGGACTGTAACTATTTGAAGACACATCCCCACCAAGTTTGAAGTGAATCTGGATAACGGTTTTTAGATGAGGTTGAAAATGTAACTACCATTGCAATTCCCATTGACTTGCATTGTAAACAATAGGAATGTATGCATTGACCAACAAGTATCCGAATTGAAAAATTCGTTAAAAAACAGGAATCCACAGCTACAACACCTGGTGTACAAACTTGTGTGATCCTGCCACAAACAACATATCCACAAAGTTTCAGCACAGTCTGAGAGGGGATTTTGGATAAGAAGTTGAAAATAGCAACAACGCACAAAAATTCATTAAAAATTTTAAAGAAATCGCAGGGTCACCTGTGGAACAACTTAAGGTCTAAGGGTCCCCAGAAGTGTCGCTATGCAATTTCAAAGTAATTGGCCAAGAGGTTTCGGATGGGAATTTTATTTAAGATTTTCCCCCAAAAGGGACAAAAAAATTATTTAAAATAAAAAAATCACTGGACCGCGACTATTTGAATGAACTTGGTAGAGATCCATCCAAGACACATCCTCAGCAAGATTGAAGTGAATCTGGAAAACAGTTTTGCAGATGAGGTCGAAAATGTGAACTACAATTGCAATTCCCATTGACTTAGATAGTAAACAATGGGAATGTATGCATTGACCAACAAGTATCCGAATTGAAAAATTCGTTAAAAATCAGAGATCCAGAGCAACGCCACCTGGTAAACAACCTTATGTGACCCTTCCACAAAGAACATATCCACCAAGTTTCAGCACAATTTCAGAGACGGTTTTGGAGAAGAAGTCAAAAATAGCAAAAATGCACAAAAATTCACAAAAAGTTGACAAAAATCGCAGCGCCACCTGTGGAACAATTTGGGGGGGGGGGGTCCCAGAAGTGTTCTTACACAATTTAAAAGTAATTGGCGAAGCGGTTTCGGAGAAGATTGTTTTAAGATTTCCCCCCAAAATGAACAAAAAAATTCATTAAAATTCCAAAAATCACTGGACCGTGACAATTTAAACAACCTTGGTAAAGACCTACCAAAGGCACATCCCCCCAAGTTTTCAGTGGACCTGGGTAGCGGTTTTGGTCAAGAAGTCGAAAATGTGAATTGTGGACGGACGACGGATGCCTCACCTTCCTAAAAGCTCAGTTGAATTATCAGCTGAGCTAAAAAAAAAAAAAAAAAAAAAGGACATGGGGAAGACGACTGAAACCGATTTAGAAATACTTTACATTCTCCACCGGGTTATATATTAATGTGCCGAGAATCTTGAAGGGGTTGCTTTATTTAATGCCATATACCAGTGTTGCTACTTTCAACTCATGTGATAACAATTACGGAAATGAATATGTGCCGCCCCTGGCATCCTCTGCTTGTCAAGCTGATTTGTTATACTTTTAGCCTTGCTGTGTTGTCTCACGACTTTTCATTTGAAATGGCACGAAGGAAAATGATACCAAAAGGGTCGTCAGGGTTCGGGGTCATGGTGAACAATCATATCTTTTTGATAAACAGTCTTCGGCGACTGGACGAAAATTATTTGTACATGCAGAGTGATACTGGCTAACATCTGGTTTGAGCAAATCGTCCCATTTATTTTATATTTTAATAACTTATGAAGAAGGGAAATCAAGCTTTGTCCTGTTTCTAAATAGATCTAATGATGTAGAATATTCTTCATTTCGTCTGATCAAGAGTTTTGCAGATAGAACAATGATCACAATTGTTCGATCTTAAACTCTAATTATAGCCTCGCTCAAGGCACATCATTTTAACATATTCTGTAGCTGAGAAACAAAATGGAGATGACCGTCATTTGCCAGTACAAAGAAAAATTGCGTTACTTTTTTTACTACATTGCTCCGTTTTCAAACGGATGGGTCCCTATTGAATTGGCCCGTCATGCTTTAGCGATCTTATCAACAGTTTATTTTTCCAGAATGCTTTTTGAAAAGTCATAAAAAGCATATTCTTTGAAAGAGCACATCCAACTGCTACAAAAAGGCACAGGAGATCATCCAGGGGCCTGACGTTCCACCTTTATTTAGATGGGAATCCTTATCTTGATACCCAAGTCAGGAGCACAGTAATTTCGGTGAGATACTTAAAGAAATGTTCTTCGTAGGTTTTTAAATTGGCCACGATGGTAGTCTTCTATAAGAACATGCAGGGTCAGCTGAACTGATGGTCCCTTTTGTTTTGTTTTGGGTGGGTGGTGGCTGTTATTATCATCTGTTTGCCTTTTGGGGAGGGTCGGGGGCAGGGTTGTTTTGGCGCTTTTGATGTGCCTTTCACAGGCTTCTGTTTGTATATGGGAAATCTTGACGGAATGGTCAAAATTAATTTGGTGTATTTCATTTTAGGACGACAAACTGAGAACTATTTGAGTTGGGATATTGTGCATGATCATCTTCCTCTAAAAATGTAAAGTAGAGACCGTCCATAGGTGACCTTGCCCAGGATTCCAAGATCACAGTGCAATTTTGGTTAATGCAATGTTCAGGTGACTGCGCACGGCGATGGCAAAGATGAGGCTTCAATGGACTCTTTGGGGCTTAATTCCCGGGACCATTTTTGTAAATTTTACATTTGACCTATAACCCGACCAATATGTGAGCTAGAACGTTAATGTTGCAGACAGTGATGGTCTTATAATAGGGCCAGGTGATGACTATACATCCGTGACATTGTTCCTTATTCCTGAGGTAACTGGGCCATTAATTTTCCACTTGATAGCTCCATGCTTTTTGATTTAGTACTCGCATAACGCATATGCTAATGATATTGAGCATTGTGCTGGTCCTGTATAAGGCCAAGTTAAGAAAGAAACATGGGCGCTCGGGACTTAATTCTCAAGGTTTACGAGCCACCTGAATCTGTGCATGCAAGGTCAGCTGAACTCATGGTCCTTTTTTTGTTTGTTTCGCGCGGGTGGTTCCGGTTATCGTGTTTTGTTTGCTCTTTGGGGAGGGGCAGGGGCAGGTATGTTTGGCGCTTAAGACATTTTGCGTTTTACAGGCTTCTGCTTTCTTACGCTTAAGACCACACCTGATAAAGTATATATCTACTTTAAGTTCATATGTGCTTTGAAGTGTATTATAACAGTTTTTAATATCAAGCTCAGGTGGCCATAAAGGCAAGAATGTACATTTTTTGACCAGTGCCATTTTGTTTATGTGGAACATTGTTTTTTCAACATATGGAGTATGGTGTTGTAAAAGCGCATATTGACAGATATAGAGTTAACTCTGCAATATTTTACATCCAAGTTTATACCAAACCCAAGCTTCACACGAAGTTACAAATATTTGCAAGTATCTGTAATCAGTTATATTTCACCCATCGAAAAACTTGGACCGGTGATTGTAATTATTTTTGCACTTCTTTGCAATTGATAGCAGTGCACATCTCGACACTTTCAAAGTTAAACATGTATACAATACCCAAGGGATAGGCCTACTCCTTACCAGTCATACTCTACATTCGGGAAGTTATAAATATCCCATGCACTTTTTACGACAATATACATATATATATATATATATGTATATATATATATATATATATATATATATATATATATATATATATATATATATATATATATATATATATATGTTTATTCTGGTGTTAAATTTACCAATTTCAGATTTGAAGAGCAAGTTCACTAATGTGTTTATCATGGCTAACAGCAGAAGTTTTTATGAACAATGTCTTCCCACAAATACAGTCAACTTTGCATTGTGCACTACAGCGCTGAATTGGACTTCTGGTTGGTAAGTTCAGCTTGAAAACAAAGACAGCGACACCATTTATCGTAGTTGTTATCGACGGGATTCATCTGTCGTAAATGTACCTTTGATGAACAAACGTGTTTCCGAACGTACAGTATCAATAATACTGTCTAGACAAAACAGTTTTGTCTACAATCAGATAGAAATTTCAAATTGCAAATTGGGTAGCGATTTTGATGGTTTAGCGGATTTACTTTTTTTTACTTTATTCCTTTATTAATATCTCGTCTAACTATCGTACTCATTTGATCAGCTTATGCAATCCCTGATTCAAATTTCTCATAAAAAATAATTTTATTCAAAATGCCCACCCAGCATAACAATTTTACTCGGCCTGTTCTGCGAGTATCGCGCCCAAAGCATGCCGAAGAAAGCTGTTCACAGCCTGAGCCGCCGACTTGTCACTAAAGGAGTTAAAATGCTGCAACAAAGCTGCATTCAAAATGTCATGTTTCACCAGTGTACAACATGTATGTAACTCTATCTGAAATGACACCTGTAGCCCCAGCAATCTGGGAGAAGAAATCCTACATTTTCAAGCCAGTGAAGAAGACAAACGGATCTGGAAAGAAAATGCAGCTGTGGAGTTGGAACAATTTCTTCTTTCCCGTAGAAAAGAACTGGCTCCAGGTATACGAATATACATTTAAGTTGTTTTTGTCTTTTACTTCCTTTCCAATTGACGAAATTTACCGATATATGAAAAGTATTATAGATGATACAATGTATCCATATGATGACTCCATATAAATATATAAAAAAAAGTTACCAGACGCCAGTCAAAATGCGGTTATTAATGTTAATGTAGTTCCTGTAGCCCTAATATTGTTGATGGCGATTGGTAGTGTAAACTGGCAACAGATGAGTGAAAGTGATTATTGCCCTTGGGGAAGGTGTCTTGTGGACTACAGAAGTTACAGGATGATCTGTTGTCTTTTATAAAGTGAGGGCATCTTTTATAATTGTTTATAGTGAAATTTATTTTCATTTATGCGTCTTTGATGCTTACTTGCTAAATCGCCGGATTCACTGTATCATTGTGACGTAGCTGGTACCTCCGTGGTTCTGCCATAACCCGAGCAGCACAGTCCTGCTGAGCACATGGCGGCAATAATTCTGTTTTAGTTCAATCGGAACACATTACAGCCATGTGCAGTTCACTTCACGGACTAACAAGACTGTGTTCAGAATTCTCTAGTTATTGATTGCTGTTGTATATACCACTTTTGCAGGTGGGAAACTGATCATAAGTTGCTCTTCTGTGGACGCAACTGGTTATCACACCTATCTGGAGGTTCAGAAGGCATTATCAGACATATGGAAAGAAATGGTGGAAGAAAAACAGATACAACATGTGATTGTTTTCTCGGGTTTCGCGCCTGGGTATTATGTATCTAACTAAGCTGGTTGTAACGTAGAAAAGTTGCTGCAATCCAAACTCAAATATCTTTGCAACATCCATCATAACATAATACACATATAAATGTTCGTATCAAACCGCAATAGCCTCGACAATTCAGGGATACCAACACACACTGCTTGTCGGTGATAACCGCTGTGTAAACAAAGAAGTAGACTGGATATCAAGTATGCACCAAATTGCGTGACGTATCTTGAAAGCTATGCAAGATTTAATTCTGTTAATAAGAAAAGTATTATTTTTTACAATGCTCACACATCACATTCTTTCCTTTCTTATTGTTGGTCTGGTTGGTTATATATCTGTGTATTGCTGCTCACATTTTTTCTGTTTTATGTTGTCCTGTTGTAAGTGCACAAAAGGCCGTGATATAGGCTGGTGAGCCTGTCTGCCAATTGTGTCTCCAAACAAAATATGTTTAAACAAAAAAATCAAGCTCGAAACATATCATTCTTTGTATATGAAACTTTAGACTAATTCAGCGATTTTTGCCATGAAGTGCCCCGTTCCACAGTGACACTGGAGCAAATTTGTAGACTGGCGGACGTCTTCATGTGCCGAGAGAAAGTGACTTCATTTTTGCATGTTCATATCTTCCGCACAAACTCGGTAAAACAAAATCACTGCGTAGTGGTTCTCAAGGCTTTAAGTTTTTTTTTTATGATAGAGGATCAGTGTCATAAATACCATATTTCTAACGCGTCTCATTAAACGTACACGTGTTTGTAAATTGTTGGACGCGGCCAGGAAATAATGTGCGGAAAGACCGCCCTGGTGGTCTTGGAGGCGGAGTGGCCCTTTTTGTATCTAAAGAGCTTGTTGTCCCTCGTCGTCCTGATCTGGAAGTACCAGATATTGAGCTTCTGTGGAGTGAGGTAAGAGTTCACAATAACAAATTTTTATTAGGTACTGTTTATAGACCGCCTAACGCACCAGTTTCTTTTTGGGACAAACTACAGGATAGTATAGATTTAGCTGAAATTAGCAATATACAAAATATTATCATAACTGGTGACTTAAACTCAGATTTCAATGCCCCTGCTGGCTCTAAACTGAAGCAATTCTGCTCTACAAATTTATTTCACCTCCATATTACAGAACCCACGACAATTACTACAGCTACCTGTCTGGACCAAATTATTTCCAATATACCAACCTTTGTCAAAAAGCCTCGTGTCTTGCCACCCATTTGTAATTGTGATCACGTTGTAGTTGCCTCAAATATTCTCTTTCAGTGCAAAAAAAAGGACACATCATATAACAGAAATATTTGAGAATATAAAAAAGCCAACTTTGATATATTTAGAGACTCTTTAAGTCAAGCTGATTGGGATGCCTTTTTTAATTCGGAAAATGTTAATTCTTGTTGCGATAACTGGACTAAACTATTCATTCATGTCGCAAAAGAAACAATTCCGGTAAAATCTATCACAGTGCGTCCGTTGGACTTACCATGGTTTAATTCTTTACAAGACGAAAAGCTAATCGCGCCTACAACAGGGCCAAAGATAAAAAATATGACGTTCATTCTCGAACTTTTTACGCCACAATTCGTACCAATACCAAGAACAGTTAAAGACAGCAGAGGAAGACTATAATAATAAACTAGGGGCCTCCTTAAAGAATGTGAATCAAAAGAATAAAGCATGGTGGCGTACGATTAAATATTTTATGAATCGTAATCAGTCCCATGCTATCCCTTCACTACTTCATGATAATTGTCATATAACCGATAATCTCTCCAAAGCTGAAATTTTCAACAACTTTTTTCTCGACCAGAGTAATATCGATATATCCAGAGCCCGTGCACTACCAACCATAAATCCACCGGAAGTACTTCTTAGTTCAATTCAAATTAATCGTGACGAGGTTTTAGATATCCTAAAAAGCTTAGATGTCACAAAGGCCACCGGCCCTGTTGGTGTCAGTGCTATTCTACTGCGAGAGGGGGCACCATTTATTTGCGACTCGCTAACAAAATTGTTTAATTTATCACTACGTCAGGAACTCTTTCCTAGTTCCTGGAAACAGGCCCATGTCACAACTTTGCATAAGAAGGGTGATACCAACTTATGTAATAACTACTGACCCATCTCCCTGTTAAGTTGTGCTGGAAAAGTGATGGAAAAGGTAGTTTTCAAATATGGTTTTATTTTCTTCAGATAAAATTTACTTTTATCTTCTAGTCAATCTGGGTTCATGCCCGGAGACTCAGCTGTTAATCAACTCCTATCCCTTTATCATGAACTTTGTCTCGCTATTGATCTCCAAAAGAGGTTCGAGTAGTCTTTTTGGACATCAGTAAAGCGTTTGACCGAGTATGGCACCAAGGCTTGCTATTCAAACTCGAACGTAGTGGACTCTCACACTCCTTGCTCAAATGGTTTTAAAATTATCTCTCAAATCGTCAGCAAAGAGTCATTATTAACGGTAAAACCTCTATTTTGGGTACTATCAATGCAGGCGTCCCTCAGGGTTCTGTTCTTGGTCCTCTTTTATTTCTTATATTTATCAATGATATCGTGGATATCATTCATTCCAAAATCAAACTTTTCGCTGATGACACATCTTTATATCTCACTGTCGATAATCCGCACCTAACTGCAGACATTTTAAACGAGGACCTGTCCTCTGTCGACTCTAGGTCAGCAGATTGGATGGTGACATTCAATGCCCTGAAAACGGATGCTATGTTAGTATCTCTGAAAAGAAATCAAGTCTGTCACCCTCTCTTAATTTTCCAGAATCATCAATTAGAAAACGTCGGCCAACATAAACACCTGGGGATAATAATGCGATCCGACCTCCGACGGAACGATCATATTGACCTTATTATTTCTGGAGCCTCTAAACAACTTAATATCATGAAAAGTTTACAGTATTTACCAGACAGAGAAACCCTTGAAATAAAACAAATCATTCATTCGACCACTAATGGAGTACGGTAGCGTGGTTTGGGATGGCTGCACACAGGGCGACTCACAAAGATTAGAAAGCATTCAACTGGCTGCCGCACATGCCATCTCTGGTGCTATGAGAACTACCCCTTATATTAACTTATACGAAGAAACGGGTCTTCAAACGTTGACCAAACGCAGAGAAATTAACAAGTTAATCCAAATGTATGAAATCACTCACAATTTAGCCCCTAAATATTTAAGTGAGATCATTTATTCAAATCAAAACCAGATCAGACTCAATACAAGACAAGCTGAAAACCTTCCTCATTTTAGAGCTAGAACAGATCTATTTAATAATACATTTTCCCCAGCGTCACGAAACTTTGGAATCTGCTCCCGCTTAACATTCGAAATTCTAATTCCTTAAGTGAATTTAAGAAACACAAAGATTCGAAAGTCCCTTGCTCAATTAAAGAGACGAAATTATACTATGTTGGAAAAAGACACCCGGCTGTCATTCAAGCAAGGCTCAGAATGGGCCGCAGTCAGTTGAATGCTCACCTACATGCCATTGGTTTATGTGAATCCCCGAATTGTCGCTGTGGGCAAGGTACAGAAGATATTTGGCATTATTTTTTTTATTTGTCCATTCTATACAATCCAAAGAGACAGCTTACATACATCTATTTCAGATTTAGCTCCATTTACTCTAGAAACAATTTTATTGGGATCACCAAATTGTCCCTTTGAGGAAAACAAAATTATTTTTCTCTCAGTCCAAGAATATATTGTGAAAACTAAACGTTTCCAGTGAGATGCCATAACATGAATTGTGTAAATAAGGAAAGTACCACAGCGACTATATATTTTGTATGATTTTTAGTTACAACCATTGCCACTGTCCATCGCTGTGTGCGCGGAGTCCCACCAGGTGGATGATCAGCAGTTAAGTTTTATACAGCCAGCCCTTCTGTCTGTCTTGTCGAACTGTAGTGTCTTCCTTAGACTTGTTGGCTGGGTGCAATACTCCACTGCGATGAAGACAGGATTACGTCCTGGAGGAAAGCGCCGGGCTGTGTGGTGTCTTGGCTGTCCTGTCTCTGTCTCTTTGTCTATTCCCAGCAAGAGGGGTTAATATAGGGCTACGCCCTCCTCCCCAATTGCTTTCCATGACAGACTGCTTTGAAAACCACTTGGGCTCAGTATAATTGATTTGTCATGAAATAAAATACGTTTAAACCAAATCATGTGTGCGTGTCCACCAAATAAAAGCACTCGACAATTAAAATGTACAAACGTCAACTAACTTGGAGCACGCGTTAATCATTATACTAAATACCTGACGCGAGCTTATTGTCAAGGGGTTATTGTGCCATAAACCCGATGTATTATGCACGCATGCTTGAAATCGTCAATGATTAAAACCACGTGGGCTTCAATTCGCAGACACGTTAATGATTTGAAACACGTGTGCCTTGATTCACAGATGCGTCAATGATGCTTTTTAACACGTGTGACTTCGAGCATGTGTGGTATAACGAGCATGCGTGAAAGTTATCAATGAAAGCTGGTTATATAACTAACCCAAGCAGAGTTGTCACAAATTGCAACTGAACTAGCAGAGCCGTTAATATACAAAGTAAATCAGTCTTTAACTATAGGCCAAACTCACAGCTCAAGTTAGCAAAGGTCCCTGCTATCTTCAGAGTTGGCGACACCAAGGCTTTTCCCAATTACAGACCGATTTCAGTATTGCCCATCCTTCCAAAATTGCTTGAACGAGCAGTCTACAAACAATTAAGGGTATATATCAGGTTACGCGTGAGTCTTACAAATGACTTAATAAAAGTCTGAAAATACGTTAAAAGTACCATAAACTATATATTTCCTGAAAGCTAATAAATCTGGGAATAAGTTGATAGCATTTTCATTTTTACAAGTTCTTCTGTGTTGACACAACAATCAGGTAAAGTGATCATAAAAAAATCACACAATTATTAAATCTACTTTTTTATTTTGAGCTTGAGCATGTGCATTTCTGTTGCAAAAGCTAGCAGACATGATTTTCTACACAAACGTGTCTCATTTTTGTCATTGTTTGCGCTATTGTGGAGATACTCCCGTTCAAAGTTGAAAAGATGACATTCCATTCTTACATCAAAGGTTTTGACTTTTGGCTCGCTGTGGAGGGAAAACCACTCAACATAGAAAAAATCTGAGACACGTTTTTAAAGATTACATTCTTGTGAACAGTTTGCCACAAACCCCAGGTCTTTATGAGCAAAACTGACGAAGTTGATTTCACAAGAAGTTGAGAAACAAAGGCCAGGAATGATGCCGAGAAAAACGCTTTCAAAGCAAATGCCGACTTCAATAGGACTTAGGCTATTCTTTGGGCCTTTGATCGCAATGACACCTTGGTATTCCGTTACGCACTCCTACCTGTTGAATAAATGGACAAGTTTGGAGCATCAAACTTCAAAGAATGCTTTATTTTAGAGGTTTTACATCCAAAAATGTTATAATCATGCTCATCTGTCACTTTGGATTCCATGTTGGGGTTTCTCAAGTTTAACCTGATCGGCCGACAAATGACTGACAGGTGGTTACGGGGCAACCGGGTTCTACGATGTTTGCCGTCTTGCGTGGGGCCCAGTATAGGTGTCAGTAAATCGGAACTTCAGTCTCAGTTCAGAAAGTTTCTATCAAGTTCACAGGATCGTTGCTTACATTTGTGTGATTAGAAAGTGCTATTGCAAAGATGCCGAGAAAGAAAAAACCTAGGGGCAGACCGATGCCCGCGTCAGTTGCAAGTGAACTCAAAGCGTCTGATCTAGGATCATACTACAATCAGTTCCCTCCAGTGGAGACGACCCTGCAACCCGACGTGAGCCTCACGGACACCCCGGGCGAGTCTGGCATTGCATGGTCAGGGTCGAACGAAGTCGCGGCCAAGGTCACGGATACTGATTCGGTGAACACCACAACATCCACAAGCCAACCCGGTCTGGACAAACGCTTCTGCAGTGCTAGTGCCCAGAAACTCGGAGACTTTGTGGTCCACGAGGCTAGATCTACAGATTGTTGTGAACAAGGAGATGTGAATGAACAGCCAGAGGGATACCGATTATGGGACTGTTCTCAGTTGCAGGCTTGTATTGATGCCGCTGCTGTGTGTGCAACTTGTAAAGTTGGAACTCTGAAACTGAGCGAAAGAACAAGTATTGGAGCAACAAGAGGATGGAAGTCTGAGTTTATATGGATATGTTCAAACGAGAGTTGTACACAAAGCGATAATGCGGTTTGCCTGCCCAGCTGATCGTAGTCTGCTTGTGCGGAGCGTGCGCAGAAGCGCTCACACCTGCTGTATGTAAATGAGGCTCCTGTTGGATTCCTGCAGGGTGGAGCTTAGAAGCTTAGCTAGTCCCCAGCCGAAGCCACACCAAACAGTGAGAACCAGGCCCAATACTTTTGCCAAAATTCACAATTTTCCTTTACACAACCTGAAATCTGATTCCGGCATACAAAACTTAAAGGAAAAGTGCATAACATGTGTGAAAATAGCAAAAATGATAGTTTAACCCATTGTAACCTGATATATATCCTTAACATCATTCCTTAATAAAAACGGCTTATGTATAATGATTAATTTTGATTTAGAGAAGGCCATTCCACAAAATTATCACTCACTGTTTTTTATTGATAGAACTATTAATACCTTTGATAATAAAAAAGATCTCATTGGAATAAATTTTAGACTTATCTAAGGTGTTCGACACTTTAAATCAGAAAAAAATATATTATGTAAATGCTGTTACCGTATCCGGAGTGGAACAGTAACATGGTTTGGAAACGATATGCCTAATAGATGCCAATATGTAATATATAATAAAATAAAAATTCTCTCTTCACGAAGGGTTAAAATGTGTTCCACAAGGGTCCGTCTTGGGACCCTTGTTAGTTTTTTCAATATATGAATGACCTATACTGAGTGACTAACCAATTGTTTCCTCTTTTAGTTGCAAAAGGAACAACCTATCTAATATCTGTCTAAAATCCTAAATTGGTTAATGAAATACTAAACACAAAACTTCTAAAATTACTCCAATCGTTCAAAGGGAAGAATTGTCTGTAAACTATAAAAAAAAAACAAGCAAACAAATTATATATTCTGTAAGTACTCGAAATGTGACAGTGATCAATTCAATTTCAAATGTGGATCGATGATAATAGATTAGAAAAAGTAGATAAATCAAAGTCCTTTGGCGTCACAACAGAAGATAAACGTAATTGGAAGTGATACGTAGAATATAATAAAAATCAATTTGCAAAAACTGTGGGACCGATTATAAAAGCACGACTTTATTTATCAATGACTTTGACAAACCTATATTACACATTTGCTTACCCATGTCGAACTTACTGTAACACATTATGGTCATCCATATTATCCTGCTAATCTTTAAAAAGTACCCCGTTCACTACAATGGACGCTGTGTGTTGCATGTGTAATGTATTTTCTTTATGTTGCAATGAAATCAAAGAATCATGGCCATGGTAAAATAAAGCACTGGGTGATGCAAATGTTAACAGAAATGACGGTGGCTAATTTAATAAATGCCTACTACACATTTGTGGGACACAGTATGTCGTTGTCAGTACTGTTCAGATTTTTACCTGCTACTTGTAATAAAGGCTTCCTCCAACCCGGCCATGCTGTGGGTCAGAGTGACAGCCACAGCCACAGCCTGAACCTGGCAATAAACAGGTGCTAATTAGTCATATTAGTTACGTAACGCTACCTCTCGACCACCATTTCCCAAGACCTTTGTGTCTGGGCAAAAAGCCAATGAAAGCGAGTTGAGTTCACACACTTGATTCCTAAAAACCTGGCGGTCCCATGGTGCCATCTCTTTGTTTCGAAAAAACCAGTTGGTGGTGACTGTCGGTGTGCATGTTCCCCATATCTTCCTTCCTCTTTTGGGCGCCATTAATGGCTTGCTCTTTTGAGTTGAATCTCCCAATAACTATCGTTCACACTCACTGCTGTGGTGCTTAGGCACACCCTTATCTGTGGAAAAGCTTTTCTCAGCTGTCCAGGAATCAATGGAGACCTAGATAGCGGATTTCTGTACTCTGGTACCTCTGAAATCGTTGGAGTAAAGCTGGTCGTTGGCTCAAAACCTAGATTTTCAATATGGCATCTTGACAAACAGATCACACAGATAGGGAGAGCAGTGCCTACCAAGCAATTGTCTCTTTTGGAGTCAAGCTAAGAGTGTTGTTCCAGTGAGCATTCTGTCTACATCTTTGTTGGATCTTGGACAGAAATTGGACTGACTGACAAAAACCACTACATGGTGACTTGGGACAACCATTCACAATCCTATGGTTGTCGCCTGCGGCTGGGTCAAGTTTGCTTTCGTGAGCGAATTAACAAATACTGTCAGGATCGGGGAGAGGACAAATAGCTGCTCTTTAAGCAGGCAAGGAAAAAGCTGCCAAATGCCATGCTGAGACAACTGACTGTATTGAGTCCTCGCCTGCAACTCCCCATGAGAAAAAGTGTAGACTTACTTCACTTTGTCCATAGTCTCATGAGAGGCATTGAATTACTTTGGTTCGGCTGCAGTATCATGTGATGGATGTTTCAACACCGGACATCCCATGGGAGAGTAAGGTGAAAAGATGTCAGAGTCAAAAGTCAGGAGACAAGAGATCACCTCATGGGGATCACAAGCGCCCGTCTTTGCCCCTAAAGGCACCCGCTGCTGCTCTTGGCACTGACCCAAAGCTTGCCCTTGTTTTGGAGTTTATGTCAAAGAGCATGCAGATGCAGGCTGAGAGGACTCGTGCACTACTATCCCGCTCTCAGCCACAGGTTGCTTCTTCTTCAGAGTCCACTTCAAGAAATCAGCCAACCATTGGTTGCTGCTATTGAGGTACCACTGGTCCTCTGGGTCTGAGCGCTTGAAGTGTCAGCCATGGATACCAGTGCATCTGGAATGGAAACCTTAGAATTCCTGTCAGGGTATTCCGGAACCTCAGCCAGTCTGAGTGCCTGGATCGTAAGTCCAAGAAGTCCAGAGAGCCTATGACACCTTGGCCAGTCCAAGCACTCAGGGCCTAGTTATTTGGATCCAAAGTCTGGGGTGCCTCGGCAAACCACCGGTGCTGACGAAAATTCCCCGATTTCAATTTTGCCTGCAGATTTCTTTCATGCAAAGAGCCCTATTTTGCAAACATTTTTTTTTTAAAGAAATTTGTTTTCTGTCATGTAGCTTTCCAATTTTCAATTTGAGTGTACAAAACAACAACTTTCATTTGTAGGCATGTGGGTAGACTTGCTCTGAAGTAAAAATTTTTTCTACTTTGTAAACTGTGTTTCCAGGCAGATATGTCATTCTTTTAACATTCCTATTCATCCTAATGTATGAGTGAGCAGATGAGTAGATAGGTAAAATATATACGCTGGTTCCTTGAAAGATAAGATAAAACAATGAGACATTAATATTTTTATCACTTCGCTCTGAAGGAAAGGTCATCTTGTACATTAAAAATGTGTTAATATAATAAGTAATGGTTGTAATTTTGCATTACTTTGTTCTCAAGGTAAGGTGTGTTAATATAATAAGTTATTGTTATACTTATATGCATGTTGTTCATTTCTTGTATTAGATAGAACTTCAGAGGACCGTTATGAAGTTCTATGATCGAAGTGAAGAAGAACTCCAATTTCCATTCATAAGCCCGACATCTGCTTTATATGGCCTGGATTTGGAATTATTGAAAATCGAGACTGTTAGGACACCTTGCGTTTTCAAAGAATATCTGCAAAACAGAATTGGTATGTTTTAGCTGAATAAATACCGCCATGTACACATCCCTGTATCTATTTCTTGCCTCCTGGCCATTCATCCATTCATTCATTCATTCATTCATTTAATGGTCTGTATGCATTTTTCCTATATATGCCTCTGCTGACTTGACAGTCCCCTGAGATCCGTCTTTCTTCTGATAATTTTATAGTTTTGGCTTCTCAAAAAATATGAGGCAGCTTTTCTTCAAACTTGGCGGGGATGATTCGTTGGTCGGTCTCTGTCGAATTGGTTCAACAAATCACCTTCCTGTAACGTTTCCCTCAGGTCACTTGTATATCAGCTAAGGTTATGGATGGTCGGTTGTCCACAGTCGGTCTGTCACTTGTAAGCCGTCCACATTTATATTTTCATCTTCTTTCCCAAAACTCTTCAATTTTTTCCCAGACTTGGTAAAATAGGAAAATACGATCGGTGGGTCTCTACCACGCTCGTTCAGCAAGTTAGTGATTTGGTTTCATTTCATTTTTGCTTTGTTCCGTTTCGTTTCGTTTGCTTCGATTCACTTCACTTCACTTCACTTCATTTCACTTCACTTCATTTCACTTCATTTCACTTCATTTTATTTCATAATTGCAGAAAATCTTATCTTCCAAAACCCCTTGACAAACTGTTTTGAAATATCTCAGGGACACTTCTGGACAGCGCAAACCTTACTTTCTATAACAGGAGGTGCACAATGAATGGATGAGCTTGATTTCATTCCCCAAGATCACAGGGCAACTTAATGAATTTTGCTGTTCACTTGATAATGTGACAACTACTTGATCTAGGATTTTGATGCTTGTGCTCCTGTATGTGGGCCAGACGTTTACACCACCTGGACTTCGTTTCCAATGTCACCGGATTGCCTTCATGAATGATAACGGGACACGTATTTCAACTACGACATTGACTATCGAAGAAGAACTTTGATATTTGTGCATAACGGTCTTCAAGAAAAGTGGCCTTGACCTAATTTAAACGTCATAGAACCACTTTATTTTTTTCATGGAAGGTCAGCTGCGCACAGGACTGTGACAGTGCTTTGTTCTTTTGGTGTGTGTGTGTGTGTGTGTGTGTGTGTGTGTGTGTGTGTGTGTGTGTGTGTGTGTGTTCGTAATTTTGGACTTCTCCCGAACCAGAAGCAGACTTGTGTTCAAACCGTGAAGAGATATAGCTTGACTCATTCTCTTCCAAAGATGTTTAGCAAGTAGAAATACTACTATATGCTGGTAGTATGAAAGTGTTGAAAATATGACAATGATTGGTTAGGTTTCATGTATAGGCAGTAGACCAGACCCACTGCAAACCTGGTGGGGATGTACCTTTGGGTGAATCTCTATCTTGTTTCTTTAAATGACAGTCCTCCGGTGGATTGTGTATTATTTCTCATTTTTCTTTAAATGTTTGCAGAAACTCTTTAAACATCTTCCCTGGAACCACGTGGACAGTGTCTTTGAAATTAAAGAACAATGCTGCCGGGCATCCCCAAACTAGGGTGGGAAATCCATTATGGTCGAATGTTTAGTTCAGCTGAGGACGGGTTGTTCTCACAACCCCTGTGTCTAAAGTTGTCTGAATAGAAAGAGCCGCTTGAATCTGACAGCAGTATAAACCCTTGAAATGCCTGATTTGCTGTAATCCACTCAATCAGCTTGTACCAGTCTGTAGTGTGATCTGTACACAGTGCTCCAACGGAAAGTAATTTTGACTCGGGGATGGCAAATTGGGTTAATAAACTATGTTTGAAGAAATTAATGTGTGACAGATATTGAAACACAAACCCTTTGGGGGAGAGGGCGATTTAAATCTGTCTACTATGCTATATACTCTGGGTACATGTGGTACTGTTTATAGGAAGGGGGGAGATCAAACACTTTTATGTTTTCCAGATTATCTGCAAATGTTTCCAATATTACAATTTGAATGATGATTTCCTGTTTCAGATACCGAGCACAAGCAAATGGTAAGAGATGCTGTATGCAAAGAGTGGGCTTGCAGTGCACGTCAGTGGGCTGATTCGGTTTTCAGCAACGGTCTTCTCCCATCAAGGCGACAAGCAGAAAAGGACGCTATTTTGGACTCTTTATTTAAGCGTCTTGAAACAGAGTTTTTGAAAGATACAGTAAGGTTTGAAATGAGTGGTAAAAATACTTATTTAGAAATTTCGAAAAACCAGTGAACAGTACAAGACGACAAAGACGTATTCACTTGAAACAAAAATGTAAAAATCAACAGGAATTGAAAACTGATTCTATGGAGAAGCCGAACGTAGAAAAACAGTGTTTAACCGAAACAGTTGACAGCAATATACACTTCAGTTTTCTTGCAAGATAAAGTGCAAGGATGCACAGAAGAAATGTGTATATTACGACATGAGCTGATGCCGTAATGTGTGCATGACTGACTGAATCTGTATTATCCTATCTTTTTTCTTCTTAATGTTATTATGATGTATAATGTTACAAAAATACAAATCAGGAGGTTCGGAAGACCAACCACATGACACTACCAGTTACTTACAGCAAGAAATCTGACACAACACGAATTTTACATTACATTTTTCTCTGTTCTCTGAAAAAGAAAGCAGGAAATGTTCACGCCACATCTTGCAAGGTGGTGAGACGTATGGATGCCGGATCAATGATTCAACAGTTTTCAACTCAATCTCATTCTTTATTCGTGAATTTAATAAGGACGCTATCGTTGCTGAAGTGTCGTGCTTCAGCAAAATGCCCTCCAACATCAGCAAGGCCAGTTCAACTCTTCTGGGAAAGGCATTCCCACTTGATACCGTAGAATTATATGCCTGTATAAAGACACGTGTTGACGCAATTACCCATAACTCACCATCTTGACTCACACAATAGGAGGCAAGTGGGCCATTAGTGGTTTAGTGGACAAAATATTATAGACTTCATTTTGCAAATTACTGTGGGCACACAATAGTACATTATTTTCATGTTGGGACCCAAACATGATGCAATATGAAAAGCTAATAATAAAGGCCAGTGAAGTGTCACTATTTGTATTTCAATGTGACGGGGCAAATCCAAAATGCCAGAGCCATCAGATCAGGCAACCTGTGACTCAAAATAGCCAGTTTCATGAAATTTTACTTCAGGTACCTGATCCAGAGTACTATTGCCGATGGGTACCTTGGTACTTGATCACTACATTAGTAAGTGATTAAAATTCAGTTTTGTCATCATTAAGGTCAAGTAACATAGGAGTTTTTGGTTAGGTCATGGACTAGATGTACGTTGATGTCAGACAGACACCATTCCTTTCCCAAAGCTATCCTGATTCAGTGGATTCCTTTATGCTGGACAATCAATTTTACTCCTGGCCAAAAAAGGCACTCCCATTAGTTTAACATAAGCAGCTCCAAATATAAGTTTGTGTAGAAAATATGAGTGCCCCATGTACTGCTATGTAACATGGACAGGATAGCTAAGCATATGCCTGAGCAAAACCAAAACGTCCTGGCAAGTATGCTTTAAGAAACACAATGAAAGACCAAAATAACAAAACCAACTGGTCAAGTATGAACATACGGAGGAGTCCCCCCAGCCCCGACAAGTTTCGGTCCTCCCGGACCTTCATCAGGGTGTGGGGAGACTCCTCAACTTTTTATGTCTGGGTGCTAACCCAGACATATTGTTTTTGTAGGAGTTCTTATTTCTTTCTTTATTTCTTAATACCTTTCCACAAACATTTCGTGACGCAGTTTTCTGAGCCATTATACAAGGTACAACATTGAAATCTTACATACTATGAGACCCATAGCTTGTATTAGCCAATCAAATTGCTTCGATTGACAATACGCCTGTTGCCTGGTCACACTACTACATGTACTACTGTTCAGCATATTGTACCTGATGACCCATGATTGTTGATGTCACTGAACAGTATTGAAGCCTGGGGTTTCAAAACAGGCTCCAATTGGCACCCAGACAGATTTGCTTGCAAATCTATCCATTCTAGTATTCATTTTACACTCATAAGGTGCCCAAAAGAGGTGCAAATTACTAATGATACGTATATATGTAAATCATTATGACGTCATATGTAGAACATCATGCTGTCTGTATGTTTACTGTTACTGTAATAAAAATGTTTTCACGAGTACTTTTGTTTAGTTATTAATGCTGTCTTGTAACCTGTATTTCTTATTTTAATAAAGTTAGGCCTATTGTAAGAGTACATTGACTCTGTAAGTCTCAGTCCCTGGTGTGAGTCCCATGACTGTGAAGAATACATATTACGAGTCCAATAATTACAATCATCCTGGATTAGAACCGGGAACACTTATTGCTTTTAAAAACACAGAGGTTACGAGTGGAAACAAGAATTGCGCTGGAGAATCCCATGACTGACGGAATGTAAGCAGAACTAGAATCATACATTTAATCTGAGCTCGATCATGAAGATGAGAGTCTGCTCATACGGACGGGTCTTTCGGGGTTTGTTTTTCCTTATCTAGGCGCGGTTGATACCTGCAAAGACCCGCATAACACAATCATTTGTTTTCTTGATATACATAAGTTTCCTGAGGGTTTGACTCCTGTGGCTTCCCAAGGTTTTTTCTGAATGCACCTGGAATTTCGGCAGTAAGGCATGGGTTGTACTTGATGGCTACGACCTTCTCTCCTGGACGTTTCTTTTGCACATGCTGATGGAAATTGTCAATCCTCCTGTAGTATGTATACCATAAAGGACAGGTGAGTCTGGTGACCTTCCTGTCCGCAGTGGTCTAATAATATGCAAGCTCTGGAAAAACTTTTAGAGCATATGTTACAGCTGAATAACTACATTTGGAGAGAATCTGTATCTCCTGCTGCTTATTCTTGTTTATTTAGGCCTGACAGGTGAATAGTACATAATTGGTTGATCCACGAGCTTTCGGCAGACAGACATACTGACGTGTTATTTGCGTTAACAACTGATATGCCAATGGCTCAGAGATTGGTGATAATGTAAAGGCACAAATATTTCTGAGGTATTAATTTTCCCGAGTGGTACCAGTCGAAAAAATATTAACCGGTAAATTTCTGTGCCATGCAGTGTACAGAAGTACAACTGAACCAGGTGTCGTATGATTGATAATTCATTACAAGGTTCCTAGATAAATTAGAACAAAGATATGATAAATTCCAAACAAATGTGTTATTTCATATTTTAGTTCACTGAAAAATGACCACCTTGTCAAATCAGTCCATGCATGTCTTAAGTGATTAATAGTTTGTACCCTTTCAGTGCATTTTTTTCACTAGATGTGCTGTTCGGGAAAATAAAAACCGGGAATTTTATCATTTTAATGTAATCGGGAAATTAAATGCTCAGGACAATTTGTGCTTTTACAGTAGTATGGCTTCATTGAAATGTATAGCTACAGGAGTGTCTCTTTTGTGTGTGATGTCTAGCCTGTGTTGTGAAATGCAGTGGCGTAGGAACCAGGGGGCGGCCCCCCCCCCAATAATTTTTCAGGAGGGGCCAGGCCCTCTCAATATAAAAATATATAGCTTACAAGTTAGTAATGTTTTAAAAAGAAAGAACATGGCCATATTTACTGTAGAAGACTATGTGGCCAGTACAATATAAAATGAAAGCATTGTAGGCTAGACGTATATTATACAATGTTATTATAGTGTATAGGGTCTACTGTGGGCTTTAGTTGATTGCCTTATTGTGATTCATGAAAATTGTAAGGCAAGCCCTAGCTTCTACCCTTAACGCTTCAAACACGTTGATCAGTGTCACAACATTAGGGATTTACATTAAAGGCCCTTTTATTCTAAGAAGTAGATGGTTTATTATGCTTGTATATATTGAAGCGGGACAGAAAATAGGTACAGGAAGTAAAGACACGCCACTAATGGACTATTTTATTTGCATTTTGATTTTGTTTTGTTTTTTTGTTTTAAGATGTTTTGCTTTGTTTATCACGGAAAACAATGCCTTGAAATGTGAATTGTTGAATGTCTTTTAAAATAGCTGTATATCCTTATTCTATTCACATTTTCCACCGAGCACATGTGGCCTGTCGGCCCTAAGAGAATGTGGAGTAGTCTCACACATAATAAATCAGGCATTGTTTTCTTAATCAGACCAAACTGTAAAATTGGAGCACATCAAAAGTGTTGGTTTGCAACATTGCTCGGGGATTGAGTGAAATGTAATAGCATGTTTGTGGCTTTCATCATTCAGCACTTGAACAAGTAATAAGTCGTATCCTAAATGTAGACATTAAAACTGCCCTGATACTGCATTTTTAGTCCTGTAACATACAGTGTGTTTCAAGGAACATACCGATACCAAAATTAGGGAGGATACTGAAACTGTCCAATTAGAATTCATGAATAATGTTACACTAGCAACAGCCAATATCTTCCCAAGGGAAATACAATTTCCCCATTAAAATAACATTGAGAATCAGTATATCCCTCACGTTCCATATTTGCGGAAACAGTGACTCTAATGACGTTTTTCTCCATGACGTCACTCACGTTGCAAGGGTGCTTGCCCCACAAGATGCATGACCTGACAGGACAGTAGTTTAGACCCATTGCTTCCTGAAGGGGGGGTGGGCTTTTCTCAAAGAAAATTATGAATCAGATATTGTATGTTTTGGCTACTGGATAAGTATGTAAAATCTTGCATAATCCCAGGAAAAGCTGCATTTGCCTTTTTTTTGTCTAATTATGGCATATACATTTAGGATACAAAGATCACCCCATGGCAAAATCAGTACCCTACCCTGTACAGTCCCCCCCTCGAGCTGTATCCTCCCCCTTCGAGTCTCTGGAGGATACAGGCTCTCAGGGAAACTGTACCGGGTAGGATACTGATTTAGCCATGAGATAACCTCTATGTATCAGGGACTTGTACATGTATTCTATATATTAGACCTATAAATCATTATATATGCCAAAGACAGAAGTGCAACAAAACAGCTATGAAGTCAATTTTATCCTACTTCCAAAAGGAAGGTAAGTAGAAACAGAATTTCTCAAAACATTGAGGTTTGTTAATCTTAAATAATTACGTGTCTGATTTGGTAATAAACATATCCTAAAGTTCTTCCACTATTATATCAACATATGCTGTCAATAAATAAATAAATTAGAGAAAGAAAGAAACAAAGAAACAAAGAAAGACTAAGCTGTGGTTGTAAACTAGGCGATAATAATAATAATAATCATAATAATAACAACAACAACAACAATAATAATAATAATAATAATAATAATAATAATAATAATAATAATAATAATAATATGAAAGGTAAAAACACAATAAACAGTTCGACTTATAAGCTTGTTTACATTATTACCCAGCAGATGAACATTGGTAGACAGATAATTAGTTACATATTCTATAAATCAAAAGAAAGGTTATTAGATCATTTTTCTTCCTTATTGAAATGGATCCCGTGTAACTACTTGGAGCGTCCGGTTTATACTGAGAAAATTACTGTTTTCAACTTCATAACTTTTCTCTGGTATTAATGACATGGAAATGTCGCTTTTTGATAGAAACATCTATATTGATTAGATTTTAATATTATTTATGCATTGGAACTGTTGCTTTGCAGAGTGTATAGAGTAAAAATCGACGATTTCATGTACGCAATTATTTCACCCCTTTATAAGTTAGAATATAAAAAAAATGGATTCCAGGAAATATTGATACTGACCATGCATTTCTACTACATATTCCATTGATTTATATTGGCAGATTGCTTGTCAGCCAATATTTTTCATATGATAGGCCTATATAAAATTCCATTAAATGGGATTTGTTTTAATGCTGTAATGGAAATATGCAATGGGTCCAGTAAGTCCTTACATATGTAGAAAACGAAATATTGAATGGCAAATTTGCAAATTTAAATACCCATAAAATGAAATATTTGTCGATTGGCCTGTGCATTTTTCATTTTACATCACTTATATCTTGTGTTCATGTTTTATCCTGCCATTTATTTTCAGTTCACAACAGGAAACCAAGATTAAGATCAAAGCCCTACAGCTTCAAATCAATGTTACGGACCCTGTTGTAGTGCTGACAATTCACAAGAAGGCCCATTCCAACCACAGGATGCTAAATTGTTGGACAAAACAAAAGTAATGTACGGGAGTGGGAAAAACATGCGACAAAGGGCATTCCAGGCTTCATGGTATACAGATTTCCCTTGGATCTCCCTCTGTATCACGCGACAAAAAGCATTCTGTTACATTTGCTGCCTCATGACCAAGCAAAATATCATCACATTTAGCACCAAAGCAGAACCAGCATTTACAACACAAGGATTCTGCAACTGGAAAAAAGCCAGAGAGAAATTTGAAGAGCATGAAAAGAGCTGCACTCACAAAGAGGCATGTTCTATGTCAAGTGCTATGAAACTACCATCTGTCAGCACACAGTTGAATAAGCAAGTTCAATTGAACCAGATCGAGAACAGGAGGATGTTTCTGAAGCAGATGTCTTCTCTAAAATATCTAATGCGCCAAGGACATGCAGTCAGGGGTCATAAGGAAGCTGATGGAAATCTGCATCAATTGCTTCTTCTCCGACAGGAAGATGCTCCACAACTAAAAAGGTGGATAAAAGATAGGAAGTATATGTCACCTGAGATTGTGAATGAACTTATAACTGAAATGGGCAACAAAGTTTTGAGAGAATTGTTATCAAAGATTCTGGAAGCAAGGTGGTTTTTAGTAATAGCTGATGAAACCAGGGACATCAGTAATGCAGAACAGCTGACAGTTTCTATAAGATGGGTATCGTCAGACTACACAGTGCATGAAGACCCCATAGGATTGGTCCAAGTTCCAAAAACGGATGCTGAAACACTAGCAACTACCCTCAAAGACATTCTTATTAGGTGCATGCTACCAATAGATAAATGCTGTGGTCAGGCTTATGATGGGGCCAGCAACATGTTTGGACCAAGGAGTGGCGTTGCAAAACGAATTAAGGACATGGAGCCATCAGCTCTACAAGTACACTGCTTGGCCCACTGTCTCAACCTCTGTCTTCAAGATGCTGCCTGCAAAAGTTCACCAATTAGATCTGCACTGGATTTGGAATATGAACTTGTTGGTTTGATCAAGTTCTCCCCAAAATGAGAATATCTATTCTCCCAAATGCAAAGTCAATCAACTGAACACACTACAAGTTTGAAACCTCTTTGTCTCACCAGATGGACATATCGCACTGTATCTATCAATGCAGTACTAGTGAACTACGACGTTTTGATGGAAACTCTCCAGGTAATTCACAAAACGCAACATGATGATTATGGCAGAAGGGCTGCTGGGTGCCTTGCTTTGATGGACAAATTCTCCACGTTCTTTGGACTCAAGTTGGCACACTTGATTTTCAGTGCATCCGAACAGTTGTCTATTACACTGCAAGCAAAAAATACAACTGCCTAGGATGCTTTTAGTAGTGCAGAATTAACCAAAGATTTTTACACCAGGCAAAGGCAGCAGACTTCTTTCAAGGACTTTTATGAGGCAGTTGTGGCATAAGCTGCAGACAAAACTGAGCCTCCAGTACTGCCCAAATATCGCGGTGCACCGAGGCGCCTAGATGATGGTACCCCGGCCGATAAGTATCAACTACCAGAAGACATGTACAGACACCAATACTTTGAAGTTCTTGAATCTGTCACTGGTGAGATGACCAAATGGTTCCAACAGAAAGATTTTCATATTGTTACTAGTGTGGAGTCTGTTTTATTGAATGGGGCCAATGGCAGTACAATTGAGATACCACCAGAACTTCTGGACATGGAGAGCAAAGATATCAATATGGATCATTTGAAAATCCAGTTAGCAATGGTTCCTGACTTGATCAAATGTAGCTTGCCAGATGTGAAAGAGATTACCAGCATCAGTACGTTGTGTGAGTCATTTAACAAGTCCATATCTGCCAAGCAAATGTTTAGTGAGGTACATGCATTACTGTCTTTGTATCTGACAATTCCCGTGACAACTGCTACAGCTGAAAGGACTTTTTCTGTTTTAAAGAGAGTGAAACCTATCTCAGGTCAACCATGATGGAACAAAGACTCAACAATGCCATGATACTACATATCCACAAAGAGGCCACCGACAAACTGGACTTAGTTGACGCGGCCAGCTCATTTGATCAATCTAATGACAGAAGGCGCCAGTTCTTTGGAAGCTTTACAAAATAGTAAACTCTACTGGCAACATAGGAAGAAAAAGAATTCCACCTAGCTTTTGAAAGCTAATAAAGGTGTGTTTTTCATCCAAAAATGATGCATATGTGGACACCTACCGTCTTCCTAATTTTGGTGGCCAGATACACCAAAAATCATCTCAGAAGCTTCATTTGAAAAAAAAAAATTCTGGGGGAGCATGCCCCCGGACACCCCAAGCAGGGTGCACCTTCTGTGCACAGTTCATCACTTGGGGGGCCCTCCCCCCAATAGTTCAAAGCTTCCTACACCACTGAAATGTGCTTGTTTAATGTTTGAGAAGTTCGGCCCACATATTGAATGCTGCAGATATTGCACCACAATAGATAAATAATGTTATAGGACTGAGTTTATATCCTGGCCTATGTGATATGTATGTTGGAAATATTTGATCTAAATGTTGTAGTGTTATCCATAAATTGACACAAGGGGCATGGTTTGCAGCCTTTTACTTTCATGGGGTGTAAAATGTCATCGGAAGAGCAATATACTTTTTATGTTGCTGGATCTCCGGTAAGTGACTCTAGGTTCATTATGAAATATTTCTCTCCTTTGATCTGAAGCAGATAATAATTCCTAGTTTTTATTAATGACCAGGTTGGAAAGGGGAGAAGAAGGATTATATGTTATGATGAGATTGACACGTGTATTGTCTCAATGATTGGAGTTGTAGGTCAATAAAGAAGAATGGGACATGCTGGCCACTCTGGAAATGGTGTCATCAATCAACGTCAATGGTTATCCACAAGCCAAGAGTAACTTTTAATTTAGAGGTTTATGGAACACAACTCCATTAACATGCTTCTCCTGAGGCTGAGAGACACTATCCTACAAGGATGAGCAAGCCACCTTTTCATCTTAAGAATAAGAACTACATGACTGACCAGCACATACACCTGCCTACATTATATGCTTAATACATGCACATGGTACTATGCCTGCCCATTATGTATGCTTTATTTATGCATGCTGCATCATATATGTTAGGTATGTTTATTTTCATAAGTGGTACAATTCAGAGGGTAGGTTCCTGTTACCCTTTTTGCACCCTTTGACACAAACAGGTACAATGGCAGTAAATTTATCTACTAGACTTCAAGTAGGTTTCAGAAGTAGTTTTCTTTTTCATTCCACTTAAAAAGACCACAGAGACGCTTGCTTGACACAAATGCAACAGACCAGAGCTAGGGACTATGTGGCACAAAGTTAGTATTACAATGGAAATTGTCTTCTGTTTTATCAGTTCTAAATGTGGCCTCTAAAAGGCAGTCCCAGAGTCACTTAAAGGTTTAAGCTGGCCACGGATATTACATTTAATAATGCATATCCCCTTGTGATGATCAACATCATTAAAGTCCATTTATTCATTCAGATCATTTTGGACTTGTGATTATTGGACTCAATGAAATTGACAATTCCTATGGGCATGAGAGTCTGCAGTCCACATAAATGAATATACATCTGTATGCATTTTATAAAAATATATGTGTCCATTAAATATATAAATGATAGATATTTTTATGCAAAATGTCACATTATGATACAACATATATTTACCAGAAGATGAGGTTAGGGAGAACATATTGCTTAGCCTCTGCCAGGTGCATTGAAGTTATTCTGTGTAATTTTTAATGTACTGTTGATCTGAATTGCTTTGCCAGTACTGCAGTATGTGGCAGTTGTTTTTACGGTATCTATCAATCTTTCGGGTGGCTTCGTTCTCCGACTCATAGTTATAGTGGAGGTAGGGTGTGTTTATAATGTTCCAGATTCATGAATATCACAAAAACGATGTAGGCCTACTTTACTCTTTTACTTTAAACTTAGCTGACTGACAAGTCGGGAGAACTAAAAGGTGATAGGCCTAACAGCTCTCTTTTTATTTTTGGCAGAAGAAATGAAATTTGTGTTTGGGTGGTTAGGCCTATACATTTTTGAAAAAAGAACTAGTGTCTGCAGTTAATGATGAATATTTCTAAGGTTGACAGGACCAGTTTAAAACCACCAGTTGCCTTTTATAGGTGACTGCCTGTCTCAAGTCAGGGGTGAAATTTGTTTCTTCACATTGGCATTGGAAAAGAAATGTTGATGCTTTGGCAAGTCTGAAATCTGTTTGCTGTCATTGTTGGGTTTGGAATTAATGAATATGGATCATGTGTTTCTGTACTATTTGTATAGCCAGACAGTCTCAGTGTCCCTGGAGTTGGCTCTGTTTCCATATCAGACTGGCTGTATACATCTGAAAAATCAATGTCACTTACATTTGTTCAAAGCACATGACTTTTACTTTGACCAGCTAAGATCTTGTTCAGGTCCACCCTTGGCTCTTTTTATTTTCCAATGTTTTAGCTTGCCCTAGATATCAAGATTATCTGCAGTTATGGCTAAAGTGTAAGATATCTGTCCTGAACTGTTGTAGAACAACAAAACACTATGTTGGTTATTCTGAATCTTTCCTGCAGTAAAGGATACTCTGTCAAAGAGAAAATTGTCACAAAACCAAACAGCATTGGTTGCAGGACAAGAAAGCCACAGCTCATTATTGGTTGGACTTCAACCACTCTCAATCCAGGACAGCAATTTACCTATATCCACATCCTCCTGCTGGGCCTTCAGAAATTCCTCATAGGAATGAAAATCTATCCAATTAGTTTGTGAAGAATCTGACAATAACAAAATAGCCATGGCAGGGTCAGATTGCACAGATCTCATAGCCAAAGAAACCACATCATTAACATCCAAATCAAAATGAGACCATTGTTGATGTGCCATAGAACAATACCTACATCCACTACAAGGAAGTATTCCCAGCTCAGCACTGGCAAACTTATAATCACAACTGTCAAATTCATTGGGAATCCTAGAGAACAGATCTGCATTGACATGGAATTTCCCTGACAGATGTTTGATGACCAGTCATACTGGGACAACTCCTCCAACCACCTGTCCAATGCCCACTATAAACTTGAATTTCATTAGCCAGGTTAGGCTGTTATGATCTGTCCTAATCACAAACTATGTCCTAACAAAAAGTGATGAAACTGGCTGGTAAATCTGACAATCAACAGTAACTCCTTACAGATGGTGCAATAATGCCTCTGTTCTGGAGTCATCATAAAATTCCCAAAAAATGTGATTCCATTTGGCAAAGTTAGAACTGGTGCAGAGTAAGCACATTTCTCAGTTCATCAAATGCCACTAGGTGCTCTTCATTCCAAATGTTGCCCTGGGACCTGTCAACTGATACAATGGCTGAGAAACCTCTGCAAACTTAGCAATGTAATCTCATTGGTAATTGATGAAGCTGAGAAAGAATTGAGCAGGCTTGACAGACTTTGCAACAGGCAAGCATACTACTGCTTTGTTTTTTCCCAAGGTGACAGAAAAGTCATCACGCATGACTTTCTTTCTAAAGGAACTTAATTTGTTTCTGAAAAAGCTGGCGCTGCTTATGTTTCAGCTTCAAATTATACTGACAAGTGCTCAAACACTTTACACAAATTTATATGGTGATCTTGCACATTTTACCTAGAATAACCAGGTCATCTAAATAGGCCAAAGCGGTCCTCCATGTTAGGCCTTTCTGCACCAAATGCATGGCTTGTTGGAAATTTGAGGGAGCATTAGTTAAACCAAAAGCCATACAACCATGTTCAAATTATTCATACCACATTATAAAGGCAGTTTTGGCTCTATCGCTCTTTTCAATTTCAATTTGATAATAGCCACAGGCCAAGTCGGAGCTGAAAACCAGATTTCCATTTAGATTGCAACAACACAAGCAACAGCAAACACTTTCATCCTTTTTCTGCACAAAAACTGGAGTTACTGCCCATTCTGAGGAAGAGGGTGTAATAGTCCCAATGTCAAGGATTTTCTATAAATACTCTCCTCTTCCTGAAATCCAAGGGGTGTCCACTTCATCTGTTGTTTCATTGGCTTGGCATCAATGTTATGCTTTATCTACAAAATACAACCCAGATCTGAATTCAGTTTGGAAAAATGCCAGCATACTCAACCAACAAATGATGCAGCTGTGGAATAACCTCCTTATCCACACATGACGGCAACCTCTCAAGTCCTTGAGGTGATCCAGAGCTTCTTCCAACAGCTTGATCCCTTGCAGAGTTAGTTCTTCCTCCCAAGTCAGACTCGCTCATACTTACCTCTGACTCTGTATTTTCAGAAAAAGCTGTAATCACAGAATTGGCAGGTGAAGCCATACCCGAAAAATGACCTGCCTTGAAGTGCAGAAAAATATCAGAATTATTCATGATAGAGCAAAGAAACTCACCTTGCCCCTGTACTAACATGGATGGAATAACAACCCTTCATGTTGTCCTGTCAAGGTAACCATATATTCATGACCAGAGTGTAAATCAGAGAAACATTTTGCAAAGTGAACTGTGTTCGGTGAGACAACTGCTTTTTAGCTCAACATCCTGTGCAAGACCTGAAAAATTTCCTGACCATTTCTCTTCCACTTTTTCCGCTACAACTGCTCTCCTACCCGTAGTGTGCAGTGATCAAAATTAGTCTTACTCTTGTGCTTAACAAGGAAACAAGCCCAAGTATGATCAGAAATCAGTGCAATATACATGTTAATGCAAAACAGCTTACCTCAAATTTCTAATGGAACATCAGTTACCAACAGCACATCCATGCCCCCCCCCCCCCTTTGCTGCACCATGAAGTTTTACATGGTCTGAAACATTTAGATTACAACCTAGTCTCCTGTACAAATCATTACTAAGGACTGAGACCTGGCCAGCTAAATCCCCAACAGCATCTGTATGATTTTTATACAGTGTTGCTGGGACAAATAAAGTAGGTCCTTGACTAATAAACCTAGCTATGACATCATGTGAACTGTTGATTCCCAAATCTGATTTCTCACAAATGTGCTTGTCCATTTGGCAGAAGACAGAAGTGCTGTCCTCTCTGAATCAAAAAAATAAACTTCCTTACTCTCTCCCTACAACCCCCAAATGGCCACAAGCATCATTTTGAGTCAAACTGCAGCCACCAATGTCAACTTTATCTAGCTTGACAACTTATTTGGAGATACCACGGGAGACCTAGATGATGATGAAGATGGAGTCTTCTTGCCACAGTTGCAAATCATGTGACCAAGTTCACCAGAGCCATGACACCTTACCTTTGACATATCAAGCATCCTGCTTGGACTGAAACTGGTAAACTTATTGGATTTAATATCCCTCTTTTCTTCACTCTGGACAACAATGTAGCAAAGGCCCTCTGATTTTTCTCTAGTATTTTCATCAAGGAATACTGATTGTCCTTGAAGACCTTATCCAGCTTTTTGGCCTGATCATCAGCTTGATCTGCCCATGAAACTTGATGTTTATTTGAAGCCTGTCAACCTCCTCAAACTAAATTAGGTGCCAACTCCATAATTTTTTTTTTACTGCACCAAAAATAATTTCCTGACTATTCATAGCCAATCCAACCATTTCCAGTGCTTGTTCAAGGTCCACTGGCCTTTGATTAAGTCCCTGGCTGGCAGCATCCTTGTTAGAGATAGCCTTAAAGAAACAATCTACAGTCATACAGTAAAAAGAAAAAAGCAATCACCACCATCAGGATATCCATCAATCGACAGTTTGCAGACATCCTGATTAGAGATAGGCTTGAAGAAACAATCTACAGTGATACGGTAAAAATAAATGATCATCACCATAAGGGTATCCATCAATCAACAGTCGCTGACATCTCTAAGCCAGTTCTTCTCGAGTATATTCTTCAATTGGTTTAAATTATGAAGTTTCCTCTGAATAATAGCTCACATGTCCTTGCATTCAAATCTTCTGTGAATCTTTCCCACCAATCTAACATAATTCTCCCTCTTCTTCTCCCTAAGACAAGCATAATAGTTAGGTGCCTTGTGCTGCAAAGTCTCCCCCAACCAATCTAACTTAGTCTCATCACCCCAACCATACCTCCTAATGGTTCTTTCAAATAGACTGAAAAAGACCTCCAATCTGCCTTACCACCAAAAGACAGGGTTTTGGGAGGAGGAGGACCAGCATCTGGTCTTTTATCAGGCCTGTTATTTCTGTTATCCATCCTATCATCCCTGGCAGTCATTTGTTAATAATAGGCCAATGCTCTATCCCTATCACTCTTATTGGATGTTCTGCCTGGAGGATTACATAATGGTTGATAAACATCATCTCGTAAAGTGCAAGCTTCCACTGTGTCAACAATAGGCAGCAACAAAGGATGCTCAAGTCTGGACACTGGTGGTGGATTACAGACGTCTAGCTGCTGTTCCAGCACTTGTCTTTTGAAATTCTACTTCCACCACTGTCATTTGTTGACCCACGCCATCCAATATTAACTGCATTTTGTCCATCCAAGTCCTATTATCCTGCATAAACTTATCAATGTGTGTATATACTTGGCTGACCTATTGTCCAGCAAAACTTTGAACCTTGACAATAAATCACCACCAGCTTATTCAACACCCTCACAAAAATCAATTCTGCCAGCCTATATAATATCAGCAAGAAAATGATTAAGAGATGTACCAAATGATGACATCAGGCTCTGAGAATCAAATCCCCCCAGCTGTTGTCTCATTCTAGTAATCTAGGTCACCCTCCCCAGACCAATGCTCTTGATCTTGATGAGATCATCAAATGTATCCTGAATGTTGTAAACGATGGACATTGTGTCCTTTGGGAAGCAGAAACCACACAATTTCCTTCTGATATGGCAATGAGAATTAATTTTTCAAGAAATGATTCCCACTCAAATGAAATTTCTTTGTACAATAAAACGTGTAGAAGAAAAGCTGCAACAGTGGTACAAAATGTAGTTCACACTCAAATGATATATATCATACAATACAACAAGTAGCAGAAAACTGCGGTAGTTATACCAACGCAAAAACATACAGTGTGAAAAATTCTATGTGCACAAAGTAACGCGTAAATCTCAATCAGTGTGTGTGTGTGCGTGTAAGTGTTTGTTTGTTTGTTTGTTTGTTTGTTTGTTTGTTTGTTTTTTGCTGGAATAAATGTACCCAAAGAAATATCCCAAGGTTGATTCTTTTAAATTACTACACAATCTGACCAACTTATATAACTTGAAGAAATGTAAAAACTTCCTGGAAAAGTTACAAACCCCAAAATTCACAGAACAAGCAATCGAAATGCTAGTCTGCAACAATATGGAAAAACAGGTGCACACAGACATTGTAATCAACTTTTACCAGTAAATCAATCACAAATTATACCTAAAGGTTGCCTAGTTTATTCACAATCAACACAGAAACTGCAAGGATGTCATGTTAATCAGAAAAAAAATATATGCTGCAAAATTCTTGAGCAGGCTGTGCTGCAAATGTGACTTCACAATTTTCATTAATATACAATATAGAGAGGATAAACCAAAATTTTCCAGTCAACTTTTCCTGCATAGGCACAGAAATGCTATACCATAAGCTGAATTATCTTTTGGCTGTCCTGCTAAACCAAAGTGCCAATCACAGTGTAGCAATTCCATCGAAGTATTCTGTCAGAAAGGTGATGGCGATAGTAGGTGCACCTTGAACTTCTGGCACCAAAATTAAGTAAATTGGTATCACTTACCTTTGAATCCACTGCAACTCATCCTAGGGACCATCATGAGAGGAAATGGCAGACTTCAGTGGTGGCTCATAGCAGGGGGGAAATCCATGGCCCGGGTGGTGAACAATTAGGCTACCGACACACGTCTGTCTCTAATGTCAACTCTTTGGATCTGTTTCCTGCATGGGTATGTATCCAGGACTTAATGCTTTAGATCCGATAGAGGCTAATAGTTACAATGAGGTCAAAGATCTTCCATCACCACAATTGTATACCAGAAAACCCACCCAGTATTGTCTCTGCTCTATGTGTGTCATCTTTCTATTTTTCTCCTTCAATTTGTCTCTGCATGTAAGGTATAGTCTTGTGTTTTCGTGTCTTTGCATGAAAGGAATTGAGATGGTTCTTTGCATTTTTTTCCAATCGCAAACTTTATTTATACCAAATGGCATTTGTTTGTACTATGGAGAAATAAAATACGCTTTGTTTAAACCAGTATGGGCCAAATTCAAACTCTTTTTGGAACAAATACACTATCATTCTTCAATTCCATTGAAACAGAAATTCCAGATAAACTTCCATGATTTGGGGTGCCATTTTCTCCTCCTGACTATTCGGTTTCTCAAGCATGACTACATTCAATGACACAGTTAACTGGTAAGTATTGACCACCAGTGTACCAATCAATCACATGAGCCTTTGGATAGTGGCAATTTCAACCAGCTTTTCTAGTTTTCCTCAGCTCTGTATTTCATTTTGAGGTCAAATCAGATTTCCTCAATATACCTTACATAGGTTTTTGGTTATGAGCCTTTAAGGCTAAAATGTTTGGTGGTCAATATGCACTATGAACTACAGACTAATATGGTGTAATGAAATGCCTTTCATGCTACAGTTCTTATCTGTACTACTTACTTCTGCTTCAATAGAGGTACAGCTTCCATACATTAGAATTCGGTGCATTATCGTGTTTCAGAGACAGGGCTGATGTCACACTATAGTTACTTGCATCTGTGTCCAAGATGAAGTCCCCAAAATCTTGGGGACAGGCATTTTGTCAGGCTTTAGTATTTTCACTGTTGTTACATTATGGCACTGTATGAGAACATTTCTTTAAATGAATCATATATTAATAACCATGTTGTAAAAAATAGAATTTTCCGATGACAATTGCTGTACCTGGCAATCTCATACTGTATACATAAAAGAACCTCCCTGTATGTTATTTGGTGACTGCAATTTCTATCCCAAGTTGTTCTGAAGTTTATGCTGTGGTTGGCAAGTACTTAGCTTACTTTAATGTTTCTAAGCTGCAGTAAATTACCTTTTTCCATTTCAGTCAATTTGAGTCAAAGAACATTCCTCAACATTTGGAAAGCAGTTCTTCATTTATTTTTAAACCAGTATCTCTAGTTGGACTGTCTTTAATATTCATAAGAGTAATTGATTTACATAAATGTATAAAAGCCACCACCCCCTTGAGATTGCCAGAGCTAAGAACCACACGACTCTGTATAGACGTTTGACAACAATATATCTTCCAAGTTCAAACTACCACCTGGAGCTATTGTTGTTATTATTCCATTATGAAATATTGAGTCTCACAAACAACGAGAAAAACCAAACCCAGTTACACTGTTGTTTGACAACTGGCTCACTCAGATTATGTCTCCAAACATCACCTTCCTTGTTTCAGAACATTGACTGCTCCCACACTATGGTTGTATCATCTGTGTCCAAGATGATGTTCACAGAGCCATTATGCTAGGACATTATATCGGGCCATAATTGACCCTTTTTTATCTCAATGAAGGCACCTTGCAGGTGGCATTCAAGCGGCAAATTAAAAATGGACAACTTTCTCAGCAAAATGTCTTAAATGATGAGTCTCCATGCAGGCATCCTTGATCAATTGCTGCTAATGGTTGTGTTTAAAACAGTCTACCTTCTGTATTAGTGTTCAGAATTGGCAGTTCTTTCATCCTTGTCACATCTGGATAACCCAATAGGCCTACCCTGTCCATTGACAAAGCCTGCCCTTGAGAGGTCATCTGTTGCTGGAAGTGGTACTTCTGTAGATTTAGTTTGAAGCAGGCCCAGAAACATGGTCCTGCACGACTTGCTTCAGCCTCCCCAGCTCTCTGTCAAAGTTCTTTAAAAAGTTGAAAATAACAAGAAAATAAGGGTGCCACCATTACATATCGGCGGGGGTGGGGGCTGGGGATGGGGGCTGGAATTTTTCCCCAATAATTTTTTATTTATTTCACAAAGAGGTTGGACCACTTTATTTTTTTCACACCATGGTGGACTGTAATTTTTTTTCATGCAGAGCAGCAAACAACTTTTTTTTCACACAGGAAACATGACATAATGCCAAACCCATTCTTTAATATCAGAGCATCTACCTTGTAACCTGTGCAGATGACTGAGTGTATTTTACACTCTGAACTATGCAGAATAGGGGTAAATGCTTTGACAAATATTAGACATGTCTTTTTAAGGACAGGTAAGACACCAAAAACCTTTGTATGGCCGATTTTTGGATTTTAATGTTTTTTACAAAATGAATGTCCTTTCTATTAGTTGTCCAAATTTCAAGCTTTTAACTATAGTAGAAATATGAGAAAAAACACACAGGCATGTGGACATCAAAACATCCATGTGTAATTGTTTTGGTTTTCAGCCACCAAATTGAACGATGCCACCCATCAATCATACTTAACAGCCTGTCACATCTTGCAGGTAGCAAGAGCCCATGGCAAAATTGGAGTGGTATCACGGTGGCAATGCGAAATCAGGCGGAATGCCGAAAGTATGTTTCTGGGCAGGGAAAAGACGCTAACATGCTAACATATCATAACCTTAGTGGTTTACTTTATAGTTATCTTGCTTGTTTTGTGTTCTAGGGAAGGCAGACTTTATATGTTCAAGAGGAGCAGGAATCATCAGACGATGTCCCTTCTAAGGGCATGTCACATGATGGTACTGTAGTATAGAAGAGCAAATTGATACAATAGAAAATAGGAACATAAGTGTATATTCAACATAGGTGTTATATTCTTGTATCATGACAAAAAGGTCACTTGCAACAAATTAGGAGTCATTAAAAGAATTATTTACATACATATGTAATGGCTGTGTCTCATTATATCTTTAGTTATGACTGTGTCTTAACATAGTATGTAGAAGTTCAGTCAAATATTATATAGTGATAAGTTCTTGACTCTCTTGACAAGTTTGAACATGAATAAAGTCATGAAATACCCAAGCAAAGTGAGGGAAAATTTTTAAGTTCAACTCATTCAATACCATTCCCTTTTTTTTCCGTACATTTACCTAGATTTAAGACGACAGTTGCATATTTAAATTCTTCAAGAAAAGAGCTTTCGTTCAAGTACCAACATGCGTATAGTCTTAAGTCAGTGGTTCTAACATGACTTGCCAGGCAGTGCCAGAACCACTGACCAAGGCCTGTGACCATAGTATGGAATGATTTGAATGATTTTTAGTACTTATTTTGACTTCCTGCAGTTTATTTATTTCACCCTCATTCTTTGACACAATATTTTTTTTCATTCTGTCTTCTGATTATTTATTTCAACCATTGTCTCAACAAAAGTCTTTATTTAAAAAAAACTCCATCCTCACCCCCCCCCCACCCCCCACATATCTAATGGTAGCCCCCTAAGTCAGAAAAGTGTATCATTACAGTCTAATGAAGTAATCTGCATTAACCTTTCTAAGGTGTGGGACTAGTTAGTTGGGCTTAAAAAGCATGCATGTTTATTTTTACATTTGACAGTTTGCACCAAATGCAATCTTTGACATGAATTGTTTCCTCTGAGACACCAGATAACATGCTAATGTTATGTCCAAATTTGCAAATAGGGTTGCACCACATCTGCTTTGTGGTCCAGGATGTTTTGTGATGGGAAGGCATCCTTCCTGGTTCTACAGATCATATCACTGACAATAAACCACTGCACAATTAACAAAAATGCAACGAGTGACTTCAGAAGTGGTCTTATACTTCAAACATAAGGCCCAAACAATGTTTATAAAGTGTATAATTATTTGTGTCTTGCCAAAAAAAAGCTAATTTATGACATTTTTATTGATGAAATGCTCAAATACCCTGCAACAACCAAAAGCATTTTGGATACTTTTTGCATATACCTAACAAGGCTCTCAGATTGAAAAGTATCTTTAATAAACTTTTAAAAGTATACCTTTTCAAAGGTAGGATTCAAAGATTTTAAGCCTGCAAAAGTGTTTATATTGTTAGATAACTATAAATAGACATTCAGATTTGTGATCAGGATTTAAAGTGACAAATGCCTATATACATGTGATATCTCTGCAAATTATATATATATATATATATATATATATATATATATATATATATATATATATATATATATATATATATATATATATATATATATATATATATATACATAAAACTTTATTTTGATAGGGTTACCCAGTCAGCACTAATAAGTACTAATCTACCCCAGGTCCCACTTTAGAAGGTGCTCACAAAATTATGTGAACATTCATATTTCATGATGAAGGTAAATACAATGTACAATAACTAATAAAACCAGTAAGCTGTGGTGCCATACCTGAATTGTCTACATTATTTTCTTGAATATAGAATGAACTTTGTACACAACCTTTTAAACTCAAATTCAGACTTAGCTTCTCTTACTTATTTCCGTAATTTGTTGCAGATTTTAGCCCCAGAGTAAACAAATGCATGTGTTCCATAAGCTGACTTGAGTTTTTTTAAGATAAAGTGAGTTCATGGCAGCTGATTGAAGATTCATACAATGCACATCAGATCTCTGCAAATTATTTGATCTAATTCTAAATTCTTGACATAAATAAGGTGTACTGATCTGGCAAAAAGGGCTTGCAGGATTTTTATACCTATTTTAGGTTTCTACAGGGCACTTCAAAAGCAATCCCAAAGTGTGTACTAGTTTCAGCTTTCTTTTTTTTTCTTCCAAAACAAACCCAGATGAAGTATGAAATCCCTAGGATTTTTAAGCCATCTAAGTACATATGAATTCTGAGCAACTAACGCAATGTTTGAATAACGCTTGTAATCATTGAATTACAACAAATTGCAGGCAAGTCGTAGGATCCTGGATGCTGGCAATGTTTTACACCTCACCAAAATGAATGAAAACATGACCTGTATATGATGAAAAAGACCTTTGAAGCAATGCATAAATAAATTAACCCTTTCCCCCTTAAACTGGACAAAACCAGCTGGTGGTCAAATGTCGTCTGCTTCAGTGTTTTCAACTAATTTCACCAGTTATGAAAAACAATTTGATGGAGAAATGTACATGAGACTTATCAAGATCACATGCCCCAGGTCAACAGCTTTCCTTGGCATGGGTTGGTACCCAACCCATATGCCAAGGAAAGCTGTTGACTCAGTCTTAATTCAAGGGGGAAAGGGTTAATAAGGTTCTAGTGCTTCACAATCCTATGCAATCATCATGGCTAGTTTTGAAAATCACAAGATACAGCTCTAAATGCTTTAAGACACACAAAATCATACCAAAACACTCTACCAAATGACAAATCAGCCAAAGATAATTTTAACCAATCCATTTTAGGAATACAAACATAATAAGTCCCATTTTCACTTCCATGCCCCCTTCAAAAAAGAATGATTATAACAAAAACCAAATAACCGTCTGTAGCAATTTTATTTCAAATATATACATTTATTCTGTGACACAATTATTCGCAATCCAACTCATGGTCACTTTAATTTATATCCCTAAAGAAAACTCATATTTCCAATTCAAAGTAAAAATTGTTTAAATTGCAATGTCAAGTCAATTACTGGATTTTATATACATCAATACTCCTTTTCATGATTTTTAAAGTAAAGTGGTCCTGTCTGCTACTACACACCAGTTTTTGTTTATTCTTCATGAAACTGATCATCTATGTGGTTTGACCAGTACACACTTGGTCCTTTTCAAGGAATTACTCACTTAGGAACTTCAAAAGTACACCTTAAATATGCAAGATACAGGTTTCAATATACATAGAAAGGTTTACCTAAAACCTACTGAACAACAAAATATCACCGATTCAACAAACATGAAACTACTCACTTAATTCACATAATGATAAAATAGATACTTGAAGGGGCCATTCAAAATTGTACACAATTGTCAAAGTGTAAACAGCATACTCTTTTACATATCCCCACACTTAAATATCATTCAAACATTGACTTTAACCCAGATATTGATGTACATTTTTAGATTTATGCTGGTGAGATCCCCTTAAAACTCAGATTAACACTGTAAATTATATGTATCCTAGATGTACCTATTCTTGATATGTTTGTATTGTCTATCGGGTGGTCAAAAACTCTGTTATTATCACTTGCTAATCAATTTTTATATGTGATGGGTTGCCAGTCTCTGAGCTGTGAAATCTGGTGCGACGATGTCTAGCTCCGTTCCCCAGCATCTTATTTACAAGGGTAAATGCATATTTGGGTTCCTTAATCAAAGCAAAAAGCACACTTTTCAGAGAATGCACACATTTTATATTTCAATAATCGCAAAGACCCTAACTTTTGAGATTTTTCATAAACTGATTTCATGTTTACTCATTTAAAAATAAACCTGCCTTGCTGACCCACTACGAACTTTATCTGTGAGGAGTATTCAGTTGCTATATCCAGAATAGGAACATTATTTTTACAAGCTCTTCACTACAACTGAAGTGACATATCTTGCACATACTACCTGCATGCGTCAAGAAAAGACAGCTTTGTTTAGGTTTTACCATGGAAGTACAGCTTAGAAGCTGAGGTCTCTGATTTATAACAATAATTTTCCCATCTATGGTTAGTGATATATTGTGTTGCATTTTACAAACTGCACGGCTTAGCCTATCGAGAACTGGTACACCAAGTATACAATATTTTGTTCCCTCAGTATTTAGTTCCCTGGGGGGACCTCATATCACTTATAAACAATTCACAATATGAACCATATACAGTGGAATCTTCCTAGTAAGACCACCTAAGACACTGAAAAAATGTGGTCTTCATAGGGAGTGGTCTTAATGGGGATATATTTAATTTAAAGATAAACAAAAATGGTTATGTAAAATGGTTTTAATATAGAAATGGTCTTTTTATGGAGGTGGTCTTAATTGGAGATTCTACTGTAATGACCAGAGTCTACAAGAGCTGCCACTGCAACCAGGAGCCGCCAACAGGGAAATGGTCCTGAGTAAATTAATAGCCATATGTAAACACAAGATCAAAGGGGATTTCTACACCCTAGTTGGACATAAAGTACTTGGGGGTGAGACTTGTAAAATCTTTAAGCATGCTGACATCACTATGTTTAGGGGGATACAGTACATGTGTCTGTCATTCATTCATTCCCCATATGCAAACTCAGGGAACATTGTGAATATGTTCAGCTGCCCTTAAATTATATGAAATATATGCACATTTACTTGGAGCATACATAAATACTATTGATAAAAGATAAGTACAGATTTTCATGTACAATTCATCAATTCACTGCATATTTCACCTTAACTTGAGAGCACAATGAACTTTAATTTTATCACACAAAGTAAACCTGTATAAACAGTGACTCTACAGTTTACACTTATCATAGCAGTGAAATTTTTGAGAACAGGACAGCAGCATACATTGTCCTTATTCAAAATGTATGTATCAATGTTCTTACCCTCTTTATTTTAAATTTTAAGTCTTGCACAATGAGTTTTTTTACCTAAAAAGCCTTGGTTTCGTGTGAGTCAATCCTTGGGCTCATGTGAGTCAATCTATCAATTTTCAAAACTATTTAGATCCAGCAGGTCAGGCACTTTCCATTCTGCTTTACAGTCAGAGGCAACAGCCTAAAGAGCACTTCTGGCCATGTAATACAGTATCTACTTGTGACCACGTAATACAGTATCTACTTGTGACCACTTGTGACCAAGTAATAAACTAGTATCTACTTGTGACCAAGTAATACAGTATCTACTTGTGACCACGTAATACAGTATCTACTTGTGACCACTTGTGACCAAGTAATACACTAGTATCTACTTGTGACCAAGTAATACAGTATGTACTTGTGACCAAGTAATACAGTATGTACTTGTGACCACATAACACAGTATCTACTTGTGACCAAGTAATACACTAGTATCTACTTGTGACCATGTAATACAGTATCTACTTGTGACCACATAATACAGTATCTACTTGTGACCACTTGTGACCAAGTAATACACTAGTATCTACTTGTGACCATGTAATACAGTATCTACTTGTGACCATGTAAAACATTATCCACTTGTGACCATGAAATACAGTATCACAGCTAGTGAGCTCAATAGAAAAATACATGATCTGACCATCAATGCTGGATCCTGTTTGAAATACCATTACAAAATATATGCAATTGAGTACATTTACTTCTCTGGAAGACTACTGAATAAAACTAGAAACAAAAATTGGATGAACTAGAAGGGTACACTGATACATTTGACACAAATTTGGCATCATGAAGTAAATGTTATGTGTATCTTGAAGTAAATCTTATGGTAGCCTTCATGATATGTTCAGTACCTTTTTTCCTCTGGAAAATAGCAAGTTTAATTACATCAATTTACTTAGCATGATACAGTGTTTAACTTACATGAATGGAAGATATCTAGTACATGTAAATGAAAAGCTGAAAAAATATACTCTTGAGTTATCATTATAGCTGCACACTCAAATACTATACACAATGACAAAATTTCATCACAAATATTAGAGACTGGTGATAAATTCATTGCCTCCTAAGCAGACTTTCTTGGGGCGATACACTGTGTTGGTTTGCCGGGGGTAGTAGACCGCCAAGAACGGATGTTTAGCAGGCAAATAAATTCACTTTTGTGTTGTAATTCTTACATTTTTTAAAAAATTAAACAGTTCTTGGTACACAATTTAGCAGTATCATGATGTACACATTTTACACAAATTTGGCACTTGAATCTTATGGTAGCCTTCATTACATGCCCTGTGTCTTTTTTTCCTGTGGAAAAAAGCTAGCTTAAATACATCAATTTTCTTAGCATGATGCAGTGTGACATGAATGAAATATTCTAGTACATGTAAATGAAAAGCTGGAAATATACTCTTGAGTTATCATCATTGTAGTCACACACTCAAATACTATACACAATGATAATATTTCATTACAAATATAAGACTCCTGATAAATTCACTTTTGTGATGTAATTTTTACATTTTATGAAAAATGAAGCAGTTCTCAGTATAAAATTTAGTATTACTGCATGTATGATATGTCGTAAATCAAATAATTACAATAAATTAATGCATCTAGTCATCCTTTACAAATTCATGCTTCTCTAGTGTGGAGGAAAATTTAATCTCACACATTGTCAAAGTGAAATCTGGATTTGTGTGACCAAAGCCCTTCAAGTGTGTTTGAAACCTTGCTGAGGGGATTCAGGGCTGGCAAGTGTGGTGAAGCATGGACAATGTTGGATGACCGTTCTTGCTCCATGATACCGTTTTCACTTCCCTGTTCAAGATACAGTCAATAAACAACCAATCAGGTACCAGCCCTCAGAAAACAGCCAATAAGATGCCACCACTAAACAAATATTTTTAGTACATTTTGCCACGACCCTATACATGTAGCTAGGACTACATCTCACTGAATGATAAGCAGCAAAAGCAAGTTTACATAAAAAATATTTACCTGACCAATGTGCCACACAACCAATCTTTATTATCACAGTACCTTCTCTCGCATAGTAAAGACAAATTAGTTCAGTTCATACCTGCCGTGAAAGACTGTGTTACCAGTGTAAAAATACAATATCACAACTGTCTTGGCATCAACATAACATACACATAGACTATTACGTCTTGTATTCCCATCATTCTCAAGTTACTTTTCAATATTCAAGGCAAGATCTACTCTGTCGTAAAAATAAATACTCAAATCCATAATATAACGTATACCTTGAATGTCATTTGTTTAAACACAATGGCTAGTTCTTTCTGTAAATTTGGTACGTTTATGTATTACAGTATTGCAATCGTTGACAGAGTCTAGGTTCCCTAAAATGTTGTGCAAGTTTTGTTAAGAAATGTCAAGACACTTTATAAGCTGAATATTTTCCCTCCTTTAGCCCAACACACTTGCTCCCCAAAACAGTTTTTAAGGACTTTAAAGTGTTCAGCTGTCACAGGTTTCATTGTACAATTACTCCCCAAAACACTTTTTAAGGACTTTGGAGTGTTCAGCTATCACAGGTTTCATTGTACTGGCTCAAGCCATCGTATTTCATTGTAAATGTAAAATACCCAATACTGTGCTAGATACACACACTGAAATATTATTTTACCAACAGGAACTGTGTCACAACTTCATTCAATTAATTACCTGAAGTGTGACAACCATGACAATTTGTACATATGAAAATATATACTTTAACCATACTGTATTTTCCACATTGTCATTATATACTTTTTAAACAATATTTGGCACATGTATCTTACAAAAGTGACAAATGACAAGCAAATGGTGTAACTTGCAGAGTCCAGAAATTTGCTTTTTTACATTTTTAAGTCCCACCAGAGCTATTTTAATTTATACTTTATAATTTAAAGTTCTTTATAAAAATGTTTTGAAAAACAGCATTGACAGAATTGATTACCCTTCACATGCCAGTGATTTTCTTCCTTTAAATTCACACTGCTGCAGAGATTTAGAACTTTAATTCAACTGCCATTTTTTCAGTTCTAAGTCCATGTTGCAGCTGAAACATGACTTGGCAGGCAATGCAAAAACCACTGGCCAACATTGTACAGAATCACTGAAATCTGTAAAACAAGATCCAAAATATCACCCAGGCACCAAATTAGATCTGACTATCAAATCTATTGGGTAAAAAAAAATAACAATTTTTAAATGCTCAGAGGCATCCAGTTGTCCATTGGGTTGTAGTCTATCATAAGGTAATCACTGTTCACCCCTTCCCCCTTGAATTAAGACTGAGTCAACAGCTTTCCTTAGCATGGGTTGGGCACTAAATGCCCAACCCATGCCAAGGAAAGCTGTTGACCTGGGGCATGTGATCTTTATAAGTCTCATGTACATTTCTCAGTCAAATTGTTTTTCATAACTGTTGAAATTAGTTGAAAAGACTGAAGCAGACGACATTTGACCACCAGCCAGTTTTGGCCAGTTTGAGGGGAAAAGGGTTAAAATGTCTGATGCTGCAGTCAATGGTTACAATATTGTGGTTATGTTGTCCCCTCGACACCCACTCGATGGCCGCCTAATAAAAACTTACAATATTTACACTAAAAACAAACAAAGAAACAAAAAATTCCAAAAATGATTGGAGGAAAATGATTCTCAATAGACATCATGAGGGCCATCTCTGACAAATTTGGTAAAGATGTGGTCAATATTTTGGTAACATCTTGAGAGTTGATGGATGGACAAATGAATTATACCAGGATAACAATACCCTCCACCATGTTATGTGCTGAGGGTAATACAAACCTGCAAAATTACGCACCTGCAGACAAGTTCATGTCCCAGTGAAATGAATGTGTACTTCAGAGATGGTAAAAAACAAGGCAGGAACATTTTAGTTCTTGTATGCTCTGTCTACATTCAAAGGACAGAAACTTTTCACTTCAATACATGTACACTAATGCTGAAAAACATCTGACCTTCTGTCATCACAGTATTATTCAGTATTAGTTCACCCTGACCCCTTGACCAACCCCAGTTTTACATTCAAGAACAATTTACAATAATGTATTTGCAAGATTGATCATCATTTTAATAGTTCAAGGCCCTCGATGTTTGAAATGCAGTTCTATAATTGAAGTACATATTACAGTACAAGTGGCCAGGTGCTTAATAGAAATAATACGGTATCAGTACTGCAGCTGCAGCAGCTAATACCAGGGACATACACTTGGTAATGAAAAAATGAACTTTAATATTAAAAAATGAACTTCGTTTTCTGTGTATTTGCTCTGAAACACGCTGTTATCTAATCACAATTCTTGTCAATCAACCGTGTAGAAGTCTGAGACCCTTTTGCCTAGGATGGTACATCTCATCTGGGGTGACATGAGATGCCGATGCAGTAATCGAACTGTGGCAGAAGGACTTTGCCCCCATTCAGCAAAGACGCGACCCATGGGACACTCCAGCTTTAATGACTTGAGATAATCTACTGTTTCTTGATCCACGCCAACTCGCTCTGCAAGCATTCTCCAGTCTGCACCTGGTATAAGAAAGGGAAAAAAAAAGTGTCAGGAACCTTTAGAGAAAGGAAAAAGTTATTCTGGTATGACCTGAGATAATGGTGGAGATGCAGGCTCCTGATGATTAAACAGTGTCTTTTATCTGAGATGTTGATGTCATCCATCTCAGATTTTGCTGACTATGAACATTAATCAAAACTTATACTGGTAAAAAGAAATTACAGTATCCCCTCCTGTGAGAAACCACTCCACTGATAGACCACCTGCTTTATGTGACCACTTTTGGACTGTCCCCAGGAGTGGTCTCTCAAAGGAGGACAACTGTTAATTTCAATTTAGGTTTCTTCCGTTTTTTTTTTTTTCTTCAGTACACTGTAAGCAGATAACTCTGAGTTACTCATAAATCTTTTTATAGGATTTTCATATTTTTGTTGACATTTTCACACTGTAAGTCACCTGTACTCTCTGAAGTGTAACTATTGACAGCTTTGGTTGACTTACAAATGACAAGCAATACAAGTAAATGAAAATCAGACATGTATATACTTGACATTACAAAATAGGAATAACAAATTGTCAGGGTATTTGAAAATCCATGGAGTTCGCAGCTGAGGCCATCTATTGGTCACAACAAACACTAAACCTGGCATCGCCAATCTTGTGCTTCTTAATGCCAGCACACTGGTGCCACAAAAAGTGAGCTGATAGGACTATCACTAAATCTTTCAGCCACATTAACTTACATACCTGAGGCTTTCTCTTGACTGAGTTCTTTCATGATGTACAGTCGTAAATCTCTGTGCATATTCTTGATATGTGTATCTCCTACAAACTTTCTGGCCGGCTGAAAAACATAACACAAAGAACAGACATTGTGAAAAAGTAACTTTTATGAATTCAGTACACAGATTCTCCATGTATAAGCTTACATGGAGGTGCACTTTACAGATGCATGGCATTCATTCATTGACCCACATCTGGAATACCCATTTTTTTTTTTTTTTTTTTTTTCGTATGGGGTCTCAGGAGACAGGGAACACAGACATTGTCTACAATTCAACTTCACCTTGATGTAACTCCACATTTTTAGCCAGATAAATGATTGCTATTACAATCTGTACTACTCTGCTGTTTGGGCCTGCTTCCTCTTGTCACACGTGTGTTCCTGAAGCAAAGAAGTTTAACTCTTTCAGTTCCAAGTTTGGACTGAGTCAACAGTTTTTCTCAGCACACTTTAGGAAGCAATGTGCCCAAAGCCTGCTGAAGAGAGCTGTTGAGCTGGACCATTTGTGCAGTCTCTGCGACTATATATGCATGTCAGTACTTGAGTGAAACGCCAGTTGACAAAGAATGTGAATCTAGTATCATTAAGTTACTTCAGAGCACATCAATGTTAGTCAACATGTGCACTAAAAGTATTAACTCTTTCAGTGCCAGTCACATTTAAAGCTGATCTACTAAAGTCAAACTAGTCTGAATTATCATTAGGATCCTGTGCACTAAAAGTATTAACTCTTTCAGTGCCAGTCACATCTAAAGCTGATCTATCATTAGGATCCCAGATTCCTATTCCTCATAAAAAGACCTTTCATTCAAGTATCAGTACGCCTATAGAACTCAGAACTCAGAACTCAGAAAAATTTTATTTGACAATGAAAAATCAAAATACAAGAAAATTAACATCAGTACTGTACATTCATTAATAACAAAAGCTTATGAGAAATCTGTCAGGATGACCCAGCTAAGTATTGAGATCCGCTATCGCTGGGGCCACCTTTAACGGGTAACTAGTTTACAGCATCTTGCACTTGGAGGATTAACTGAAATAAAAGAATCACTGGGCAGTCGAAGCTTTGGATGATGAGGAAAAATAAATACAATATATTCTATTATCTGTTACATACAAAACAATCTGGCAGGGTACAGAACTCTTGGTGATTCTTCTTTATATAACTAGAAAACCGTGGTATGAATGGGAATAAATTTTGTCAGTAATACAGGGAGGTGTAGTGACAAGTAAACTTGGGATGTAGTATCTAATGCAATCTTTTGATCTGGTTTTGTTGGGTTTTGTGAGGGGAGGCAAGACTCTGGTACGAAAGTAATAGCTATGAGTGGGTTGTTTAACTTGATAAATGCCTTTGAAATAATAAGGAAGTTCGTCATGTGAATATTTGTAGTAAAATATCAGTGCTTTCAACTTTATCAAATCCTCTATTTTTAATAGATTTAGCTGCTTAAAAAGCGGGGCGGTATGTGCATTATAATTAGCATTACAAATTGTGCGGATAGCCTTTTTTTGAAGCATAGAAATACGCTCATATGAAAATCCCCTTACAAGAATACCATAGTTTAAATGTGATAAAAACAGTGAATTATAAATATGCAAAAGGCCACTTTTTGGTACAAATTTGTAAATTTCTTCAAGATCCCATTTACTTTAGCAAGTTTGTTTCCTATTTTACTTACATGAGCATCCCACTTTAGGTTTTCTTGAATTCGTAAACCCAAAAAGTCAAATTCTTCTGTCTTTGAAATTGGAGTTTTGTCAATCTTTAAGGTTAAATCAAAATCCAGCTTTCGTTGGGGAAAATGAAAAATCATGAACTTTGTTTTACTTATATTTAAGGATAATTTGTTTGCAGCTAGCTAGTCATACACTTTATTTAGCTCAACATTGATATTGTCTGATGCATTTTGTGCTTGTATATTGTTTCCAGAAGGGAAAGTGAAGGAACATAAAGAGTTGAGTAATGTGGTGTCATCTGCATAGAGGATTTTGATGAGGCAAAATGCATTTCGTTAGTGTAAATTATGAATAGGAGAGGACCGAGTATTGATCCTTGTGGGACACCTGTGGTTATATGAAGATGCTGAGAACAGACATCATCAACCTGAACATACTGAGTTCTATTTGTAAGGTAACTACGAAACCAATTTAAAGTAATGCCACTTATGCCATAGTATGCGAATTTTTCTATGAGAATCTGATGGTCTAAAGTGTCGAAAGCCTTTGATAAATCAATAAATATGCTTATTGGTAGTTTCCCAGTGTCAAGGAATTTAATAATACGGTCAACAAATTCTAATGCGGCAGTTTCTGTAGAGTGTAGTTTTTTAAACCCATGCTGACTAGTATAGAACAGAGTTTTGGTAATGAAATAGTCATACAGTTGTGTGTATACAACTTTTTCAAATATTTTTGAGATGGCAGGTAAGATAGAGATGGGTCTGTAATTGTCTGGCAATGTATTATCATCTTTTTTGTAAATGGGTATGACTTTAGCAATTTTTAGTTTTTGTGGGAAAATACCTGTTGTTAATGATTGATTTATAATAAGTGCTAGTGGTTCATAAACTGAGGTAATGCCTTTGAGAGCTTCATGGATAAGTTGTCATGACCTGTGCTGGACTTAGGTTTGGGATTTATATTTATACTTCCAGAGAGAATACCCCAGATCAACAGCTTTTCTCGGCATGTATGGGGTGCATTGTGCCCAATGAGCGACGAGAAAAGCTGTTGACTCAGTCCAAAATTTAGCACTGGAAGAGTTAAAACTTGTCATACTCATAGTCCAGACAGCAGAAAGGCCTGCCAGCTGCTCACACAAGGTTGTTGCAATGCTATCAATGTAACCAATGAGCTCAATGCAAATTGATGTTGAATAATTGCCAGCATTTTCAATGTTTATGGACTACAATCAAACAGTCCTAAACTCTGTCATTTGTGGCTAATTCATAATCTTAACCAGTGTTGAAAGTACATAAACAGCTCGTACACAATGTAAAGTACCTCCCACTTTGGCATGCAGTGGCCAGGAGCTCTGTAAATCCCAACCTTTTTTTTCCCTAAAGGCTCACTACATTCAATGGCTGAAGTTGAAAAAAAAAATCCTACAAAACAGCAATACAACTGTGGTCTGCTGTAAGTTAGCCTTATGTATGTAAGACAAGGACTGCTGTGGTCTCTTTATTATGGAACCCATTATGCAAGCTCTGAATAGAATGTGCAGTAGAGGCCATGTCAAATGTTGGCCTCTGGTTGACTGTAGCAGTAGGTGGCATATGACAACCTCAAACATGGCAGCCTTAATTGTGGTGATTTAGTGTAAACTCCACACCTTGAATGTTGCAACTCTGTAACATAATTATCCCCAACACTGTTATTTTTTTTCAAATTATTACCACCACATCAAAGGTGTTCCATTAGTTTGTATGAATGATACAAACATATTATGTACAGTGATCTGTATGACTAATGAGTCAGAATTGACTCTTAATTCATGTCAAATACTCCTTACATACTGATTAAAACTATGTTCACATGATAAAATAATCCAAATTAGAACTACATTTTGCATATGGCAAGCCATTTTGACATTAAGCCCTATTTAGCAACATCACTAAATAATCAAGCGATAGCGCTAAATCATTTGGCGACGTCTAAATATTTAGCGATATCTCTACATATCGCTAAACATTTAGTGAGAATGCTAAATGATTTGGCGATATCTCAAAATCACTTAACAATATCACTAAATGATTTAAATATATTGCCAAATCATTCAGGGATATCCCTAAATGTGTATGATTTAGCAATATCTCTAAAGGATTTAGTGATATCGCTTAATGATTTAAGGTTATAGCTAAATCATTGGATGATATTGCTAAATCATTTACCGATATCACTACATACATCTTATTTGTCCATATCTGTAAATCATTTAGCCATATATCACTAAATCAGTTTTTGGGACACCTCTAAATCATTCAGGGATATCTTCAAATGATTAAGGGATATCAGTAAATGAGACCATTTTGCAATATCGCCAAATGATTTGGAAATAACGCTAAATGATTTAGTGATATCGCCAAATACGACTAAATGTCAAAACGGCTTGCCATATTTGTATCAAAGATTCTTGCTTGATCTGAATTATTTTTGTGACGAAGGCCATAGCTTTATGAAGCAGGATTGTGACGGCTTACAGGAATAAGGTTTAACTTGTCTGCATTCTCCAGGCTCCTCCTGACTGCGCTATTGGGTCTCTCATCCACACCATTCACCAGTACCTCATTGTTCTTGGCTGGGTCATTGTATGCAAAGGTGTGGTATTCTTGCCCTGTTCAAACAGAAAGAGTGACATAAGCCATGAAACACAAACATAAATCCCACTTGTCTGCAAATTATGAAGCCTTTGCGATGCCATGACCTACATAAATGTGCCAACAGTTTTACGCACATTATGAAGACTTTATGATGCAATGATCTATATGAACGTGCCAAAATAGTTACCATTTTATTTCTAGTAACATTTCCACTCCCTTACTTATATCTTTCCTTCATCAGACTTCAGAAGCATGAAACATTGACAAATATTCTACACTTTGCCGTAACTTTTATACAGCTGTATTCATGAAATGGGAAGAGCAAGGGTTTGCAGTGCTCTTTCACTAGAGGGGGCTTCAGACGGCAGACTTTGGATTATGTCTTTCCATTAGATGTATGTACTTTATTCTATTATCATTTGAAACTTGATTACTTTAAAACTGCTGTACACAGAAACACCAAATTTCTAGCAGTACAAGTAAATCTGGATGCATAGCTGAAAAATTCACATGTAATGTTTACAGCCTCAGCTGCAAATTATCCATAAATGCTACTTCAACAGGAATACTGATTAGCTCAGCTAGTATTTTGTGTATTGGGTCTTTTATCTAACTGTATATAAGCTAATTATGACCTCTTCTATTACATCCCACTCCCAGGTCAATTTGAAAGCATCCCACCCAGTTACATTTAGGAATAACATACAATTACCATTTACCTCTGCTATGCCTTTAGTTTCTTCAAATTACAAACACCAAATTTGACCAGTTTGTTACAGTTAAAAACAAAATGTATTTTCTTAGAAATTATTTTAAAAGTAGCAATAAAATAATTGAAAACCAATGGACCAATGGTCAAAGCTTAAAGTCTAAGCTTGACCAAATCCGAACAGCAGTTTCGGATTTAACTGAATCTTGGACTATGGGTTCGGTTCCGGTGTGGCAGTTCACAAGCCGAGATGTTCAGATTCGGTATAATATATATCTTGAATTGACCCTGGCATTTTCCCATTGAATGTCTGCTGTAAAGACTCAGTTCTGCCACTGATAAATACACATTGCTGGTTTATTCCTCCATGGTTTAAGTGGCAGTACTGAATATGCCCTCATGTGGATGACTTTCAAATTTACAAGAGTGTAGCTTTGTCTTTGAAGCTACATAGCAAGGGCATTATATAAGGTTGCACTGAAAACTTCTGCACATGAAAATACAGGTATAAGTCTAAGAGAGCATCCAATATGGTTGACAATAAAATTACTAGTAGATGCTATGATACTACAGTGCCCCCCCCCCCCCCCATACGGCCACATTAGAGTGGTATGTGGCCTCTCTTGTGCTGCACGAGGCTATCTGTATACATGTTGGGGGTAACAGTTGTGTTGCATGAGGCTATCTATACATCTTGGGGGGGTGACAGTTGTTGTGTTGCATGAGGCTATCTGTACATGTTGGGAGTGGACAGTTGTTGTGTTGTACAAGGCTATCTGTACGTGTTAGGGGTTGACGGTTGTTGTGTTGTACAAGGCTATCTGTACGTGTTAGGGGTTGACGGTTGTTGTGTTGTACAAGGCTATCTGTACGTGTTAGGGGTTGATGGTTGTTGTGTTGTACAAGGCTATCTGTACATGTTTGGGGTTGACGGTTGTTGTGTTGTACAAGGCTATCTGTACGTGTTAGGGGTTGACGGTTGTTGTGTTGTACAAGGCTATCTGTACATGTTTGGGGTTCGACGGTTGTTGTGTTGCATGAGGCTACATGTTGGGGGTTAATGGTTGTTGTGTTGCCCGAGGCTATCTGTACATGTTGGTGGTTGACGGTTGTTGTGTTGCATGAGGCTACATGTTGGGGGTTAATGGTTGTTGTGTTGCCCGAGGCTATCTGTACATGTTGGTGGTTGACGGTTGTTGTGTTGCATGAGGGTATCTGTATACATATTGGTGGTTGGCGGTTATTGTGTTGCATGAGGCTATCTATATATACATGTACATGTATTATAGACAATGTGGTGTATACATTTGGACATTCACCCAGTTTGCTGATATTTCTTTTTTCAGTCAAATCATTTTGATGATATGTCATTTTGAAATTAAATTGATAATGACAGTGGGAGAGCTGTGTTATGGTAGTTACCAGACACTTTTATACACATTTACATGTCTTTGGTTGCAGCTACCTTAGCTGTGAAACGCACTGGATCAACTATCCAATAGACTCTTCCAATCCTATTGTTTCATGTCATGGCTGCTTTGTTTTTGACTCTGATCCATATATGCCAGACAGTTTTTAAAGCACAAACACAATATATATTTAATGCCCCTTATAATACATATTATTGTATATTTCTGTCTTAAATAAGATATGCAAATCCAATTTTTTTCCATGTACTTTTACCTCAAATGTACAAATGTGTTGCAAATTAGTTCTACACAAGAGCACAGTTGTAACTTATTATATTTATTAATCTACATTACATGTAAAAGTGACAGTCTGCAAATGTAAATTATTACATTTGACATCACAGAGGCCATGCAGTCTGCTAAAATACTAATACATGCTACCTGCAGAACATTGTATCATTGTGCCCCCCCCCCCATGTATGAGATTGATAATTTATTTTCAGCGATTCTTTGATACTGTTGTGAGTGCCTACATTGATATTACTGTGAAAGTATTTAATGAAATTTGAAAGTCTGTAAGAAACATAAAACTTATCCCCTTAAATTTTTCACTGTATGCAAGAGAAAGTTCATGAAATTGCATACCCGTTAAAAAATTAAATGACAAATGTGTGACATAAATGTAACCTTGAAAATAAATAACTTCACAAGATTTAGTGGGCATTATTACTTGCATGTGCTAATAAAAGGAAAAAATATTGGCTCATTCTCCCTCAGGACCCTTCATATATAAACTGGATCTGGTAACTTAAAAAAAATTACAGAATAGATACTTTTGTATTTTATTGGTGTTCTTGGTATGAACATTTGCAACTGTGTATTTACTGGAGCCAATTTAGACAATATTCACAAACTGCTAGAAATCTTTGACTGTACATTAAACAGAAGCAATCATCATATAAAATAGTGGTAGAGTACAGCCCTTATTCTCCTCAGTAATTGCATCTAAATTATTCACATAAATCAATTAATTTCTGCTCTTAATCACAGAAAATCATAAATAAAGAATCATAAGCAAACTCAGATGCAACAATAATGAAACCCGGATAATGCCAGATTGATTATTGTCTGCAACTGAGATTACAGTGCCATGCTTTCTCATGTGACTGAATTTAACTCATTCACATTGAATTGATAAAGGCTCTAGTCTGTGGTATCTGGATTGCCTGGTCAGTCATGCTGCAACTTCCTTTCTGGCTGCTGAAGCATGCCTTGTCAGGCAATGCAAAAACCACTGACTTTGGGCTGGGTATGTTGTACCTGAATGGAAGCTCTTTTTATGAAGAAGTTAAGTAAAGCAATCTTTGTCTTCATGCTACTTAACCCTTTCCCCCTTGAATTAAGACTGAGTCAACAGCTTTCCTCGGCATGGGTTGGGCACTAAGTGCCCAACCCATGCCAAGGAAAGCTGTTGACCTGGGTCATATTGTCTTGACAGGTCTCATCTTCAATTCTCAGTCAAATTGTTTTTCATTGCTGTTGAAATCAGTTGAAAACGCTGAAGCAGATGACATTTGACCACCAGCCGGTTTTGGCTGGTTAAACGGGAGAGGGTTAAAGACTCACGAAAATCAGGAACTGGTATGGAGTGAGTTAATCAGAAAGTGAAAGCGACATATAGTCACATGATCAATACCACACAGGCTGAGGTCTGGGCAGCTTCCCCCTCAAAGCATCCTCTGTTTTGTAAGATTAAATTGTTTTGATCTGGCAATGAGTTGATTAAAGAGAAAAACGCAAAAGAAAGTGGCAGCTGCCATTAACTGCTTCCTCCAGAGTCAGCTGCCTGCCAAATGATGATGTCAGTGTGCAACACAACTGCAAGCCTGTCTCTGAACAGCACATGAAAATCTTCACGCAGGACCACATACATGTACACAGACACCTAAATAAAGATGTGCAGATTTTCAAGTCAAACCAAAAGCTGCCTACTGCAGACCTAGGTTACATATTATACTTTCTTACCATTATCTTTTAGTCTTTTTAAAACATTCTGGTTAAAAAAATCCAGATGAACTAGGACCATGCACGTGTACAAGCAACAACGTGTATCATTTAATCCTATTTTTTTGTCATACAGGTATGTATATATAACATCTGAGGTGTAAAACAGGACTCGGGAATCTCTTTGAGTTTACTAGGCAAATGCATGTACAATGTATCAATAAAAAGGAAAATAATATTACACATATCATTTCAATATTAAATTTTGAGATTTGGTCCTTTTTATTCTAAATTTCAGGATTTTGCATCTAGAACTGATAAACTTGGGTCAAGAGGATTTAAAGGTGTACTTTAGATCAAATATTTCTACAAATTTGCTGCAAATATCCAGAGATGGTAAGAAAGTTTGGCTTTAATAATTTTAGAGATTTGAGACTTGCCTGTTTTGCTACTTAATTTTATCTTTTGGCATGATTCTGTTTAATATTCACTTTTCAGATATTTTAAGCTGGCTTGTTTTCTGTTAGGTCAAACCCCCAGGGGCTATAGGTAGCAAGCAGCTAACCATGACAGTTACAAGCTTGTCTAATTGTACTTGTTATCTGGTTAAGAAAAATTATACTTTGATTGCATTTTCTTGACTTAAAAACTAATGATTTCATTCTTTTCTGACTTCAAGTCCTACAATTTTTGCTGTTAATATCCAAAGATTGTTAGAAAGTTTGGCTGCAATAATTTTAGATTTTAGACTTGCCTGTTTTGCTACTTAATTTTATCTTTTGGAAAACATTTTATCTTTTGACCTCATTCTGTTTTAATATTCACCTTTCAGACATTTTAGGCTTACATGTTTTCTGTCAGCTTACCCCCCCCCCCCCCCCCCCCGGGGCTATCAGTAGCAAGCAGCTACTTACAACAGTAACTAGTTTGAAAAATTGTACATAAAATCTGCTTAAGCAAAATTGTGTTTTGACAACATGTTTTTGACTTAAATGCTAATGACTTTCATTCTTTTCTAACATGCCTAAGTACACATTTACTCAATGTAAAAAAAAATTACTCAAATTTGACAGCATTTACTCAAATGTCACAAACCAGACCCATTATGTTGAAACATTGACTCAGGGTTGGCAGCAAAATAGCTTTATTGCTTGGAGACTTTCAAAGTGAGGAGTAGCTGTCATCATGGGAATTGTTTGACGTTTCTGGTGCTGGATGTCCATTGTTGCAGCACTTGGTAGGATTTCCCTGGGCTTGTACAAGTGGTTTAGCTGCAACTGTTTATTTTACAATCATTGGGACTGAATATAATGTCCCAGTTTGTTTTTACTTCAGTTATACACAGGCAGGTGGTTTAACTAAGATAAGCTATCTAGCTAGAAAGGGTACATACTAGTTCAGGGGTAAGTCAAACTGTTTGTATCTGAACTTGTACTATACAAATTTAGTAATTATGTTTGGTTTGACAACTGTTCTTCATTCTCAATGAAGCTCTGTATTTATCGGCAAAACTTCACGTACTTAGCTAATTTATCATTTGCCACATTCATATTTATTCATTATTATTTGGGTTGTTTTTGCTGAATATTTAGCTTAGGCAAGGAGCCACTGCTCAGAGAGACTTCTACGGGCCGGTATAGGCTCCAAAACATGTTCTGAGTAGTTACCAGCTGAAGACCCTCTAATTAATTTGGGCTAATACAGCCTATGACAAAATTCTACAGAAAACTTGTGCAATATGGACAATAGTACTTTCATATGACAAGTTAGCTTATGGAGAGTTAAGAGCTCGGACTGCGGAATAGGGTAACGACTACTACATGTAGGAAGTGGTTCTGGACAAAAAGACACAAATACAAATGGAAATAGCCAGAGATATTGAAAGTGAGACAAATTCTGTTGTTACTATGAGAGCCATTGCATGTATGTATTTGTTACAATTAACATTGAGTACAATGTGCAGAGAATATCAAGCTAAGACAAAAATAAACATACACAAGATTATGTTACATACAGTAATGTACACAATATATATGATACATAGGTCTTTATAAGCAATTTCCTGCCGAGGCAGTGTAACTTCCATTTTGAATTGAACATGTTTGTACACATGTTCTGATAAAGTAAGTCAATCTACTGGTACCTACTTTCCCTTGGAGATTATGACTATAAGCAACAAATGTTTGCTACGGTACATCTTTTTTTTTTTTTTGTTTGTTTCCAAATTCTACCCCTGTTGCTTTGATAAATTTTTTTTTAAGTCGTATACCCTGTCATCCCTGGAAGTTACCACACAAAACATAATCTAAAATGTAGAATGCCAACATCAGATCGCTGTGAATTAAGCTCTGAGCAATGCATTAAACATAGATCCACTTTGTTTCCAAAGTAGAAGGTACATCATGTATAATAATGGCATGTACTACAAAAAAGGATATTTATGGTATGTATGTCACATAAAGTCAATATACAACCCCATACACTTACATTCTGTATTTGGTGTGATTGTATATTCAGTAAGAGTGCATTTCAAATAGTTGCTTTATATTTGTAGGCACCAAACATACAAGAGTGTTTCAGCTGTGCCTGTCTCACCATAAGATGTTCAGTGTCTCAGATTGCAGAAGCTCTGAAAATAATTAGTTGCACAAACCCTTCACATGCATGAAGCCTGTGGTTGGAGATTAGGATGAAAAGTAATGGGCCACAATAAAGGTTGACCCATACAGGTCGAAACGTATCTACTGAGGCAGCAAATGAGCTAACTGTGTTGCTTATACTGGTAATTGGTCCACATTTTGATAGATGGTCCACATAGCCATTACACTGTCAACTACAATTTACTGATTTAGCAAGATAATGCCCCCCCCTCCCCCCGTAAACTTTTGTAACAAAAAAATAAGCATGAAAATCCCCCAATGATAGCCAAAGCAATGTTGTTTTGTGATGTAGATCAAAGGAGGAAATGTAGGTATGTGCATTTTCTCAATATCAATCCTCCAGAAATTAAGAAAAGCAACAACACATTCAGACAGCTCACCTGGTAGTGCTCTGTTTTTCTTTTCATCTCATTGTCATTCAGAGTTTCAAACTGACAGTCATTTTAGGGAGAGTTTGAGAACTTTTCTACATGTTTAAACAAGTACAAATTTCTTATGAACAAACAATTATTAATCATTCATATAATTTTGTGTTCAAACACTACAATTTTGTATTAAAATGATTCACTGTGCATGAAATACGAACACCCCCATTAGTTAGCTGTCTCCGCTATTCATAAGATATTATTACATTGCTAATCAGCCAGGAGAGAAGAGTTCTGTTTCCTGGGTCAGAAAATACCCTACCCATTCCTTGTACCTTTCAAATTCATCATGGACAGAATTTTTCCCTTTAACTGGTCACCATTCACGCATGCACCAATTAAGTCCTGTACCTCAGCACCTTTACTTTCCTTGTTTGAAGAACCAGAAATCAAATTGTAGAGCATAGGAGATATGACTCATTGAAGGAACTTTTCAAGGCAGGATAATCACAGTCACCAGCTCATAGGATACAAGTTTGGGGCTTAGATCCTAGCCCCATCATCAGACATCATAGCTGAGCTGTCTCTGCAGGTCTGTTCACTGGATACAGTGGTACCTGCTGTATGCAACCACTGCTGCGAGCAGCCGCATTGCTTTTTGTGGTTACTAGGCTCAGACATAGGAGTCAATTTTTTTGTAAAATTTACCTGTGGTGACAGGTTGGGGGTTGTGGATAAACATCACCAAGTTGAATTCAGGGAGAATGGGTTGATCATTTTCCATGTTGAATCCAAGAGATATGGGTTTCCATGTTTAACTCATTCCATACTATGGTCACAGGCCTTGGTCAGTGGTTCTGGCACTGCCTGGCAAGTCATGCTGCAGCTGCCCTTGCATGACTTGCATGAGGTGTACAGTGTGGAGGAGTGGAAATGGTTTTCATCAGTCAGGCAGATGCAATTGTGGTCTTCAATCTAGGTAAATATACGGAAAAATCAGGGACTGGCATGGAATGAGTTAAGACACTGAAAACAGCGACAGTAGATTGAGTCAGACATGGAACATAGCTGCTGACATGCTGCCAATCCTGTCTCACAGACGGTGAATTCATATCAGTTCCATGAGCTTGTGCTTTACTGGGCACAATTATAGTAACAAAAACACCCTTCTTACACCCACAGGCTATTGAAATTCAAACATTCCAAATATGACAGATTGTGAACATGCAGGTTTTATCTCCACACACCATTGTACTCAATGTACTTTCAAGTGTACATCTGCCTGACTGATGAAAACCATTTCCATTCCTCCACACTGTACACCTCATATATCTGGCTGCAATGCATACACAGCACCAGAGGGAGTTGACGTGTCATCTCAGCAGATTGAGACGTCTTTCATTTTCACCAGCTAATCATCACGAGCAGTTCATTAGTTTTGATCAAAGTTAAGAGTTAAGGATACACCGATGAAGCCAATTCACTTTATTGTCAAGCTTTCAGATCTCCAGATGCTCTTTAATTGGTTCTGGTTGAAAAATCAGCACCGTCCTATGACATTAGCAATTTTGTTTCCCTATGGATATCTAACAGAGAAAAGGACGAATGATAATTCCAATGAAAGCCTGTCTGAAGAGCATGCTTTAAGCAAAGGACTGTACTACAGATAAGTTTAAGAGTACTATAGAGTGGGGTAATGAGGGGGTAATACACAGAAAGTATAGTGAGGGAAGTATAGAGTGGGGTGTACTGAGGGGTAATATACAGACATATACAGGGGGGTAGCATAGAGGGGCAGTATAAAGCAGTTGTATACAGAGGGGTAATAGCCTATGTCTTCTTTCCTACATAAAAGATTGGAGACAGCAGGATTTCTGATAACAGCGGAATTTAGTTAGAATTTGAGAATCTAGATTCTTGCGTATTTTCCTAAGGCTGGGTGTATTTCCATGTACAGGCAATCAGAAAGCATCCCAAAAGATCATAGATTTTTGTGAAATACCTAGCCCTGAATGACACATATCATGAAAGCAAGTCATTTAAGTGTCAACTGAGTCACTTGTTTTCCCCTGAGGTCTCTCATTTGGACAACATTTTGACAGCAAGATTGTTGTTTCTTTGTTTTCATACAAATCTCCCAGTTACAGAGCTTTGTGGTTTGATGCCTATGGCATGTGACAGGTAACAGCTGAAAGTTAGGGAGGGATAATGGAGGGGGGGGTGATACAACTTATTGTCATAACAAAGAATCAAGTTTGGCCAAAAGATCTACAAAGTTGTTACCTGCAATGAGCTGTAACTGGTAGACTTTGTCCCGCACATCTTCAATATCTCCATATTTTGCCAAGTCTTCAAGCCCATTCTCGTAGGCCAGGGTTTTTTTGGTCATCTTGGCAAGGTCCATGCTCATCTGTGTCACCCTCGTCTCCAGTTCTTCCACTCGAGCCTCCACAGACATTTCTTGTAACTGTTTCTTAACTACTAACTTACTAATCATAGCTACTAATGTATCTACACTGATTTGCATGATATCTGTCTGGTCTGTAATTCCAAACTCTTTCTTGTCCTTTATACTGTCAACAAGTAGTTTTGTCATTGCTTCCACTTTCTGTGTCAATTGTTCGGCCTGTGACGTTAAGGTATCGAGATGCGCTGTTAAACCTTCATTCTGTTCTGTAAGTTTTGCAATCTGTTGTTTTGGAGTGAGTTTGGCACTCCCTTTTTTGCCTTTCCGTGAGCCTGGGCGTGACATGGTGACCACAGTAGGAAGGTCTCACCACCACGAACTGCCAATTCTGGAACGAAAAGCAAAAATATTTCATTCTAGGTACAAGAATTATCTGACAAATGTCCAATGCTAGTAATCACAATGAGCAAAGCATGGATATTACTAATAAACACATTTTTTAATGTATGTGAAAGTAGGGTAGGGTTAGATTCCAACAAGAAAATAAACAATAAAGAAGATAAACTACAGAAAACATATTTGCAAAGACAAGCTATTTTTGTTTTTATTCAGTTAAGTATCTTAATTTGTGGCAATATGCCTAAATAAACAGTATTGTAAGCCCCCCCCCCCCCCGATCTAAAATAGCCCCTCAAATGATGCACCTCATTCAACAAAACATGATTTCATCACAGGTGGACATCATAAAAGGAACAGGTGCCAGTTTTTCTCACATGACTGACAAATCATTTATCAGATCTAGCCATTAAACCAACCTAGAGATGAGATCTGTCCATTTATAAGCACCACAATACCCTTCAGTAATTTGCTTGCACACAAATGTAATATAATAGTCTTCACTAGGTTCAATGACCTGCATCAGATTTGTCCTTGTTGTACCTTTGGCAGTTCTAATGAAGGCTCATGGTGATACAGTGTGCCATTATTACATGATGATCGACACGTGCTGAATATCCACAGTAGACAAATAACACACCAAACACCCAGGCAAATAAGAGGAAAAAACTACTGTGCATTAACTCATTCCATACTATGGTCACGGGCCTTGGTCAATGGTTCTGGCACTGCCTGGCAAGTCATGCTGCAGCTGCCCTTGCGGCACCTGCAGCATGACTTGCCAGGCAGTGCCAGAACCATTGACTTAAGACTATAGGCATGTGGTTCTTGAACGAAAGCTCTTTTCATGAAGAATTTAAATGTGCAATTGTCGTCTTAAATATATGGAAAAATCAGGGATTGGTATGGAATGAGTTAAGGTATAAATGTGTAGAGATCTCAAGTGGTACACCTAAAATACATGTACCTTTGTTGTTTTATTTTTTACACTTTCTTCTTCAAATTGCCCAAAGGTGCCTAGATGTAAATCGCCATAATAATTCTGCATGTATGCGTCTATGTAGGTCTCATGTCAATGAAAAACTACATTTTTGCATAGAAATGCACAAGGCTGTACTTTATCATCAATTTTGACATTGTAGACCAATGTAATTATAAATATTCTTTGCCCAATAGAAAGGTTGCCTCACAAGATTATAATGGAGGTATGAGACTCTTATCCCTGACAAAATGAATTTGACTTTTGTTTGTTTGGCCTGATATGCCCTCAAAGCACTCCAATGGCTGCTTCTGATACAATGGTCCCTCCTTTGAAAGACCACTCCTTTATGAGACCACCTCTTTTGAGAGACCACATTTGTCAGGTCCCTCTGTAGTACTTTACATATTATTTATACCTCCTTTGAGAGACCACCTGCTTTATATGACTTCCTTTTGGGTGGCACTAGGGGTGGTCTCTTAAAGGAGGGACTACTGTACATTCATGATGCTGCTTTTTTATTCACTCCACTGAATCAATTAAGTGCTTGCTTGAGGCTTTGAGCCAACAACACATACGTGTAGGTGCTTTATACTTGTGCACGTCATTAGCTACATTTTCAATAATTTAACTCTTTCTTGACTGGACTTGATTTTGAGCACTTAGAATATCTGTTAGCTGAATCTCCTGTGGCAATCTACCAAAACCTCCCCCCCCCAAAAAAAATAATAAAATAAAATAAAAAATAAAAAATCTGGTTAATTATTTGGATCAAGTTGCTGCAGATACACTGATATCTTACAACCAGGTCAACAACTTTTGCCAACATGTTTTCAGCCAAAAAATTTCCCTGAAACAACAAAATGAAATTCATTGACAGTGCAGATTTTGAAACAGCATGGGTTGAAATATGTCACCATCTTACCAGCATGAATAAGTAATACAACATTAATTGTATTACATATTGATCCCATAAATCACCAACCCCCTGAAGTTTCCTACCACTTTTCAATGTGTAAACCTGGGTGCACATAATGAGGTTTAATGAGCTCAGACTGGCTTAATCTCAAGTCTCTGGGATTATAGCCAGCTCTCTTGGCAGTCATAATCCACTTAAGAGCTTTATGTGGATGCACATGTGCCTACTTTGGCTCAATCAAGGTACCTCTCCAGGTAAATATGAGGATATTCAGTCCTACTACCAGCCAGATGAGTTTTGACAGCGTTGACTTTGACTACATTGCTGTTAATAAACACATATATGTAAACATCAAATATAAACAATATTTGACTTTTTTGGCATACTGAACAAGCAGATCCCAGGAAGCAAGGCTTTACCACACAGGTCAAAACTGGACAGCAGGCACGAAGTCCAAGGCTCGTCTCGCTAGCAGTGCACAACCACTTACCTGTCGGTGCTATTTGAGTACAATACCAAACTATTCCTATCAATTTACATGGATCAAACTGCAAAAAGATGAGCCACAGTATTTTATGGAAGCTTTGTTGTGTCTTGGGCTGTGTATTGAGTGGAGTGCAAGACTGGCTCCTCCATGTTGCATGTATCACAGTTCTCCAAAATGACAGAATAGCTAATCAATCTTGGAGCAATTTCAAGGTACTACAGTGGTACCTGCTGTATGTGGCCACCCCCTCTGTACAGTAGAACCTGCTGTATGTGACCAACCAAACTGCCCAGAAAAATGGCCACAAATAGCAGGTGATCTGACAATACAGGTAAAACTAGAAAAGAAGATTTGCTGCATAGCAAATCAGTGTGTGTGTCTTCAAAGCATATTGGTATGGCAATGTGCAACTAGTCCATAACACAGGAGTAGAAGTTGGAATGTAGATCAATGTGGGCCCATTAGAAAATTGTATGCAGCAGAAAACTGGACAACTTTTCGGATTCCTGGGCACCTTGTAAAACTGTCCTAGTGCCTGTGGGCAACATGGAACAAAAGATGATTTCTAACCCCTGGAATGCTGCTCTGCATAAACCAAGCATCACTCTGAAACCTTTTTAATGTTGCAAGGGTCTGTATTGTCACTCAAGAAGAATTCCATATATTCAAATATGCACTTAAATGTCACAAAATATGACTTTGGATATGTATTCTATACCTCTGAGGCTACTTCAATCTTAAATTAAGCAACTCCCTTGGGATAAGACCCCAAAGTGAATTAACTCACTATTGGCCTGATGAGCTAATCTGAAGACAGTATGTTATTATGTATCAAATAGTCCCCACAGCATTGTAATATTGTTACTTGTGTTACAATAATGTGCCAACTTAATGATGTGTAAGCTCAGTTAATCATGTGAGTAATTTCTTACCTGGATAGACCTCCAATGCAGCGCAAAAATACAGACCAGCACATGACTCTTTAAAGAATAATATTTCACAAGTAGGTTAGTCTCTGAACAAATATGTTCTGACTTTTTATCTTTTTTTTTTTGTTTTTGTTCCTTTGGGGTGTGTGTGGGGGGGGGGGAGGTGGGGGTCAACTTATTGTTTCAAATGCTTAATTTATACTGTCATTTATTTGGGCAAAAAAATTATATGCTACACTGCAGTATTGATCTGGGGCTACAAAATGTGATGCAGTTTGTTCCAGTAAGATTAGCCAGCAAGTACCTGCCTGAAATTGTTAAAGCGACACATATCTGCTTCTTTTGCCTTAAAGAATAACCTGCTATCAGTCAACAGCTGATAACCCTCTGGGTGCAGGGCTAGTGTGCCCAGGACAGCTGTCCTGAGGACCCTCTGGGTGCAGGGCTCTAGACTGTGCCCAGGACAGCTGTTGACTCAGTCTCTGGGTGGCTCACTCTTACAGGAACTAAAAACTTGGTTTTATAAAGATTGCTTATTTTTACTGCATGTAAAACTATTCAGATTAACATGACATGTTATATTAATCTTAAGTTACTCACTTTTCAACTATTCAGATTAACATGACATGTTATATTTAATCTTAAGTTACTCGCTTTTCAGACACAGTAAGATATTTTGATAAAAACTTTGCAACAATTCACTTTTTTCTAAAAAAACTATTATTAAATAAATTGATTAATCGTCCTTTAAAAAAATTGCACTGACTTAAGTCTAAAGTATTTGTTAAATTGATTTCATTATAAGGCATTTGGTATAAACATGGAACTCCATTCACTCCTATACTACAATACATCACAGCCATGAAGTCACTTTCATTTATAGAAACAAGATCATTCATCTGATGTTAACTAATTGCCACATGAAGCTCTTGCTTAAAAATTAGACATTAACAGACAAATCCCTGAAAATCTTAAAATCAATTCTCCACAAGGCTTGCTTCTACTAGTGTGTCATTAGCCAAATTATCTTTGTAACATGTTGTTCTTTCCTCGCCAGACCCATGAATGACTTAAGTCTGGGAAAGAGAATTTGAAATGAATGAACTATTATGGGGGCTGCTCTTACTCTACTCTTGGTATCTGATATCCAAGTTCTTCTATTGGCATGCTCTTTCTTTAACCCTTTCCCCCTTGAATTAAGACTAAGTTAACAGCTTTCCTTGGCATGGTAAGTGCCCAACCCATGACAAGGAAAGCTGTTGACCTGGGGCATGTGATCTTGATAAGTCTCATGTACATTTCTCAGTCAAATTGTTTTTCATGACTGTTGAAATTAGTTGAAAACATTGAAGCAGACGACATTTGACCACCAGCCGGTTTTGGCCGATTTAAGCGGGAAAGGGTTAATTATACACATTTGGACTAGAATGATGTTGATCTGAAAAGAAAATGTTTGAGGAATAAACGACAATGCTTGTTTTCAATCTTTTTTATCATCATCTAAATTACCAGATTAACAAAATGTTGCAATTTTTCCATGAGCATTGAACATTGTTAAGACACAAATAATACATTTATCATTACACCAAAACCTAATTAGTTATTTATTGGACTGAACAACCATATCAAACGTTGGAGCACATGTTTGCCTTTGACTGATCACTATCAATACTTATACTTAATCAATACAGTGTGCATGGAGTCAGCAGTCTTTGACTGGACATGCTATTTTATCGAGGAGATTAAGTCATAGACCACACAAGAAAGGTAACTATAGACCAAAACCATACATATGTAACACACATACAAAAGAAAGTCTTTACTGGGTCTACCAACCGCCCTTTGACCAAATACTGGCAACCTGGCCGGTATAAATATTACACATAGTATACAAATGCATTCTACTGACAGGAAAACTACAACGTGTCCAATATCAATATATATTTGGCAACTGGACAGAAGGAACTGTCACTACTAAGCACCATACTGAATGGAGAAAGAATTAAGCTTTTGTAAAAACTAAGTGCTGAAAAAAAATTGAGTCTGTACGGACTGCAAAATATCTGTGAACTTTGTGTGTTGTTGGTCTTTCTCCCACTTTATCTACATGTTTAGTGCCACAATTGTACTTTTTGACTGAGGAGCACTCTACAAAGGAACAGATTTTTACAATGTACATGTACACTGAATTGAATTAAATAAATTTTGAGCAGCTAAAGATTAAATTGCAAAAGAAATATGGGGCTTCCATTTTAATTTCCTGCCAAAATTTATCACCCCATCTAATGGCAACCATCAATTGCCATAAGACAGACAGGAGACAGGCAGGAGACAAGCAGGAGACAGGTGGGAGACAGGCAGGAGACAGGTGGGAGACAGGCAGGAGACAGGCGGGAGACAAGCATACAGATGGAAGATCAAGGATGTCAACAACATGTATGGGATAAATGTGATAAAGGATTCTTATTCCAGTACTGGGTGTTTGGCTTTTTAAACTGGGAACTTTATGCATGTTGCTAGTTTGGGCAAGAGCAACATGTATTGCCATATATTTGATGTAGGGATCTACCCATACATACGGGTAGTTGTTTAATAACACAGATCACAACAGCACCACAGCTAAATATGAATACCCATGCAATCTAATGCTGATTATTTCAAGCACTGTCACTGAGGCAAACTCCTGTATATACACAGGGCTGTCCAACTGGAACATTGTCTCAGATTGTTTCCAAAATAAGTGTTTCTTATGCACAGATGAGGAAAACATGCTACAAGGGATGAAAATTTTGCCACAGGTAGTTTCATCTGGACAGCACTGATACATGATATAATAAAGTTTGATATTCTGTACTAAGCTATTATATTGATTTCATATTGCCATTCATGCATGTATTAGCACATGCAAAGTAAAACCTGTCTCAAAAACCACAAGATGGCTAAGCAAGGTTGATGTTTCAAGATACAATGTATGTGGTTTTCCACAGGAGCTACCCAGTCGAGGTCTCCATACCCCCAGCCACTGTGGCAGCAAAGCCACTGTCTGTACATAGCCCAGCTACATGTACATGTACTGTGACAGCACAGCCATAGTAAATAGCCCAGCTATTGTTATAGCAAATAAAGCCGTAGTATATAGCCCAGCTATTGTTATAGCAAATAAAGCTGTAGTATATAGCCCAGCTATTGTTATAGCAAATAAAGCCGTAGTATATAGCCCAGCTATTGTTATAGCAAATACAGCTGTAGTATATAGCCCAGCAATTGTTATAGCAAATAAAGCCATAGTATATAGCCCAGCTATTGTTATAGCAAATAAAGCCGTAGTATATACATGTAGCCCAGCTATTATTATAGCAAATGAAGCTGTAGTATATAGCCCAGCTATCGTTATAGCAAATAAAGCTGTATGATATAGTCCAACTATTGTGGTAGCAAAGTTATAGTACATGTGCATAGTGAAGCTTTATACAATGGTAGCAAAGCTACAGTATATAGCCCAGCTATTGTGGTAGCAAAGTTATAGTACATGTGCATAGTGAAGCTATATAAAATGGTAGCAAAGCTACAGTATATAGCCCAGCTATTGTGGTAGCAAAGTCACCATCAATGGTGCCTGAGTTATTGTGGCAACAAACACACAGCATAGTATATACAGGTACAATGTAGCTCGGCTATTATGGTAGCAAAGTCATATATATATATATATATATATATATATATATATATATATATATATATATATATATATGTATATATATATATATACAGAGTATGCAACCCCAATTATTCAACACACAGTATAGTATATACAGGTACAATGTAGCACAGCTACTATGCTAGCAAAGTCATAGACTGTATCTTCAGAGTTTCTGGTAGCAAAGCAATGGTACACAGCCAAGCTATTGTGAAAGCAAAAGGTTTATTTCATAGACTAATGACATTATACTACAATGGCAGCAAAGTCATAGTACATAGACCAGCTCATTTTGGTAGCAAAGTCATATAGTCTGTACTCAAAGCTATTATGGTAGCAAAACAAAGTATATAGCCTATACTGTACATGGTAGTTGGTACGTAGCAAAGTTGAGGTCTGGGGACCAGCTGCTGTGGTAACAACTAACACAAGTGTAGCAGCTAATTAAAGCTTGTAGCCCTTGCTCATTGTAATGTTCCGCAAATTACTCCCAGTCAGTGTAGCAGCAAATATAAGCGAAGCAATAATACAGTGGTACCTGCTATTTAAGACCACCCCTAATGCCAGACAAGTGGTCACATATGGCAGGTGGTCTCTCATTGCAGGTAAAGTTACAAAGAAAATAGACCCCTGTGTCCAGAAAAATGTGGTCACAAAAAGCAGGTGGTCTCTCACGGCAGTGGTCTTAAATTGCAGGTACTACTGCATATATGGTCAGTGTGGCAGCAAAGCCAGATTTAAACTAGAGGAGAGTGACAGTCCTGTGGTCAACTGATCTTACATTTGCAGACTGAAATGGTCCCAAGTCCTTTGAAATTATATCATTAAACTTCCTGTGACATCTCTCCTCTCTCTCTCTCTCTCTCTACTCTCTCTCTTCTCTCTCTCTCTCTCTCTCTTCTCTCTCTCTCTCTCTCTCTCTCTCTCTCTCTCTCTCTCTCTCTCTCTCTCTCTCTCTCTCTCCTCTCTCTCTCTCTCTCTCTCTCTCTCTCACTCTCTCTCTCTCTCTCTCTCTCTCTCCAATAAAAGGGGACTGAATACACTATTACCAAGATATAAGTCAGTTTTGTCTTTTCAAGCTCACTCAAGGTCAAAAATATCAACAAATGAAACCCCACAGGCACTTTCTACTAATAGTTAGAAGAAACCATGGGCCTAGGAGCCACCAGTAAGTGCCCAACTCATGCCAAGGAAAGTTGTTGACCTGGGGCATGTGATCCTGATAGGGCTCATCTACAATTCTCAGTCAAAATTGTTTTTCATTACTGTTGAAATTGGTTAAAAACACTGAAGCAGATGACATTTGACCACCAGCCGGTGTTGGCCAGTTTAAGGGGAAAAGGGTTAAACAAGAGGCCCATGGGCCTAATGCTGTGTTGACATATAATTTGATGACCATCACCAAAAACTCATTTTTTAAATTTACAAGTTCCACCTCTATTTATAAAAAAATAATGATGTTAATGTAAAATGAAAACGTATAATGCTGCTTCCACTTCATACCACCAGTGGTGCCACTGCAACTCCACATCATAGACTTTGCCTGTATAAGATTCCTATATTGGTATATTGAGACATGTGTACAAGTTCAGACATAATGACCATGACAAAAAATCATTTCCTGGCATGTACATTAAACCCTGTTTTGAGAGCCTGCTTATAGAGCAGGCCAAAAAGTGGTCACATAAGACAGGTGGTCTCTCAATAGAGGTGCAATAACATGAGAATGATGGCAAAAGGCACAGAATTAACATGATCTGAAAAAGCAGGTGGTCTTTCCTCACAGTGGTATCCCAAAACAGGTTCCACTGTATTCCCTCTGTGACCTTGAGAAACTAAATCAAGGTCATAATGTTAAATGTATTATGCAACATCAATCTTCTATATATAGTAATATTTGTGGTACATTTTGTATTGCTATAGGCTTTTCATTTCTTAAAATATTGAATTCAGCATTCTTTACTACATCCTTATTGACCTTGAAAATTACGTCGAGGTCCAGCCATTTAAAATATGACAAAATTTGACCACTGGTCCAACATATACTCTGCATAAATTTACAAACTGCATCTCAATTCATAATCAAAATAATGAATTTAATGTACTTCTTTCATCTGTAAGGCAAGTTCCACTTAACACCACCAGTGGCCCCACCACGAATCCACATGCCAATAGACTTTTCTCTGTGTGATGTATCTGTGAGGATACATTGATACATGTGCAAAAGCTCACATGTAGTGACTACAATCAAAAAATAATTTCCTGACATGTATTCCTTCTGTAACTTTGAGAAAGTAGGTCAAGGTCATCCATACTGTGCAACATAAAACTGCTACACATGATACACATTTGTGGTGCATGTGGTATCATTATAGCCTTATTCTTTCTCAACATAATGAATTTGATGTGTTTTCAACACCTTTTGCTCCATATCTCTTCTATAACATTGTAGGTGGTATGTGCCACCAACTTCAGACAAGTTTTTGTCTTTTTGCCGGATTGACATTGCCACCAAGTCTTGAGATGATCCATGTAAATTTCAGTGCAAAACAGCATTCTCAAAATTTCCCTATTTCAGCCCGAATATTACAATACTACTACAGGGCACCACCAATATCAAACTCTACCAAGACTTGCATACACTTAATAAGTTCTGAAAGATGGGGCTAGCATCAAAATATTGACTGGATTGCAATTCACAAGCAAAAGTTAATGGATGGGAGGACAAACAGATAGACTGATGGAGTGACGGACAGCCTCCAGTGATCACATAAGCTCTGATCTATGGTCAGCAGAGCTACAATCAAATCGCAGTGCTACATCATTAAAATGTTAAGGTTTTGGGGTTTCCAGTGTTCCTATGCAATTTCAAAGCAATTGGTTGTGCAATTTTGGAGAAGATTTTAACAGATTCTGCCAAAAATAAACTTTTTTTTTTTTTTTTTTCAAATAGCAACAATCAATGGAGCAGGACCATTAGAACCAACTTCACAGAGATCCAGCCGACAGTTTTGGACAAGTCAAAAATGTATACTGTGAACGGATAATGGACAACTGCATGACCATCCAAAAACTTCAGCTGACTGACATGTCTGCTAAGCTGAAAACCCATTCCTGTTGGTAGCATACATGTACTTTGCACAGGATAAATACAGACATTAAGTACATATAAAACGCCATTCAGTTTGGCTACAGCTTGGGGCTACACTATGCAGTACATGTATATACATGCTGTGCCAAACCATTCAAGCAAACTCTGTCCACTAAACACACTCAACATAAGATCATCCTTTCACAGTATAAAAGAGATGCTTATTGAGATTCAAGGCATTGTTACTCAAGACACACTTAAGTCTCAAGTTTTATTTTTACACCCATAACAACAAACAGATCCACCAGACTTTGATTTTTGTTACAAGGTTCAAATACAAAGCTTGCTTGAACCTTCTAAATACCACTCACTCATGACATCTCCTTTCATTCTTCAATTCCAGATTATCACACAAAGTAAATTTACCTAAAGTCTCACAAATATAACCAACTGGTCCATTTCAAATGTTTATTTGTTCTACAAGCAGAGAATTTAAAGGAACTTGTCTGATCCATCTTTGGACCTGTCACATAATACAGACCACACAAGTCATGACTTGAACAACTTTGTCAAACAAGCTGACATACTAGTGTCAGGTTCTGGTGTCCATTGCCTTCATAAATATCAACTCTTCACTCTTAAAGAAACAAACACCACACAAACAACATTTGGACCTGTCAACACAGACATCAGGCAGCGAAATGATCCAACCATACACCGACAATAAGTTAACATCTCTCTCTACTAATTTTGGGGTCCAAAATAAAATGAAATCTGATAAACTGACATGTAAAAGAATTCAGCAATGTTTGAACTTACTGGTACTGATTTTTGTTTTTCCTATTTAGGTATTTCATTTGCAAGTAATGAATAGTGTATATGAGTTATTCAAACATATGCAAGATGTTTTTCTTGAAAGGCATTGACCATGAGTCCTGCATAGGTGCACGCTGATTTCAGTCTGCAAAGTACACAAAGGACAAATACTGAAATATCTGCTAAAAAAGTACAGTAGCTGTTTCATTTAAACAAGGGGATGACAAGCGTCCTGTGCTCTGCTGATTGGAATCTGTTGTTTTTGCAGGTCCAGACTTGACTGCTCTACACATGCACTGTAACAGTAAGTTATTCTGCAGCAGTTTTATGGAACTCTTTACAAGTTGAGGTAACAGAATCCCCAAGTATTTTGATTTTCAAAAGAGATGTGCTGCATATTTAATGTCATCCAGACGATCTGAAATCCAGTACATGTATCAGGCAAAGATTAAGATCATCATATCTATCCATAGTATTGTCTACTGTGGTAACCACACAGCATCGTTTATTATTATTTGTAATTGTACATACACTGAATTGAAACATCTTGCTGTATTTTTGAGCACTTTGGGAGAATTTAGTGAGGATTCGCTAACGAGTCACCCTCATGAAATAAAGTTATATACTGTATACATATATATATATATATGTATACAGTATTTTGTTGATGAGGAGTAAAACTTTCTGCAAATGTCATTCTTATTTTTGCTGTGTGTATTGAAATGTACAAATCAACCCAAACATGAGATGAAAATTTTATAGCATGCTTTTTAGACGATATGAAGTAATCAACCTGCACTGGACACCATATAGCAGAACTCGTTTGCTTCGCTCACTCGTTCTGCTATATGGCATCCAGTGCCCGTTGATATACTTCATTTGGTCAACAAAGCATGCTTAATCTATTATATATGTATATATATATATATATATATATATATATATATATATATATATATATATATATATATATATATATATATATATATATATATATTAGTGCTTCCTGATAGTTGACCAAAAATTTGGTTTTACCAAGAAATATATAAGCCAATATGTCAGTTTGACATTTCAATATCTTTCAAAGTTAAAGTTAACAGCACCCACAGGTACTTTTCCACATGCATTAATATTTAACACTAATATATGCCTGCAGCTGCAGCCGATATTACAATCCAAATGGATGACAAAGGAGACAAGGTGATAAAAGGAAAAGAATGTTTCAAAAGACACATGTTTCAAGAAGCAATCAATTTGAGTTACCTAAACCACATGTCCCCTTTTATTAGGACATGCTTACAATGTCAGGTCCCCAGCAATTTGGAAACAGACTGAGCAAAATGTACTTAATATTTGCCTGGTAAGAAAGGGTAAATATTACGAGGTACATAAATACAGATACACACACACACACAGATATATATATACAGTGGTACCTCTCTTGAGAGACCCCTCCAATGAGAGACCGCATATCTTTTTAAGAGCGCTGTCTCAGAATACTGCGCTATCTTTTCCATGTTGTTGTACCTCTAATGAAAGACCACCTGTTTTGAGAGACCGCATTTTGACCCGCCATAGGGGCGGTCTCTCAAAAGAGGTACCACTGTATATATACATACATACATATACATATATATATAAATATATATATATATATATATATATATATATATATATATATATATATATATATATATATTTATATATATGTAGCATGGCTTTTGCCAGTACTAAATGAGGTCTACCAATAGCCCAATACCATGGCAACAAACTCAGATGCTAGTACATATATGCACATGGATTCTACGAAAAAGGCCTACCTCCTAATGGTGGTTACTGAAGAATGTCTGCAGACACATACATGATGCCCGTAATTAATCACAAATGTTTTTATACTGGGGTTATTTAGACAGATAGTCCCATCAATAAACTGATGTTACCTAATAGAGTGGAACCTGTTTTGAAACAGAAGCCTCTAAAACCCTCATAGTTAGAGTCCTGAACACAATAGTTTAACCTTCTTTACAAGTTTTTCACATACTGTAAATTCCTTGTATGTACATGTACCATTTTTAATGCCTGTAAAATACTCAATCAATAATTCTTAGGTCAGTAATATTGGTTGGTCTCACCAGCAATTAACTTAATGTGATTAGACTGATAAAGCTATATTTATGTCCCTACCTACATGTTTACAAGGTGTCAATCTTGCCTAACATCACACTGTTTGAATCTCAAGACTGTTTCCACATCATGTACATCATTGGTCAGTAAAAGAGACCAAAACTCTCTAAATTACATCGAACCTATCATTTAACCAACTGTAAATGATTATCCCTGATTTCTACATATAGGTTTATGGCCAAAAGATGTAAAATAGGTCAAATGAGCACTGAATCTCACCTTAACCACTGACGCCTTTCCTGAGTTTGATATGGAAAGACTATCAATGTTATGCCACAGAGTACCTCAGTTACTTTTTCTCTCCCTTAACCTTATTGGCCGTCAGGGTATTGTCATTTTCATGTCTGTATCTGTTCACCTATTACCCTTGTGGAATAACTTTTGAACAAATTAAGCTAATATCATGAAAATTGCTCTGTACAAAGCATCTTACTGGAAGCTTACGTGACTTTGACAGTCAGCAACCTTGAGCTATTTCAAGGTCCCTAGGGGCCATAATATTTTTACCCTTGCAGATGCAATAATTTTTGAACAAACTGAACTGCACGTACTACCATGAAACTTGCACTGTAGAAGCATCTCATTAAAAGCTTGCTCAGAGTTCGACATACAGCAATCTTGACCTCTTTTCAAGGTCACCAGGGATCATAGTATTTTGGCCCTGTCTGAGGGGTTCTTAACATTTTCCCACTGTTATATCATTGCCAGAATGTTTTTTTTGATCCAAATTTAACGGAAATTCATCACATGTTGGTCAAAAAGTAAATTAACAAGATCAGCTCTAAGCTTTCATAGCTTCCATTGAACATTGGCTGAAAGTGAACAAACTTGTACACTATGCAACCTCATTGTGTGCAAGACCAAGACTAAACCATCATATATATGTTCATGTTGGCTAAATATAAACTAAAAACCAAAAAGGGAAATTAGAAGAAATTAAACAGAACTATACATCATGGATAAATTAATTGCTCTTCAATGATGTGACCTGTCAGCAAAAGTGCACTTGGCGAAAATACAGTAGCATGCAAGCAAAAAGAAAAAAAACAAACAAAATTAGCAGCAGATGTAACTTTAAGCTTCCCTCCCTGGAGAGGAAGTTATCCCAGTGTAAATCAACTTTCTCCCAAGGGGAAGCTATCATAGGATAACTCACCCCACCCCTGAGTAACTTGATAACCTCAGTAGAGCATATTTTCCATTTTTGTCTGTAGATAACTCAGCAAGTATAGAAAGATGCTTTTCATTCTGACTTGATACAATTGAGCGATTCTTAAAGAATACTAAATAGCAAGTCAAAGCTTGTCCAATCATACTTGTTAGTTGAAAGTGTCAAATATGAGACATGTGATAGCTATCATCCTTTTTTTTCTGTCTATGAAGTCTTTGCCATTGATCCATGTCTCCAGATTCAGCAATATGCATGCTTGTTTATTATTTGCACCTGTCCTGTATATTCAGTCTAAATGTATGGAACACCATCATGTGCTGTCACTATCTTCAGTCTCAACTAAATCCTACTTGCACCTTTAACAATGTAAATAAACATCACACCCACAAGCCTTGTAATCTGTTAGAAACTTACATGTGCTATTTTTCCCACAGTGACAAGCTGATTGACATTGCCTTTTTTCAACCCTTGCAATGTTAAGCGATTGATTTAAAGAGGGAAATGAAAATTAACTGTATAATCATAAAGATGACATAATATATTGTGACTTCCAGTGTAAGGAATGAAAATAGGGTAAAAAGAATCAATCAGCTAGTCATGGCAGGCAAAAAAGCACAAGTTTGTGAGTTCTTGACATACATTGTATTACAGGGTACGCATGCATGACATGCATTCACATAAATTGTGAAAGATGCAACTTGAATTTTTGTTAAGACTTGATGAAACTGAAACAAAACTACAATATTTATATATTTTGATGGAATATACATGAAAGGTTCAAATATTAAATAAGAGATCAAACTTCCCAAGGATTTAGCCAGTAACTGGATATTGACTGTCACATTTACACTATACATAAATTCCTTTGAGAAGTCTCATTAACACTCTAGAGCTGAAATGGGCACCCATTTGCCCAAGTCCACTGAAGTTTCTACAACTCACTCCCACCCTATCCTCATTGTGAGGAGCCAGTTAATTTCAGTTCTAAATAAATGGCCTCATTTTTGGCTATGATTTAGCTACAAGCATGAGGCCAGATATACCAGTTTAACAATAATACATGTAATATTTTTGTGGCTATCCATTTGTCTGCTGTGATCCTGTATGGGGCAGGTAGCCTAAAAGAAAGCTGACAAGTTTATTAGCAATCCATATTCAGTTTTTAACTTTTGAGGCATGGATGCCATAAACAATAAGAAATATAAATAGACAAGGTAATACAGAGGTAATCACATTATCATGGTTCACCAGATACATAAAAGGATCAAACTTAGGTAGCAGATATATGGTTATAACTATATTCAATGCAAACCTTCCTAAAATTGTACCAGGAATTCACATCTCAGATATATGCTGGAAAATGTTGTTCCATATATTTTAGATCCTAAGTACGAGACAGATTTTGTAGCGGAATTATTCAAGTCAAAATGGGAGTTGGAGGAGGCTCGTGTATTGAAGGTATGTATGTTTGAAACAGGGGCAAAGATATTTTGCATGTATGAAAGAACTTTTTCATTGACAATTTTCCACAGAAGGATACAGATTATAATGTAATCTCTGGCTTACACTTATCCATTTGACAGTCCTCAGCACATCCTCACTATGCGTCCTAGGGGGACACTGGAGGATTGTCCTATTTTTTAACTGCTGTAGCTGAGGGATGTCAACTTTCCCAGGCTATTTTCCTACACTGTGCTCCAATAGCCTAAGTGTGGTAGCACCAAAGTGTTGCACAATGTAATCTGGGATGTAGCAGAAAAGCTGCAGACAGAGCCCTCTTGAGGCCATTGCATAAAGTGGTGTGCAAGCAGGGGTTACACCTGCATGCAAATAACACTATGTTCAAAGCACAGTCTATGATCACAAACTAATCTATTTCATGAAGCACATACAAATCTAATTGTGTAGTTTTTCGAAATTTGTCTGCTCTACTTAATTTAGTAGACAGTAAGAGCCTTTTTTAATTCATTCATAATTGACTTCCCTGGACCAAGGAACTGCTATTAGGATGGACGTCCAAGAGATAGTTAATCTTTTTAGCAGCTTAATTTAGTGTAACCATCAAAGTGTCATCACTAGCACCATGTATGTTAATTGCCTCACTTCACTTCTTGTGATGTTTGATCTACCTTGCTGATTTTGATTTGAACAGGTATGCTACAGCCGGTGTACTATATTACCTTTATATGAAATCCTTCTGCACATGCCTAAATGAGTGGGTACTTTGTTTAAATTGGAAAATTTCGAGTTCTACAAGGGTTATATCATGGAGACTGAGCAGTAAATGGGCGCATTATTGAATTTTATCTTCATGAATGACCAAATGTTGCGAGCTCTCCATGATTAATTAATTGCTAGTATCAGCCACAAAAATCCCAATTTGCTACATGTTGTGTTTGACCTGTTCTTCCCAATAGTGTTTACAGTTAAAATGACTGGGCCTTGTGAAGCCAGGAATCTTGCCTTGAAGTGTGGTACTAAATTGGGAACAAGACGTCTAAACGGCTGGTTTCCCTGCAGTCATGACTGAAAGTAACACTCATGGTTTATATGATATCTTGCCAACAAACAGAACCTACTAGCCAGTATGGCTCAGTGCATCAGCAGTGCTCCTGCCAACCACTCCTTGTGTTTATCTGACAATTCTGAAATTTATCCTGCAGTAACATTTCTCCTAATGTCCAGTAATGATCTGAGTAGCGGCAACATACATACTGCAAAGGGGTTAATTCCTTTGTATGTCTATTCTATAACATGTCCCTGACTTGACTATCGATCAAATTAAAGTTCTTGGTCAAGAATCATGCATACCTAAGTATTTGCACTCATCACTTTGGTTGATATCTTGCCCCAGGTGCCTCCCTCTGTGTGTTTAGTATAAGATAAGATAAGATAAGAGAACTTTATTTACCCAGGGTAATACATGATTAGCTAAAGCTAGTTTCCATCATGGCCCTGCACTAAAAATAAATATACAATATATGATATATACATAGTGGTAACATACATGAAAATATTATGAAATATACACAATGGTTGTGATACTGGGATAAGGGGGAGCATTAGGGTTGATACCCAGGGGGTGATAAGGTCAGGTGACTATAGATCTAACATGGTCCCAATATCTAGATTTGAAGAGAGGCAGTGAAGGTGCAAGCCGCACACTTTCGGGGAGAACATTCCACAAATGTGGGCCTGAGTGTGAGAAACTGTTTCGGTAAGCGGTGATTTTTGGTTTTGGTACATAAAGATGGCATTTTGATGTAGAACAGGTGGGTCGGCTGGTGACTTCACTGGTATATACTAACTTATCACGAATGTAGGCTGGGGCCAAGTGATTCAATGCTTTGTAAACTTGAACACATTTATGGAACTCTATGTTCTTGCTGAGGCAATTCCAACGAAGTCGTTTGAAAAGTGGTTCAGATGGTGCACAATTTACTTTGTATTTGGCCCCTTGAGGGCACATGTATACAATAAAGCTTATATCTGTGACCGGGATTACATTTCCAACAGACAGTTTTACAGCATGAAGAAAAAAAGTTTACTACATTGCATGCACATTCCTTGCCTCTTTTAGCCTAGATGCAATATTTCTTTGGCGAAACCTCCATTTGCGGGCACAAGAGCGATACATATCTGTTCGTGTATGTGGGAATGAAGACTGAAGTGTAGGCCTCGGCCTACGACTTTATTCTGATGTGCAACTTTTTCATTGCGATTGTGCTCGTATAAGCCTAACGAGATTAGGCAAGCTTCTGTTTGTATGTATATATGTGTGTGTATATATATATATATATATATATATATATATATATATATATATATATATATATATATATGTATGTATGTATGCCTACCTGTTGTTGCCTCATTTTGTACCAAAGTACTCCGACATAAAACTTCAAGACTTCATGACACTGACAGCAAAATCGCACCTGCGCAATTACGCCCGGTAGAATCCTGGCGATTATCACGATAATAGAGGAATGCTCGAAATTTGATCCCGTTCGAAATTCAATCCCATAACTATACTGTTTACCTCGAGGCCGGCAACAGCATGAATAGGACGGAGGGGGAGGCACCTGGGGATAGTCAATAATTACTGTACCATTAAGTGATTGATAGGCCAAGAATCACGATGAAATTGTCGTTTTCCAGAGAGCGCGCACGAGAGAGAGACAGGCGGTTTGGAAAATCGTGCTATATCTTACCAGCATGTAATCATGCATAATAGTGTTATGATGTGTCATTAACAAATGATCAAAGTAAATCACTGAATACAGTGCACTCAACACAAACCAATAACACTCAACAGACGACAGAAATTCAGAATACATGTAACTTGAAAGCGCACCTGCTGACATTTATGATTTATTGAGGTTGCGACTTGCGGCGATGCAAAATGTATGGGCTCTGGCTTATAAAAGACTTGCTTTTCATTTGACTCACCTGTTACAATCTATGCCTGGTACTCTCCCTTATTCTGTCAATGACAATATTGACATCTATTGAAGGTTTACTCCCTCAGCCGCCACTCGTGCGCGTCACAGCGCCATGTTTGTGTTGGCAAGCACCGTCAAAGCGAGGCTTGGAAACACCAAAACATTGGCACACTTCTATACTCCAAAAATCAGCTACTAAAAAGTTCGCTTCCCTTCGTCCCCTCTCTCTCTCTCTCTCTCTCTCTCTCTCTCTCTCTCTCTCTCTCTCTCTCTCCCCCTCCCCCCTACTTCCTCCATTCACATGGCCACTTATATATGTTATAGATTTAAACATTTAAACATACCTATTGAATAGGATAAGCACAAATATTCAATTATAAAGATCTCAAAAACTGCTTGTGCCAAATATTCATATTGCAATGCCAATGGCATTTTGCTCTGATTGCGTACTGGTTAATCATTGCATATATGTCCAATTTTGCCTTTAGAAACAACCCTCTCCATATGGGGTCAGTTTTCACTGGCAAATGAGACCCGAATGAGACATACCCAAACCATGGACCTGTCTCGGATCCGTGTCGTATTGCCATGGTGTAATTACGGTCTTAGTGTGTTTGTCGACGGGGTTTGCCTTCAAATAATGGGTTTAGGCCTACTGTTTTCATTTATATGCAAAACTGTCATCTGCATTGACACATTATAATTGTTTCAAACCGTGCATCTTTGTATAGTCTATCTTTCCTGTATTGCTGCACCACTGTTGCACTTTTCGAAGTCTTTTGATTGTCTCAGCTTGATTTCTCTCATAACCGGGCAGTTGACAGTTGAGAAACTTTAGTTGGTCTGCACATTGTGCAACATCAGTTGTAAGAAATACATGTTTGCACCTGGGGGACTCCGCATTAATGTTCTAAATTTTAATGAGTTGCTATCATGCTGGCTTCCCTGTAAATGCACAAAGTTACGCCACAGTATGCAAATCATCCGCTGTTGTCAGCTAAAATATTGTTTCTTAATGAAAATGCAATGTGAAATATAAAGATTCTAAATAGTTTAATTTCCTCAAATAGGCAATATGTTATTCCATATTCTGTGTGTGTGTCCAGTTAAATAGAAGGTACATGTATTCAAATTATCTTGGACTGGGACCCTGTGCTACCACAAATGGCAGCAAGGAGCTTGACAAGAAAGCGCTAATTTATGTATCAAGCACGATCAGATAAGACAGAAGAGTTAACATGATGAAACTGAAAACTTAAGAAATAAAAAAAGCTTGAGAAAAGCCACTCATTATTAGTTTTAAAACATACAAGATACTGCATATATTTGGAAAATTTCATTTGTTCAGTCGAAGAAGTGTTATTTCTGGAAGATCTAAAAACATAACTGTCATATATGCATGTGCCCTCATCATGGGGGAGGCATAGTTCTGTTGCCTAGCAACTGATCGGGACCAGAGCACGTCTGCAGTTAATGTATTTGAACATGAATACCTCCTATCAGATGATGCAACAAAGAAATACTTTCTGTATGCAAATGGCCAGTACGATTTTAATGTCAGAATCATATTGGTTGCAACACTTATCAGACACGTAAGTTTAAAACCTATAGTGAACTTTAGAAACCTACAGTCAGTGTATCGCTGGAGGCAAAAAGAATTACGAAATCAGAGGTTTTGAGTAAATGTAACTTGGTGTGTGCTGAAAACGAAATATTTTCCTTGCCCGTCCAAGGCAACAAAAGCTACTCAGTACCTTTAAATCGACTTTCTCCGATAAATGTGGTACAATTTAACAATACTTAGGACTGTTATACATTTTGACCTTTAGAACTTTAAAGAACCATGAATTCGATGCATATTATGCTTAGCTGACTAGCAGATGACTTACAATGGCATACTACATTTTTGAATTCTAAATTATTACCTAAATAAATGACTTATTAGATGACTTGTGGGATTCTATGCATTCTGAATTTCCATTCAAAAATACTTCTGGAAACCATAGTTGAAATTTGACTACTATGCTCACAGTTTTTGGCTATATTGTAATGCAATTTGACTGCTGTTCTTGCAATTTTTGACTGCTGTTTTGCGTTTTGAGACCTGATGTCACTTGTTTCTGGCTGATGTTTGACATTTGAACCAGTGTACTTGCAAATTCTGACACTGTATTGAATTTTAATCACAATATTTGCACATTCAGGAACTTTTCTTTTGGAAATACTCCTAGTTTATCTTCTTTAAAACAACATCATGCCTTTAGCTACATGTCTAAAACACATAGAGTTGTATAATCATGTTGTTTGGATTCTTCTTGATTGTCATTTTAGGCCTAGGGGGACTTTTTTGATGGATTGATGTTGGTGTTAGTGTCACTTTGTGGACTTGTACGTATGGATGATGATCATTGTTGAGACGGTGGTTGCAACTAGTACTTTTTAAATGCTGAATTTTATTGATATTTTCCACAAATTTGGAACCTGTGCTTGCAAATTCTCTGCTGTGCTGCGAATTTTGGTCCCTTTTCATGAATTGTACAATCCTATATGCACACGCATGATGCACCTGTTCAAGCCAATTTACTGAAATAGGCCTATAATTTTTAACAAAATTTTTAGTATTCTTGTCATGTTAAAAATAGACATGGATTTTTTTTTACCCTATGGCCTTTGGCTTTGGATGTACGTTTATATATATATATATATATATATATATATATATATATATATATATATATATATATATATATTTATGCCCTGTGCCAGCAAACATAGAACTAACCTGGGGTCGACCTTCTAGCTTGCCGAGTGGATGCAAAAGACAGGAGTTGACATTGAAATTGGCCGGGCAACATTTTCCGGCTCGCTTTCATTATCATATATACAAAATATCAACTTTACGCCAAACCATCTAAGCTGGGGTTGCATGGAGGCAGCAGCCAGCCTCTTTGGCTGGACTATGTCTGCTCGGCAAAGGTGAAACCGCCTGCCTTCCGCTGAGCTCGAGCTTCAACGCTGTTTGCAAACGATAGTAAGTAGCGTTGCAGGAGAAGAAAGGGGATGGAAGAAGGGCTGACCAGAGGTGGAAAAGATGTGTGAAATTGTTCCAATTTCCACGAAAAACTTGCGACTTGCAAATGCGTCTGAACATCAGTAATGTAGAGACTGAAATGGCGCAGAGGATTGAATTCCGCGCGAAAAGACAGCCTCAGCCAATGAGGGCCACCTTGCAGACCCATGTTGGGGCTGCCACTGCCAATCATACCCTAACGCTCACGTGCGGGGGCAGTCGAGCCAGGACCTGGTTATGTAATATCACATGTCCTCCTCAACCCTAAAATAGGGTAGCGCAGGGCATAAATTCTGCTATTGGAATAGCTGTTTCATATGTATATGAATATATATATATATATATATATATATATATATATATATATATATATATATATATATATATATATATATATATATATATATATATATGTATATATGTATGTATGTATATATATAATAACAATAAAAATAATGTTTCACTTTCCCTCCTGCATAGCAAAAATATTTACTTGACATAGGTGTATGGGTAACAGGTCACTTCGGCAGCAAACCATTTCGGCATGTAAATTTAGGTCACTTCGGCAGCAAAAGGAGTCAGTTCGGCAGGAAAAAGATGGTCGTTTCGGCAGAATAAATAAATAAAGGGTATCTAAAGCATTTGCCTGGGAATTGAACTGCTATTTGTTATTTTTATTCTATTTGTTATTTTTACTGGATCACAAGTTAACTTCGGCATATGAAGAGGAGTAAGCTCCGCCCACCCTTCACTAGTAGTGTATAGCCAAATAGCCATGCAATTACATAGAAAGGACCTTGAACATAATAACAAACTCATTTTGTATTTATATTGGTTTTATTAAGCTGTCATTACAGAAAATTGAGCACATCTTAAAAATTTTAATATTGTAAGAAATTTTAAACTGAAATGTAGCACAATTTAAAACACTTTTAAACTCATTAATTTCAGCATATCTTAGAATTCTTAATATCCTAAGAAAATTAAAACTGAAATGTAGCACCTTTTTAAAAACACTTTTAAACTCACTATATCTTAGAATTTTAAAATTTTAAGAAAATTAAAACTGAAATTTAGCACCTTTTTAAAAACACTTTTAAACTCACTATATCTTAGAATTTTAAAATTTTAAGAAAATTAAAACTGAAATGTAGCACCTTTTCATAACACTTTTAAACTCACTAAATTGAGCATATCTTAGAATTTAAAAATTTTAAGAAAATTAAAACTGAAATGTAGCACCTTTTCATAACACTGTTTAAGAAATCTTTGTTGCATTTATACAATTACAATAGAAATTTAACTTTGAGATTACAAAAATATATATAGATATATACGGTACACATAAAGAACAAATAGTGTGACAATTACTGTAGACATCATGATAAATTAAAAAATACTGATGAGGCACATAAAAACATTCATAACATTTATACCAGACAGAAATAAGACAATAAAAATGACAATAAAGGAAAAAATGTGATGTAGCTCAAAAAAAATATACATTGAAACTAACATCATGAATAAAAATTGCAAAGAAATGGTACATATAAAACACAACTGAGTTATTGATTTAAAAAAATAATTTAAACTAGAAACTAGACAGCACATGAAACATAAAACACACACTGTACGAACTTGAGCCCGACTGTTTGCCTGCAAGCACACAAGGAAAATCACAAGCATTTCTTAATGTCATGTCATGTTTTTATACTTCAGCTGGTATTGGACCATTTATTTTTGCTATTATGCTGAGTAGCTCTCGAGGTTCCAAGTGACCACCGGCGTTCTGGTCCCAGGCAGAAAATATTGTGTCCTGTTTGTTTCTCGATGTTACCCGTTGGTGTCTGAGGACCTGATCCTCAGCCACAAATGGCGATATGCCGTGTCGTGCCGGTGAAAGGCTGAATCCAATTTATTTTTTATCAAACATGACTGCCACCTGGAGGCAAAAAAATAAATTTCAAAAGAGATTTAAAAGTGTTTTGTGGCTGTTCAAACGATAGATACACTTGACGTCACATCCGGCAACATTGCATGCGAGAGTGGCGCAAAATGATGTGGATTCAAAATACTGCGATCAATAATTGGGCTGAAAATAGCGTCGCTAACCCTTCTTCATATCTTATTTTCGCTTAACGATCACGGATCCGAGCAATGCGTTCCACTGTCGGTGTATGGTGTTTGTTTTCTTTTGTCAGCTAGCTGAGAGAAGTAAGAGGACACCATCAGCTGGGATTTTCTGTTCAACTTGATGGACAAGTGACTTGAGCCCAGAATCATTTGAAAATGGCTTCAGATGCAAGCGACGAGGTGATTGATACCAGGGAACGCACAATTCCTGAAGAAAAGTGCCCGGTTCAGATACATGTTCGAAAGGGATCAGAAACCCCTAGTATGAGTGAGCAAAAATCTGCAGCCGCACCAATGGCTTCGTTTGAGGATTTGGACAGTGATGTTGACAGCAAGCAATCCGACGCAGATGAAGTGTTCTCTGGTGGTGAAGCAGAATGCCAGGGCGGTCAGGCCCCACCCAGAAAGAAGCTTGACATTCCTCCCCAAAGACCCCCTAAGCCTAAAACACCACCGCGAAGATCTCCCGTGACTGTGAGTCAGCCATCACGAGCAGTTGGTACTGACACAAAAGCACCCCCACCACGCCCACCTCCACCAATGATGAAGAAAATTAAGAAGTCTCCCAGCCCACAAAGAGAAATAACCCCTGGCCATACAAATACGGGTGAAGAGACAATGGATATTGACACTGAGATAGCCACTATTACTAGAGCCAGATCTCCCATTGAAGATCAGGATGAGCTTACATATGTGGAAAGAAAATTGGGCAAAAATGCCCTTGAAACCAGACCCATTGACCGACCCAGGAGTACTACACCCATTAACTTGGCAACACTGGATGATTATATCGGTGGGGAAAGTGTTGCTGTCCCAGAAAAAAATGGTGATGTTGGGAAAATAAGAATAACTCTTCCAGGAGAGGAATTTGAACCAAAAGCAAGAAGTTCCAAAAAATCACCTTCGGATACTGCCTGGTTACATTTCAATGAAGACCAATTGTTCAGCCATAGCTTGTCTGCTGTGGTCAGTGTTTTGAGTGGTGAAGGAAACAAAGTTGATTCTCCGAAGCGAGTGTTAATGCCCCGTTCCCCCAAAAGACCTGCACCCTTACCCCCAAATTCAGCAGCAAGCAGCAGTTCCTTCCCTTTGCCCCCAGATTCTCCTCTTAAGACCGCTTTGTCAAATTCAATGAAGAAAAACTGGGAAACATTTGAAGGAGTATCAGGATCTATCTCCTCATTTCCCAGTGTTAGTATAACACCACCAGTGAAACCCGTTTCTTCGGGAGATGATGACCCTTTCTGCACCAAGGCATATAATGCATCAGGTAAGCATATGTGTGTTCTGCACTCAAAAGTAGCTAGAACAGTATACATGATTGCTGAAAATGATTTTGATTTGAATCACGCTATAATTATATGTATGGACAGGTTTCAAACTTCATATGTTGCAGGGAATACAGTGTAAAAACTCACTAATTGATGGATCTATACACATACATGTATGCTACTTTTTCACTCATTTCAGACTTTCAAAGACTGTTTCCTGCATTTTGACTGGCCTGTAAAATGTACGATCCTCTTTTCAATTTGTTAATTTCTTTCAGCTTTATACAGCAGTGTATAAGGACCAAGCTGGACTTGAAAAATGTGTTGACAAAATAGAAAGTAAATTCAAAATTAATGAAGATATTAGTGCAGCTGTTTAATAATTAATCATGAAGTTTCTGGTCATTTACACATTTCATAAGTCACACACAAGAAACACTAGTATTTGCCAACTGGGTTGCTACATTTGTCAATGCCAATATATATTATTTAACCCTTAAAGCCCTGATTTAACACTGGTCAGAGCTATCCCTATTAAGTACTCAGGTTTTCATTTAAGCGAGTATAATGTGTGCATTTGTAAGGGAAGGTTATGTTTGAGCATAACATTGATCAACTCCGGACGTCCACACTTCTGATGGGACTTTCTTCATATTTTTCTGTCTTGTGAATGTGGATTGTATTCTGTCATATTTCTCATTGAAAGTGTACCGTCATACAAAGTACATGGTCAGCAGTTTTTATGTTGCTGGGTTACTGTTCTCTAGCTGCAGACAGGGAAGGTAGGGCATGACTTGTCATGATGAAAAAAAATCACTTACCATGGGCTTTTCAGCCTGAGTGTGTATTCAGTGAGTATTTGAAGGACACAAATAGAGCAGTACAGGGGCAAAGTCAGAACAGCAACAGTCTTTCTGAAAAGTTACAATCACTTTCTGGCAATAAAAATATATTGTAAATGATATCATATATGTATATTATACATGTTTAAGTATATATGTGTACATGTATTTGAAATATTGTGTGTCAAAACTATAGTAAACAACATGAAGCCCAAAAGATAAGTTTGCTGTCAGCTTGACAGATACAATCTAGGGTGTATTTCCACTGCAAAATAAATTTTCAAGTTACAAGTTAAAAATTGCCTCAAATTTAAAAGTAATTGTGCATAGCTGATTTGCATTGGGAAAATGGCATTCAGTTAACTTGCACCATCAATATACCATGTATACCTGTAAGCCTACAATGTTATTCGTTATTTCTCGGGAAACATTTCCCACACATGTGTACTACGACATAAGCAAATGGGATTTATATACAACCCACAAAATTGAGCTTTCAATGCAGGAGTCTTCCTGTCTTAGTGCTGGAAGACTGTTTAATGTTGGAATGGAACCAATAATGATATTTTCTCTCAGCTGGAGACCTCCTTCAAGTCATGGAGTCTCAGACAACGGGACTCTTGCTAAGTTTGATAGGTGAACAATATATAGTGTTTAAGGGTGCCAAATGATAAGATGGGCAACACCAGTGGAGTAATGTAACCAAAATTTTATGAACATGATGATGATGACGATGAAAGTGTAGGTTCAATATACACACAAAAACAGTTGAATGAGCTTTAAATCACACATTTGCAAGTGTTTATATTTTCACAGACAGTTTAGCTGTTGAGTACTGTATTTCACTTTAGACATTTCATAATTTTTCAACACTTTGCAGTTTTCACAGAAGTAGTTGCCTTACATGTAAATGCATCATATGCAAATAAACAGAAGATATTCACAAAATACATAGAGAGATATCCAGTGCTTACAAGCGTAAGAATTGCACATAGAATGTAGAGTGGTCTCAGTGTGTTGGTATCCAATAGAGATAGCATGTACTGCAGAGGAATACTGCAAGACATTTGTTCAGGGAACCAGCATAATAAACCATTCAATGATATATGGATATATGGCAAGGATCCAACACCAGGAACCTAATTATGTTTAAATATTGGTAGTCAATGTGAGAATTGTTAATGTACATGTATTCACATATGATGTACGTATATACCTCAGCACAATATAAATGTAAATTTTGATTGTGAGTGTGAGGGAAGAGCCTGTCTGGTGGTTTTCATTCACACAAACCTTTTAAAACTGTTGCCATGGTAGCATGACTTTGAAATGGCCTTGGTGCCTAAATTCTTCTGTACCCTGCAGTATTGGAAATCAATAGTGTACATTTACATGCTTCAGCATGCGGACGTTTGGGGAGGCCAGACCAGATTTGTTGGTGAGGGATGACCAGAGTGGTTCAATTGCTCAGCGCGCTTGGCCCCTATGGCTTCATTTAACATCAGACTGATGAAGAGGCTGTACACTTTGGCATTGCTGTTATGTCTCCTGTAGATGTAGCTTACTTGATGTAGGCCGGTAAAAAATGTTATATGATATGTGTCTTCTTGTCTTTCCAATACAAATGTCAGAGGTAATTATCATCATCACTAGGAATAAAATTAAGAGGGAATCCAATTGGATAACCATGTTGATTGGATTGGATAAAGCAAGTCAAGTGTGTGACTCCCAACAATGACTGGTGTAGTGACTAGCACAGCACACTGCATTATGGTCTACAAAGCAAACAATATTTCTGTTAATTGAATTTATGTAAATGTGAAAAATGTCTGGTCCCTTGAGCATACACCACACTTGTACATCAATGGAGAAGTGTGATGCCATTCAAATGATACATGTATAACACAAAACTATTCCTTATTATCATGATTATGACCTGTATCATTTGTGAAAAATGGTCCTCAGTTGTAGCCTGAGAAACATACTGGACACTTTACTTGTTTCTGCTGCAAAAAGGAAGAGCAGGAAGGAATGATGTTGATACATGTATGACAGTGATCCCTCTTTTGAAAGACTTGTCCAATGAAACACCACTTCCTTTGACAGACCTTATGTTATCACACTGCTAGTGTTGTCCTTTCCATATATTAATATTGTTGTATTAAAAGACTGTTAAGACAAACTCCATGGTTCTGCCCAAAAGAGAGACTGTCCATAGAGTTGGTACACCACTTTATATTGTCATTTTCATCAGTTTCTTATTAGTACAAGTTAATATTTTGCTAGGGGGAGAGGGTAAATTGACCTGTGCTCTTTTGATAATGATGGAAAATGGTAGTAATTGTTGACCAAAGTTTAATATTATTTTGGTATAAATTTGAGAAAAATCATCTTCATATTACTAATTTGGGAGAGTGTAAAAGGTACAAAATTTTATTTTCTAAGAACTAATTAAAAATGATTAAATTGTTGAATTTCAGTATGGTTTGTGAGATTTTATAATTTATTGTCTTTCCTAAGTATTTATAAAATGAGGCACCAAAGTATGACTCGTAAGTTGAAACCTGTCTCAAATATCCATGCTCCATGTAAACATGGCAAGTGAGTCAACTATAACTGTTCATATCTCCACAATCAAGATATAATGGTTATGATGGTCACTCACTGAGTCCATTTAGGATCAGATATTGCTTTCACCATCAATTTCCAGAACTTGTGATTCAAGCCAAGCTTTTGCTCACCCACACTTACACTGTAATTAACTCATTTATATCTCAAGCTTTTACACCGGAAGGTATTACATGTACTACCCTTCCCCTCACCCCCACTGTCTTTCCAACACTTGCTGCTGGTCCATCTCCTCAACAGAAGCAGCTGGCCATCTTAATTTCACATGAGCCAAACATTATGCAGTGTTTCAGAAGCCTGTGTAAAACCAAGGACATATCTCTTGATCCATTTTCTAGAGGTCAACATGCAAAACAGCACCACAGCTGGAATTCTTGAAGAAATACAGCTGGCTATCTGAATTTTACATTACTCAAGCAACCAGGTATGTTTCAGAAGATCAAGGTCACATCTATATTTGAACCATTTTTCAGAAGTCGAAGGCCACCAATCAACAACATTACTGCTCTAACTCTTGAACAAATGCAGCAGGCTATCTGAATTATGCATGAGCCAAGCATCTTACATATATCTATATTTAACTTATTTTTCACGATCAAAGGTCACAGATATAAAAATAATACTGGCCTATGTGTGGAAAATTGTGCATTTTAGGACCATGAATGATTACTGTGAATGGTAAGAAATGACGTGTGTTTTCATTTGGGGCATTTACATTTGTCCTTGAGGGACCTCCAAACATCAAATCAAGGTCACTGCATAATATTGGCTTATATCTTCAAAATATTACATTTTAGGACCATGGTTACAACTTAGCATAAAAAAGGAAATGACACATTGGCTTATTTAGAGCTGTCACATTTAACCTTGAGTGACCTTGACAGGTTGGAGCAAGGAAAGGGACACAGTAGAGGCTTATACATGTATATGGAATACATTGAAGTGGAGGACCATTGTTAGCATTAGACATGAATAGAAAATGGTACATGTATTTCATTTGGACTTGTAACATTTGACCTTGACAGGTTAAATCAAGGTCAGAAGGCATAAATTTCTGGATTAAAAATTTGCTGGGAGGGTAATTGCCATGGACCAGGGTGCTGAGGGGTATTCAATGCTGATGAATAAAACCAGGCAAGGGCCTAGCAGCAAACAACACAGTTAGTTCGACCGGTTTTGCCTCTAGTGGGGCATCATCAGGGACTGTTGGACTAGCGAGACTATCTGGTATTTATGTGGAGGTGTCAACAATTGACGTTGCTAACGTAAATAGGCCTACGTCAACGCTGATTGTTTAGTTGGCTTCATTTGAGAATCGGTCCACCGGTCCAGTGACGTGGTGTGGAAAGCATTGTCCAAATTGGCACGTGCCTTCCATGTTGTACTTGTGACGTCACAAGTTCTGATGCACTATCGCTGGGTAATTCCAGTGATCTTGCAGTCTCCAAGGAATGTAAACAAGCAAACTTGCCTGCATGCCTAAATTTTGAGTATTGTGATGGAAGCAAGGGATCCCGGGTTGGGGTCCCCTCTATTGTAATGTAGTGTAGCCAGGAGTAAGTTTCTATGACAGACCAGCAATTATAAGGGTATTCAATGCTGTCACAGTATTTTTTATTTAAGTGATGCACATTGTTCACCATTGATAGATTTAGGTGACCTGTTTTGCAGCTTGTCTACTTTTTTCACCAGAAGCACTGATTTTATCAGGATCATGCTCTGTTCTTCCCATTGGAGTTGACTCAGGCAAGGAGGGTCTCAAGATGTCTGAGGGTAAGATCACCATAAAGGTCAGCAGCCCTCGCCTTGAATAGTATCATAGCAATATTTATTAACCCCATCCAGATTATGCCATGCATAGTCCTAATTCTATTTTCCAATTCCCAATACGAAAATTAACCTTGCAGAGAAAATAAAAGATGTAATGGCTTTTTCCACTCTGAGTAAAAGTTGAAGTAGTATACCATTAACTTCCTCCAGTGAGCTGTGGATGCTAATTTCTGTGGCACCCTTTAGCCCAGTAGCTCAGTCTGCTGACAATTTACCCAAATTTATATTTTGTAACAATCCGAAATAAAAGAGCTGAAAGTTGACAAGAAACAACCTTCTGCTTTTGTCCAAGAGGTTTGAATAGGACCATGTTTTTGCTTAATGGTTAGTCTAATTTGGAGGGATCAGTGGTGTTTGCTGAACCCAACAGAACTGCACTGACATTCAGCTGCAGTAAGCCATAAGAAGCAGACACCTCACGACAGCAGCAGTTTATGCTCATAGGGCCTGTATTTTTCCGTTTCAAAAAACTAGAAATTCCATTTCACCAACCAGAAATTTCCAAATTCCTTTCCAGTAGTTCTCTTTGTATGCCAAACATATTAAGGCAAAACAGCAAATTCCGTTTTGGTTAAAAACGGAAAAATACAGGCCCTATGCTCAGATGTACTTTTCTATCAGTTTTATGATTTACTGATGGTATGTGTTCTGCCTGGAACAAAACAGGCATCAAAGAGTGCCAGCCACTTGTCAAGCTTTTCCAATCTACCCATGCTACTGGCAGAGTGACCTTGCCTCAGGCACTGGATGACTGCCAGCAAAGACTACCATGGATCAGCGACTAGGTCCTGCCAGATCAATGTTTAGTGGCATGGCCTGTGAAACCTCCTGCTGCACCCATACTTTTTTATGCACACATCCATTTGCTATTTTCTGGTGAATGACTCTTAATGAGGAACATGCTTTAGTGGTGTCCAGCAGAGTCCGTGGTTGTGGATGGTCTTTGTACAGTTGTGATGAGACACATTTTCTTGATTGCTACCATGCAGGAAATAGGAAATTGTGTTCTTAGTTTCTAGACCCTGCAATTTTTATCATACTTGAGCACATGCAAGAGAGGTCACTTAGTCTGCCTTAATAAGGGTTGCTTGAGGAGGCAAATAAACATCTTGAATGATAGTCGGGAATGTTCTTGATAGATAGCAATCATGGGTAGGCACATATAAAGACAAAACTATATCATTGACAAAGTGTTGGCATGAGCTTTTTGGTGATTATGTTGCAAGACCATGTTTTTTTGGTTCACATTTTTTTTATCTTTCAAGGGATGGGTGTGAGAAAAGATTTGTTTCATTGAACCAATACCTCATTGAATTAACTCCAAGTCAACAGCTTTTGTTGGCATGTGTACAGGTTCTCTGTGCCAAACTGAGACCCAATTGCCAAGGGAAGCTGTTGGATTGGGACATGTTATCTTGATATACCTTATCTGCAGAGCTGATTCAATGTTTTCCATTGCTGTTGAAATTAGTCAAGAACATTAAAGCAGACAACATTTGGCCAGCAGCAGGTTTTTGTCAGCATTAAGTAAGTAAAATGTCAATTTAGCTAAAGGTGTCAGATAATTTTTCTTTCGGGGGGGGGGGGGGGGGGAGGCATACATGCCAACTATGCTTTTGGCTGATTGAAACAGACTGATGGTTTCAGTGTGAAATCCAAGTCAGAAAATACCTTCACTTGGGTTTAAATTGTTACAATATGACACCTTTTAATTTCAGCCATAACATATTGAATGTAGTGTTAGCACATGTTCAAGTTTCAATTTTGAACTTTTTTGTAAGCTTCTTAGGAAAATTAATCATCTACTGAACTGTTGCTAAATGCTCACTGTTTAAACTCTTTCTTGTTTGAATCACCCAAAAGCACCCAGATGGAAATTGTCTGTTTCAATGGTTTTACTTTACTTTCATGTAGAAGATAGGAGCATGGACATCACATGTATATATTGAATGTAGCTGAAGTTTTGCCAGTCATCTGGATCCAAGAAGATGCAGGGGTACGGGAGTAGAAATCCAACATGATACCAACAGAGGACTCTCAAAATAAATAAAATAAACAGTCCCAAAGCCAGGGTAAGAAAAATTGTTTTGAAATTTCTGGTCTGCAGGACAAGTGACACAAAATTTATACTTGTCCTCCCTAATGCTGATGAAGTGTACCAAAGTTTTGGTTTGAAAGAGCATGTTTAATGGAAATCAATGTCATACAGTGAGTTTATTTGTTTGTTATGTCAACAAACTTTGAAATTTAACATATTGTTAATTTTGCCAATTGAAAGTACTTCTCAGCGAGAATCCAAGAATCCATTCTGGTAAAGATTCTCCTAAACTTGTCTTTCTTTAAAAAGAAAACTAATTGACAAAAATCCAAATAAATTCTCGCAAAATTTTGCGAAATTCTGGCCCTAGGACAAGTGAAATTTGGAAGTCACTTGTCCTCCAAAGGATTCCTCTTGTCCTGGACAATAGCGCCATAGGAATTTTCTCACCCTGGAAACATTGTGAGGGGCCTTCAGACTTCTTGTTTCATAGAATAGTTATTTATTTTGTGAGTCCTGTAGGTACCTGTCAGATGTTGGATTTAATGTCATGTAAATAGAAACCCCAGTTGAATAGAATTATAGACAAGGCCTATCATAATGGCATATCCCTGGTCAACTGCTCTCTTTGGCACAGGTAGAGTGCACCATGTCCAAGTCAGGCCAATAAAAGCTATTAACTCAGTCTTAATCTGTCAAGGGAAGGGTCAAAATGTTGAACTAGGCCTGCAGCTTTAGTGCCAATCCATGTATCCATGCAATCTATAAATTGTCTGTGCATCTCTGTGCAAGACCATTATGAGTGCATATAATAGTATCAGTATGCACATCATCTCAGAGCAGAGAATGGTGTCAGTGTGTACAGTATGATATCAGTGCACACAATGGTGTCAGTGTGTACAGTATGATATCAGTGCACACAATGGTGTCAGTGTGGTATGATAGCAGTGCAGAGAATGGTGCCAGTGTACATAGTGTTATATCAGTGCAGGCATGGTGTCAGTGTGTATAGTATATCAATGCAGAGAATGGTGTCAGTGCACGCAGTATGTCTGTGCAGAGAATGGTTCCCACAGTATGATATCAGTACAGGCAGCAATGTCAGTGTGCACATTATAAGTGCAGAGAATGGTGTCGGTATGCATAGTATCACAGCAGCACAGAGGATGGTGTCGGTATGCACAGTATGGTATAAACTGGAAAAAAGAAAGGCAGTTTTCCAGGTCTTGGCATCACAGATACCACATTGATAGTGGCATGATGCTAAACCAAATGAGTATGACTTTTGGTGGAACCATTGCAAACACTGGAGTGCATTGATGTGCCGATCATTTAGTAATATAATTGAAAATTGGTTGAAATTTGCAAAAAGTCAAGCACTAACATTACAAGATAATTTTTATTTTCGAATTAATATAATCAAAATAAAATTTTTAAAAGATATATATTTTTTTAATTTGTACAAAAAAGGTCAGTTTTTTTTTTCATTTTTGCAGCAAGCCAATGCATGGGTGAATGTTTTCCATTTTTGCCATGAGAAATGATGACTTCATGTGTACACTAGCTGAAACATCATCAATAGTGGGGTGGTGTACAATGGCCTGGCTGAGAACCAGGCAGGTTACATGTCACATATTGTGCGTCTATAAGGCATTAATGCATGAATCGATTATAATCGGTCGTAGGTTGACTGTCCTCACTGTCAGCCGATGATCGATGATGAAATTTCAGCTGATTTCCATCACTACTGGAGTGTGTAGAGTACAAATGTATGATATCAATGTTCAGAATTGATGTCATTGTGCAGAGTGTGTTGTTAGAGAAGAGTCAAATGGCAGTGTACATGTAGAGTATATTATCAGAATGAATATAATGCATGGGTACAGAGTAAGGTTTCAGTATGCAAATTATTATGTCAGTATAAACTGTATGACAGCATTATATAGAGTGTGATGTCAGTATAGAGTATGTTGTTTGTATGCAGAGCCTGGTGTCAATGTGCTGCAGTATGTAGTCATTGTACAGAATGTGATATCAGTGTGCAAGGTATGATGTCAGTGCATGGTGTGATATCACGAGAGCATGTTGCCAGTGTACATATCATGTATGGTGATAGTACATTACAGATGATGCCAATAGGCTAATATGTTTCGAGAATATTGTAATAATGTGCAAAGTGTGGTTTCTATTACACAGAGGTGTGTATAGCAGCCTCCACCCTCAATAAAGATTCTATTATACAGAGCATGGTGTCAGCGTGCAGAGTGTGATGTCATTGCACAGGATATGGTGTCAGTACAAAGAGTTTAATTTACAAGGTATAACATCAGCATACAGATTGTGGTGTCAATGTGCAGAGTATAGTGCCAGCATGGAGGGTGGTATCAATGTATGGTATCTGCATATCGAGTGTGGTGCTAATGTACAGAATATTGTGTCAGCATGTGTCCATATATGCAGAGTGATTTCAGCATATAGAGCTTAGTATACAATGTATGGTGCCAGCATATACATGTAGTGTGAAGTCAATGTGCAGAGTGTGGTGTCAATGTGCAGTGTGATGCCAGCATATAAAGTGTCTGGGCTGTCAATGTGCAGAGTATGGTGCTAGCATATAGACTGTGGCGCCAATGTGCAGAGTGTGGTGCCAGCATATAGAGTGTGGTGGCAATGTGCAGAGCATGGTGGAAGTACATAGTGGTTTCTGTCAATATGCACAAGGGCCCAGTTTTTCTGCATTAAAAATTCAATTCCTCACTGTCCAAATGTACGAATTCTGCATTTTCCGCATTCAAATCTTTTGTGAATAAAACATTGCCAAAGCGCACCCTAGCAGTGCCTTTTCTTAACCCAGATCCTAGTTCATCATTGTTACTTTCTTGCACTTCACAATCATTCTTAATTGTGTGTGTAACAATTTGTTACAAAAAGCATTGGGTTAGCACTTATCTGGGTACATGGAAAGTTGAAAAAAATATTTCAAATATATTATATTTGTATGTCTTTCTGTCATTTTAGAAAGTCATGGAACATGGTTCTGGGCATTGTTTTGCTTTCTTTTAAACATTTTGTGATAAATTCATTGATTCTGCTAAAGTTTTCTATTAGCAGTCAATGTTCCATGTTGTTTTATATATAATTCCACAAAAGCGACCACTTTTCCACAAGCATGACAAAGTAGGGTCCCTGATATGCAGAGGGTGGTGTCAATGTGTAAAGTATGGTGCCTGAATATAGAATGTGGTATCAAAGTGTAGAGTATGGTGCCAGTATATAGAGTATGGTGTCAATGTGCAGAGTGTGGTGTCAGCATATAAAGTGTGGTGTCAATGTGCAAAGTGTGGTGGCAGCATATAAAGTGTGGTGTCAATGTACACAGTGTAATGTCAGACTGTACAGGATATTGAGTGTGGAGTTGCTGTCGAGATTGTGATACCAGTGTGTAGACAATGAAAATATGATGTCTGTGTGGACATTTTGAATTCCGCCGAATGTATGTTACAAATGATCATTTTTTCCAAGACTAAAACAAAATCCATCATCGCTAGATGGCTAATTAATTACTATTGCTGGTATGAAAGATTTTTTACAGATGGGACATTAGTATTTGTTTGAAAAATTGTCAAAATTAGTAGCCAAGACATTGTCGCTATCTAGTGTTATATGCAAAATTCAGTGCTATATATTTGTATATAAATCTTGATTGGCTGAAGGAATTCTGACAAATGTGACCAGCTTAGAAGCGTTTCCTGACCAAATGGCTGGGGATCAGTGCTGACTGTTGTGTAGTATGGTGAAGTTACTATTGTTTCTGGCCGCATAGAGTGAATTTTCTGGGAGCCTTTGTGTGTGGGAGTGATCCATGTCATGCAATATACAATGATAATAATCCTTGAACATGCGGCTAGTAAATCACTGTTTTCATAAAGCTATTCTGCATGGATCATATATATACCAGGCCAGCCAGCCTTGCCTCTTATTAACTGGCATGAAACTGAAGCACCAAGATAATCAGTAGCTCCTGTTTGTGTGATTACCACACAATTACTTAAGAGTCGTAAATCAACAAAGATAATGGGAATGTCAAGAAATATCATTCTTTTCTGGAGAAAGAGTCAAGTTCGTGGATATATTCAAAGGGGGATTTATTGTCAGGGATTTGAATACATGTTTTCAATTAAGTGATTTATCATTTCCTTATTGTCGACATACTGGTAAAAGTGGGGAAATGTGGATAGTGGAAAGATGGGTCAGGATATACATGTCTGTTGTGTGACTGGTGCTTACAGTCAAATGGCAGTTTGATATTGGTGGCCAATCTGAGGTCCATGATTATAGCTTTAAACCAGCCTGTCAGGGATACTCACATTCAATAATATCATGCACAGGCAGACTGGAACATGTGCATACATATTGGAGTGGAATTACAGTTTTACTATTGTGCACGTTTAATATTTAAAAGACAATCACAAAGAAAATGTATTTTGAGGTAGATTATATATGCAGGTATCATGTTTTTTATCATTTTTATGGAAATATTATCATGTTGTGTGTATACATGCAGGTACCATGGGTACATGCACAGGATCACTGGATTAACATAGTCCATTTTCGGCTAGGTGATTGCTGGCAAAGGTTGCTGGTTCCAGACCTGGTGGTTCCGTGATCACAAAACATATATATTAATTAATATGGAGGAAAAGCAAAGTTCTTGAGTATGGCCAATGGTTTTTTTATGTCAGGGCCACTCAAAATATCCTGAAGAGCTTACCTTGGATCTTAAAGTGATAGTCCCTCACAAGGCAATATTAAATAACATGTACACTGGTCTTCGCTGTTGATAAGCCCCACAAAAAGGACAGTTTTCCAGGCAACAGCTAGTGCATTTTTGTTACATTTTCTTTCTTTTGAAGAGATGCTGTCCCTGTTACTATGGGTATCTGCAAAGCACTTAATTTTGACATATTTTTATTATATTTTTTTTTCATTGATTGTTGATACCACAAAACCTTGAAAATAAAAAAGCAGTGTTCAATATTGTATAAACAAAAATTAAATGCCAGTAGGAATTGTGTCCTAAATAGTGAAATTGAAGCTTTGATTATTTCCTGAAACACAGACACTGTGAAAATTTATATTAATGAAAATAAGTCACACTGCCTTTGCCTGGAAAAACATTCAGCTGTGACCAGCTGTCTGACAGCTCTCATCTGCAAGTCTCATTCACGTGTTTTATGGAGTCCTACATTTAACTCATTCCATACCAGTCCCTGATTTTTCAGTATATGTACCTAGATTCAAGACGACAATTGCATATTTAAATTCTTCGTGAAAAGAGCTTTCATTTAAGTACCAACATGCCTGTAGTCTTAAGTCAGTGGTTCTGGCTCTGACCAAGGCCTGTGACCATAGTATGGAATGAGTTCACAGAAGCATATATATATTACACATGTATATCTACATATCCAAAGCTTGTTAAATATGTCTATTTTTCAAATATATATATATGTATATATATACAAGAATTTAACAAAGATCCATATATTTCTCCAAATTTTTGCAATCATGGGGATATAAAAATTATTATTATTATTATTATTATTATTATTATTATTATTATTATTATTATTATTATTATTATTATTATTATTATTATTATTATTATTATTTTACAGATTTACATATATTTATGAAAGATATTGCAGACATTTTAGTTTGAACAGAATTTGTGTTCATACAAATCATATATTACACTTAAAAAACAGAATGTGAAAATGGTAAGCCTGTGTATAATCTACCATTACCTGTACATGTGTAATATTTGGCCTACTGTGTGTACAGTGATATCACTTGGTTATTGGACAGCAATTTGAAACAGATGCTTGTATTGTATACATGGCCTTTCACAAGTTTTACAGTGGTAGAATGAAACAACTGGAAGGATTATCATACACTAGATGCAATAAGCATGAAAATTTGAATGAAACAGAATGAAACAATATTTTACCATTTTAAAAAGGCATGGAAATCTGAGTAAAACAAATGCAATTTTTTGTTGTGGACTTTAGACTGAAGAACACCAGAGCTTGCACATATCATGCATATTACAGTATGCATGAAGGAAGCCATTGAAGGTTGCTGTAGTTGAATGACTTAGAGGTAGAGAGATCAGTGTAGCTATGTAGGATGGTAGGGAGACAGGAAAGTGTAGGTATTGTATATTTTAAAGGATAACAAGCCATGGGAGACATGTAAAGTACCAAAAGTGAAGTCCAGGTGATTTTGAGAGTGAGGGTCATTTAATCTGAAAAGAGGACAGGATCAGGGCAGAACAAAGCACTAGGTTGACATGTGAAAATTAGTTTGGGAAATTCAAACATCACTTGTCCATTATTTATTAAAAGGCTGCTTTGTGTTTTGCCAATACAAGATGCCAGGAATTTGAGCCGTAAATGAGGATAGGGAAACCAGTGGTCATGCTGCATCTAGTGAAGGGTTGTCTGTCCTTTCTGTCCATGAATAGAACAGTGTGGTACCTGCCATATGCAGTCACTGCTGTGAAAGGTCAACTGCTGCCACATATTTCCAGGCCACAAGGGTCCATTTCTTGATTAACTACTTGAAGTGATAGGGCACCTGCTGGATGTGGCCATTTTTTTTTCTTTTTTTCCAGGAATGTGTCCACATACAGCTCTGTATATATGTGTGTATACATATATATATATATATATATATATATATATATATATATATATATATATATATATATATATATATATATATATATATACATATACATATATATATACATATATATATATTATATATATATATATATATATATATATATATATATATATATATATATATATATATATATATATATACAAGAGTATATATACATATGCTGTATGTAGCCAGTTTTTTGGGTTTTTTTTCTAAAAGGTACAAGTACATGCAATAGGTTTGTGTCTACAGTTGTATATATATATTATCCACATATGCTGTGCTTTGCAACATGCCTTTTGTATTGTTGCATTTATGCGAAATATAGCAGACATTTTTTTTGAAAGAGTGACCTAAGAACTTGTTAAAGGTTACATGGTGTTTGAACACATGATATATATTGAATAAAAGGTACAAATTACAAAGAATAGACTTGACTTCCCTGGGGTCTGTCAAAAGGTTTGTTAAGAGGTTTGTCAGGAGGTCTGTCCAGAGGTGTGCAAGGAGGCCTGTCAGGAGAGCCCTGTCAAGAGGTGTGTTAGGATGTCTGTCAGGAGGTCTGTTAAGAGTAGCGCCAATGATTTTCTGTTTTTTTCTGAAACCGAAGTGGAATTGTGTATTTTTTCATCCTTGAAACAGAGTTTGATATTTATTCTTATATGAATTATATATAAATATATAGCAGTGAAAGGGAACTTGAAAACTTTTTGATGATGAAGCAGAATTCCTCTTTTTTTTGAAACAGAAAATCATTGGCCCTATAAGAGTTCTGTCCAGAGGTCTGTCAGGAGATCTGTCAAGAGAGGTCATAGGGATATCCGGACAGAAGTACCAGGGTACACCCCAAGCCTGAACCCTGAGAAGTTCACATGTATGACGCTTACCCTTCCAGCATGATACAAATTGTAAATCCAGTGGTGGATAAGACCCAGGTGTGCAATAGTGTATTTGATGACAGAGTTCCTGGAAATCACATCTTGTATCTATAGATTCATTACACAGTGGTAAACATGAGTGGTCCTTCAGCCACTGAAAATGGCCTTAACTCTTTCAGTGCCAAATTTTAGACTGAGTCAACAGTTTTTCTCGGTGCGCCCAATGTGCGCGGACAAAAGCTGTTGACCTGGAGTATTCTCTCTGGAACTATAGGCATACTGGTACTTGAATGAAGGGTCGTTTTACAGGGAATACAAATATGAGATCCTAGTGATAACTCAGACTAGTTTGACTTCAGTAGATCAAATTTAGACATGATTAGCACTGAAAGAGTGAAACCTTGAGGGCCATTATGCTGGTGTATTAGCATGCAATCTGTTTCCTTTAATTGAGAGCTACCAGGGAGGGTCCACTTTCATGTTAGTTGTCATTTTTTTTCATCATAAAAAATAACATTGTCAATTAATCAACAGCTTTTGCCAGCACACTGTGGGGGTAATGTGCTAAGACTGTGCTGTTGCCTTAGTCATCAGAAGGTTAACCTGCTCTCCCATAGATTTAGACCTGGTCAACAACATTCCTGAACACACTGTAGGCATACAGCACTCAGAGTGAGCCAAATAAAACTGTGGCCTCAGTACAACAAGACAGTCAACCATTTCCCCACTGGATTGAAACTTAGCAATGTTTATTGATATCAGTTTGACAGTACTTAGTGCATGCAACCCAAACCCATTGAAAGTTCATATTGTTGACCTGTTGTAAGAACATGTTATTCTGATGTCTTATCTTAATCCACACCAAGGAAAGTTGTGGACCTATTATTAGAGCATGTTATTCTGATAGGTCTTATCTGCAACCCACACCAAGGAGAATTCTTGAACTATTGCTACAGTATGTTATTGCTGGAGCACGTTATTCTGATGGGTCTTATCTACAAGTGCTGTTCACATCCTATTTCATTTATGATGCAGTTAAGTAAGAAAAATACATTGAAGCCCCCAAGAGGTGGTATTCAGCGCTGCATGTTTAAGGATGATAGGGTTAGTATTGAATATATATAGCAGCCCAGAAAAAAATTGGCCTAGAAGTGAAATTCATGACCACTAGACAAAAAATACGCAGACATAACAATGTTATTAACATTATGGAAAATCACATCTTGGACCCTTACTCTCGAAATCACCTGGACTTCACTTTTGGTACTTTACATGTCTCCCATGGCCTGTTATCCTATTAAATAAATAAATAAATATATATATATATATATGTGTGTGTGTGTGTGTGTGTGTGTGTGTGTGTGTGTGTGTGTGTGTGTGTGTGTGTGTGTGTGTGTACATGTATATATACATATATATACACATATATATATATATATATATATATATATATATATATATATATATATATATATATATATATATATACATTTTGTATATAGTGATACATGTACATGTATCATGATACAAAGCTCAGCATTGAAACATTCCATGACATGAAAGTTAGTTGCGGTACCCACCCTAGTATTGCTAGAAAAAGATTAAAATGTTTTGCCCAGGCACTGGGTAATGAAAGTGAGGTTGTTTCAGCTAATCTTGTTGCAAGTGTCAAGTTCCAAGTGCGATCTCTGCATATCTGCAGCAAGTTGACAGTTTGAGGATGTAGAAGCTGTTTGCCCCATCCTGCCAGCCAAGGTTAAGGTGGAAATTCACCTGTCACCCAATGCTGTGATCAGGGCTTGACACTGTTGCAAACCCCATTTATTGCCCAGGACAAGTAAATTTCCAGACAGGACAGTAAAAATTTTACCTTTAAAATAGAGATTTAACCCACTACTTGTCTGTATTTCAGACAAAAAGTCTTATGGGATAAATAAGAAAAAATACTGAAATGTCAGGCCTTGTTGATATGCAAGTAGTCATAAAGGCAAAAAATTCTACAAACAATCCAGTGATAAATTAAATGATGAAGATTGGGAAAGACAAGTAGTGAAAAATTGAGTCAATTGATGCAGAAGAGTCAGATCAGTTTCAGATCAAACAGTTCTCAAAGTAACAGCTAGGATCACCCAGAACTGCTGCTTATATATGCAGGGATAATATCAGTTACTTGACATCAGACAAACATTATGAAGGTAGTAGGCCTACATCAAAACATATGCTGAGACTAGCAGTCAACCACATGGGTTAGAGTGACATTTTATAAATATAAAAATGGCATGATCCAGTGAAAGTAACCAGTTCTAAGCAGAGGTCATACTATGCTCAGTGTGCATGCCTGTCTGAGCTGAAAACGGAAATTACTTCGTTAATACTAGGGCTAAAAAAAATGTGATGATGATGCTGCACTGCATCCAAGTATGTGGTGAACAGGTGGCTGTATTGTGCTGCAGTATATCAGTAGTTCTGGTAAACACTGGAAGGCCAGACTTAGTTTATTCCGTGTTTCCTCTCAGTTTTACATGTAACTTTATCAGTTGTTTATGTCTACCATTTTGTCCATTCTAATGCAGAACTGAAAAATCACATCACACAGAAAGCATGAAAACTATCAAAACTTACAGAAAGGGTGATGGTGGCAAAAGTGGGTCCTGTTGTCTGGTCTGGCAATGAAGGCTAAGGACTCTTGTATTTATGACCTGTTAGGCTCATTGTGTTGTATTTACGACCAGTTAGGCCTGTTGTGTTGTATTTATGACCTGTTAAGCCTATTGTTTAGTATTTATGACCAGTTAGGCCTGTTGTGTTCTATTTATGAGCAGTTAGGCCTATTATGTTGTATTCATGACTAGTTAGTCCTGTTGTGTTTTATTTACAAGCAGTTAGGCCTGTTTTGTTGTGCATATTTATGGCCAGTTAGGCCTGTTGTGTTGTATTTACTGCCAGTTAGGCCTACTGCTTAATGAAATCAGTGAGGCACTAAGTCTTTCACTGAAACTAGATTCACATACTTTAGTTTGACATGCTAGGGTTTGCATGATATATCGAAATACTGAAATATTGTGATACTAACCCTGCACTCAACTGTATCATGATACAGACCTTGTGTATTGAATTTTCATGATAAGGTCTCAAAAATTAATTGTACCAGAATTTATGAATGTATCTGAACAAATTTGAGAAAAACATCCCCCTGCCCAGATATGAAAGACCAACAACAACAATTTTTCCAGCTTGCATTAATTAGTCATTTTATGACTGATGTGTATAGACATGGTACAGTGGGGGCGAGAAACACCGGTCCACAGTCTGTAATACTTTCTTTTGTATGTCAGTTTAACAATTGCCATCATGTTATACACTCTCAAGATATATCTTGATGTGTATGTTGATATGTGACTGTACTGAAAAGTATTGTGATACAGAAATAAGTCACAATACTCAACCCTATCATGCCTATTGCATTATAAGCCACTTTGTACATTTTGCTACAAATTAACAAAGCAATTTGGAAAATTCAAAGCTTCAACAGCCCGATGCATTCATATACAGGTCATCAGTGGGCAATCCATCAAGCATATTTTGCAGCCTTAAATTCCCTGACATGCCTATTTGTGATGGAGGCTGCTTGTCTTAACTGTATATTTGGTAAAGAGGCCACTATAATTTAAAGAATGTAAGAAGTTAAAATAATAGAAAATAAAAGATAACACAACACAAGTTCTTGCTTTAAATGACAAAACTAAGTGAAATTATATGAACCAGTAAATAGACCATTATACACAAAAATAGCAAAATCTGAATTTTGATTTACAGCAAAAGGATTCTGCAAATTTTCATGAACCACATCAGACAGAATTATCAGAAGAGTTTGCAGTGCGATAGTGAAATACTGTGATGGGACTTATTTGTGGCATCTTCTCTAACCAATACCATGAATACATAATATTTAATAGCTCTTAATTGCACATGGAAATCAAGTGCCTTTAATTTACGGTACTCTTGTGGCATATAATTTTTTGTGCTATTTGTGCAACACCAAGTTTATCCAGAATGTGGGATAACTTATGGGTGCAGTCCTCAAACAGCTCACAATTTTTGCATGTCTTAACTAATAAAATTGCTGCGTCCAAACCAAAGGACTTGTCTTGATGTGAAGCCATGTAAATTATTTTGTTTTCTGTGTTTCATTACTTATATTACTGCACACTTAACAATGTTATTTCGTCAGAACTCAGAACAAAAATGAGTGCTGTATACAGCTATGAAGCCAACAGGTAAATGAATAGTGTAGAACTATGTAGCCAATAGGTAAATAAATAGTGTAGAGCTATGAAGCCAATAGGTAAATGAATAGTGTAGAGCTATGAAGCCAATGGTTAAATGAGTACTGTAGAGCTATGAAGCCAATAGGTAAATGAGTACTATAGAGCTATAAAGCCAATAGGTAAATGAGTATTATAGAGCTATGAAGCCAATAGGTAAAAGAGTACTATAGAGCTATGAAGCCAATACTTGGCACACATTGAATGCCTCAAAATACAGGCCTGTGGTAATCAGTGTTATCAGTACAAAGCGGATTGGGCATTACAGTTGTGGCTGCACTTGTTGCATTGCTTTGGAAATGTTCCATAGGCAGGATAGGGGATGTCAACACAGCAAAGACAGGTTGTGCATTGTCACATCACCTAGCTGCAACAGTTGTCTTTATATTTAGCTGAAAAAATATTAAAAAACAAAATAGTAATTTGTGTAAAGCTGTGTATGGTGCTTCAAAGGATGTCATGTCATGTAACATCACAGAGAACCTGACGTTGTTCACTAGAGTGAATAGTGATCCCTTGTCCTACACAGACTGCCACCAGCTACTGAGTGAGCTGGCCTCATCACACTACCCATGCTGATTAAAGGCCACACCTCCCTCTGCTCAGCTTCAAAATGAATAAGTGAAATATGGACTTACACCAGATCAAGTGATGAAGCAGGAGGATTTGCCAGAGTTCTCTGATCCTGTGATCAGGTTTTCAGTCACACTTTAATTAGTATATTTAACCCCTTTATGGATAACCACCATTAATTTTGCTCTGAAAAATCTGCCCACAGTCAACCTGTTGATGGTGTGCAAGAACTTGGGGTAAAATGGTTAAATAATAAATAGGTGAAAGTTGTTGAGAGGCCTTCATACAGCCTCAGCACAGACTAATTCATTCGACAGTAACCCTTCAGTGCCAATCATAACAGAACCCATGCTTTGCCGAGGTGCCATGGTGATTAGCTGATCCCAGATTCAAATTTTTCATTAAAGAACTTTTTATTCAGATACCAAATGCTCATATTTGGTGCAAAATGAAGATAGTCCACCTCCAAAGATTGTCTCAACTGGTGCACTTTGGAGCACACCAAGAAAAGCAGTTGACTCCAGCTTAACACTGATAGAGTCCAGTCATTAAAGGCCTTGGCTAATGGTCTGTTCTGGCCAAAAGCTTATGCATACCTGTAGTGACGTGCCATGCAGGCAGTGATTTACTATGTATGTAGTGCATGTAGCGATGTGCCATGTGGTGATATGCCATGCATATAGTGTGCAGATGATAGTTTTCTGTTTTTGTGAGAAAACCAATGGAATCACGGAATGAACCACCAAAACTTATTTTTTCATAGAATTTAACGGAATTAGTAAAATTTGCAAAGAAAGTGAAGTAAAATAAAATGAAGGAACAAATAAAGTAGAAAGTTGGTACATTCTTGCATTACAACAGTAAAATTCATAAATAAAACTAGCCTCATGGACTTATTTATAAGCATGACAAGATTTATTGAGAGTGCTGCCTTTACCATGATTTGAGATTCTTGCAGAACATTAATTTCCATGGGAAAGAGTGCCATGGCAGCTGTGAAACATGCATGAGCTAGGATTGATACCATGTTGTCTGTATTATTCCAATGCCCCTAGTTAAGCACTGTCCCCTTTCTAATTCTTGAGAAATAGTGGTGAGGACAATGACTGTGGCTGCATACATTACAAGGGTTTTCTGGGCATAAATATTATTGAAGCAGGAAGTGAGGCTCTGTGATGCTGGAAGTTATCAGTTTCACATGGTGTGGCAGTCAACTGCAAGTTTTGCCAGGCAGGTAGACGTATCCAAAAAAAAGGAAAGTGCTGTTGAAAAATTCCGGTAAATATCTGAAAGTTGGAGAATCAGAAACGGAAAACTATATTGAACAAAAAATGGAAAATCATCAGGCCTAGTAGTGATGTACATGTACCATGCAGCAGGTGATGTGCCATGCAGGCAGAGATGTGCCATGCATGTAGTAATGTTTCATGCAGGCAGTGATGTGCCATGCATGTAGCAATGTGTCATGCAGGCTGTGATGTGCCATGCATGTAGTAATGTGTCATGCAAGCAGTGATGTGCTATACATGCAATGATATGCCATGCAGAAAATGTGAAAATCACAGACCTCATGTGCGAAACGCTGTCAATTAAATAAAAGCCACTTATAGTTATAGATTATAAAATAAAATAAAATAAAATTATAAAATAAAATAAAATAAAATAAATGAATGAATGAATGAATGAATGAATGAATAAATAAATAAAGTGAAATAATATCTTTCCATGCTGCTGCTTTCCTAAGCATGATAATAGCTCACATGGGACAAATGTAGGGGAGCTAAATGTATGAACAGCTCACACCTATGTGTACATGGGTTTCTGTAAAACCCCCTAAGAGAGTTGCTGATGATGATCTGGTCAACCAGACCATCTTCATAGAACAGATGAAACTTACCAGAAATTTGTAGATGAAGGTTTAAAATGACAAGTGGAAGTCCATGACTGTGGCTAAAGGGAGCTACTGTTGGCAGACCATGCATACATAGTTGCAGAAGTGCAGGTACTGTAATTATTCTGCCTAGGGATAACATGATGTATTTAACTCATTCCATACCAGTCCCTGATTTTTCCGCATGTTTACCTCTAGATTTAAGAAGACAATTGCATATTTAGATTCCTCATAGAAAGAGCTTTCGTTCAAGTACCAATATGCCTATAGTCTTTTAAGTCAGTGGTTCTGGCACTGCTTGGCAAGTCATGCTGCAGCTGCTGCAAGGACAGCTGCAGCATGACTTGCCAGGCAGTGCCAGAACCACTGACCAAGGCCTGTGACCATAGTATGGAATGAGTTAAGCCTGTGTGGCATATCTTTGTCACTGCCATCAGTCCCAGGGTGTAAAGTGGACACTGCTCTTTGATGTCTGTTACCAGGCCCTGATACATGCATCATCATTCTTTATTCTACTTAGAGAAGCCATCAAAACCTGCATGTGTGAAAAGAATTGATCTGTTTTATTGGGGGGGGGGGGCTGTTTAGTTTTCTGCATCACAAAATTAAAGTATGCAAAAATGTCAGTAAAACAAACTTGCAAATGGAAAATATTATATGCAGTATATGTATATATATATATATATATATATATATATACACACACACACACATAATGGTGCTTCAATTATATCAAAAGAATGTGTAGCTCAGTGAGTAAATCATTGATGGCAGAAATCAGTGGCGCCCTTGTTACTCTTTCCCTGCTAAGCTGGCCAAAACTGGCTGATGGTCAAATGTTGTCTGCTTCAGTGTTTTCAACTAGTTTCACCAAAAATGAAAAACAATTTTGACTAAGAATAAATTTGCAGATGAGCTCTATCAAGATCGCATGCTCCAGGTCAACAAACTTTCCTTGGCATGAGTTGGGCACTTAGTGCCCAACTCATGCCAAGGAAAGTTGTTGACTCAAGTGTCAATTCAAGGGGGAAAGGGTTAATAAAAGCTCATAGGTGTGTTTCGTATTTATACAGGCTTTGCAGCTGAGTTGGCCATTCAAGCCACAATGAGCTTTCGATATGATTTTTGGCAGACAAAGAAAGACTCATAATATAATAAATATGTATGAGAAAGAAAACTATACTACATAGCGTGAAGCATATATGATGGCAAAAGTTAAATGAAGAGTCAATTTTATAGAAAGTGAAGTAACTTTATGTGACAATTATTCAATACTGTTAGGTTTTTGAACCTAATGAAAATGGTTGTTATCAGGTCCATCCCACCACTGCCACCAGTTGGATAGGTTTTCACCCCCCAAAAATGAAGACTAGATCCCTTTTACTATTTATTCTAGAGATCTCAAACATGTGCAACAATTTGAGAACAAAGTGCTGATAGTCCTTCAGTGCTGTTCACTTGAAAGTCTGGTCTCTACTACATATGCACCTGTCCGACTGTCAGTGTGCACCTCTGGTGTCATCTGACAACTGAACAATTCCTGCCTCTATGCTGGGGGAAGGCATCCCATGCTGCACCCAAAGGCTTTTGCCAGAGCCCTTCACCCAAGCCCTGTGCCCAACGTGTTGCCACCCTGGGTCTTGTACCCAAGCTTTGCACCATCTGGATCGCTGGCAGGATGTGGAAAGCAGTGCTCAGTTATTAAACAGGTAGGCTTTGCTACAGAACTTAAAATAAATACATAAACAGGTGGTTGATTTTAGCAGTAGCCTGTGACTGCTTGGGATTAATAAGGGCTACCCTTACTCGCTTCCCAGTTGGCCCGATGGGCTACCAGTAATTTTCCAACCAATCAAAGCATTTTTTGTTGCAAATCTCTTGCCAGGATGGATGTCCACACTGTCAAAGGGATGGTACAATTTTTCTGTGACACCAGACAACGTTGCGTTCCAAATATATGGAGCCAAAAACCAGGAAGATTAAACCCAAAATGGCTCAAATCACACTATTTTGCTTCTAAAATTGCAAAATTTCACTGGAGGGGGATGCCCAGAATCCCCTAGCCATGATCGTGCTTCGCTTGGTCTCACTTTGCTGGCCAAAGGGCTACCAAAAGCCTGTCAGGACTACCATAGGAACAGACTAGGTAGTCCCACAGGACTGCCATGAAAATGTTAAGGTCAGGCTCTGATAAAGCATATGTCTGATGTATCCCATATGAACATGATGTACATGTAAGTGTATAGTTAGATGCAGGTGAAGGAGCAAATCAACACTGTGTATAGTAGTACGTGCTATTTCAGATCACTGCTGTGGGTGGATGTTGGAGCTAGGCCATTGTTAGGAATACATACACAGCCAGTGACAGCACATGTGCAATGTACCATTAAAAAACTAAAAATTATGACTACCCTATTTAGACACTTGAGTCACTTTCTCTAATAACATGTACTATACACAGGAATACCTCCACACATGTATGTACATGTAGGTATTGTGTTACTGGATCATATGTGTATGTACACAATTCTGGTCCAGGAGAACCCATACACTGGGAGAGTAGTGTTTCCTGACATCGTATCTTGATGCAGAGCTGCATATTTTAACCCTTTTCAGCTTGAAGTCAGACTGAGTCAACACTTTTCCCTTTAATGAATCATGTTATGTTGATAGGTCTCATCTACAAAATTCTCTGTCAAATCGTTTTCATTACTAATGAAATTAGTCAATAACAATGAAGCAGACAACGTTTGACCATCAGCCAGTTTTGGTCGGTTTAAAGGGGAAAGGTGTACATAAGATTAACAGATACATGCCAGTGTCTAGCTATAACCGCATCAAATATTGATGGTGCATGTTCCGTGTGTGAAACTGAAGTAACTGTGGAGCTGGACCAGGTTGACGGGGCACACAAGATTGATCTCAGAGACTTCATCAGATTGACATTAGAGTTTGTAGTTAAATAAAACCACAAAGCATACAACACAATGGCATCCCTTGTATAAGGATAGCCCCACAAATGACAAGGAAAAGCAGTGGCTTCTGATGAAAGGGTCATTGCAGTACCTGTACGGTAGTGCAACTGAACTGTACCATGATAGAAAAGACAATCCTCTGCAAAGAAGTACAGTGGTTCTTTTATCAGTATGTGAGATGCAGTAGAATGATATGAACTATACTGGTGTTTTTTATGAAAAGAAGCCAGATCTGAAACTGGAACCCCCACCCCAACAAAGAGAACAAAAAAAAGAGCATGTAGGGAAGCTGGTTCATTGTACTTACCCGCTAAATGTACTTGAGTTGCTTCATTGGTTCATGTTATTCCATGCTGAAAATTCCCAGGTTGCCTTCTTGATATTATTTGCCTGATCAACGTGACCGGGGCCAAGTTGTGTTGTTATTGTTTGCCTGATGAACATGGCCAGGGCCAAGTTGTGTGGTTATTACTTGCCTGATGAAGGTGATCTGGGCCAAGTTGTGTGGTTATTAATTGCCTGATGAACATGACCAGGGCCAAGTTGTGTGGTTATTACTTGCCTGATGAATGTGACCAGGGCCAAGTTGTGTGGTTATTACTTGCCTGATGAACATGACCAGGGCCAAGTTGTGTGGTTATTACTTGCCTGATGAACGTGACATGGGCCAAGTTGTGTGGTTATTACTTGCCTGATGAATGTGACCTGGGCCAAGTTGTGTGGTTATTACTTGCCTGATGAACGTGACCTGGGCCAAGTTGTGTGGTTATTACTTTCCTGATGATTGTGACCAGGGCCAAGTTGTGTTGTTATTACTTGCCTGATGAATGTGACCAGGGCCAAGTTGTGTGATTATTACTTGCCTGATGAACGTGACCAGGGCCAAGTTGTGTGTATTACTTGCCTAATGAACGTGACCTGGGCCAAGTTGTGTGGTTATTACTTGTCTGGTGAATGTGAACAGGGTCCAATTTTCAGGGTTATTATTTGCCTGTTGGTGGCTGAGGCATGCTTGGTAACTGTTTGCCTGCTACATGTACAGCACTATGGCCAGGTCCCGGGGTGGTTTACTGCTCATGTAAATATGTATATATTCACAATAGTACAGTATCAATACATTACCATACAGTGATGCAGTGTCCCCTGTCAGCAAACATCAACCCTACTGCAACAAATAAGTGCTAAGTGGTCATAAAAGGCAGGTGGTCTCTCATGACAGGTGGATTAACATGGGAAGTAAAGGACTTGGGATTCTGTAAAGAGAGATGGTCTCCCGTGACTGAGACTACTGTGCACCACATTATAATTGGGAAATTGGGCTCTGCTCAATGCTGAATTGATCCCTCACTTTTAAGATTCGGTCGGACTCACAAGAATCTCACAGAACTGCATGGTGATTGAGAGACAAATAGGTTTGGATGCCAGGTGGACGTTGGTAGTCCGTTGGCAGGATGAATAATTGAATTTGACAACAGTAATGGTAATTTGCCAGTGAAGTAAATGGCATCAGATTCAATTTATGAGGTATGCATATATACCTGACTCCTTAAAACATAGGTGCGCTGCCTGTAGCCACATTGAGCCAATGTGCTGTGCACAGTCCCACCTCATCATAAGGACTCTCAGACAGCACAGTCACACCTTGTCATAAGGACTGTGATAGCACAGTTGCACCTCGTCATAAGGACTCTCAGCACAGTCACCTCATCATAAGGACTCTCAGATAACACAGTCACACCTCATCATAAGGACTCAGCATAGTCCCACCTCGTCATAAGGACTCAGAACAGTCACACCTTGTCATAAGGACTCTCAGATAGCACAGTCGCACCTCGTCATAAGGACTCTCAGATAGCACCGTCACACCTCATCATAAGGACCCTTAGATAGCACAGTCACACCTTGTCATAAGGACTCTCAGCACAGTCCCACCTCGTCATCTGGACTCTCAGATAGCCCACATATATTTGCTTTTAAATGACAAGTTTTGAGGAACATAACAAAAGGTCCCATTGCTTTGCCATCTGACATATTTTGATCTCGAACAAACTTTTGCATTTGACAGATGGGGTCATCATAACAAGGTTTCACTGTACATGGGCAACATGAAGGCTGGGCAGAAGCAGGGCAGGAGGAAGACTGCATCTATTTTGTCAGAATATTTCGGACAGTCTTTGTTTGTTTTTTGACCATGGAACGGCCGCATTTCAAACTAGTTCACAACCTTTGACACCAACAAGCTGGCCCAAAGTGGGAAACACACATTGATATGTCCACTGCGTGAAATCCCCATTCTTGAAAAATTAAAAAAAAAAAATGGTTCCATGGAGGTAGGTATGTGTGAATGCCAATGACACACCACACTGTATTTAATCTAGTATAATTAGTGTATTCGGAGCTGTTCCAGATTGGGACTGCATGTCTGTAAATCCACAAATGTAAACAGCGCACCAAAATGTGTTTGTCTTTTGACCACAGAACGCGCAGGTGTCAAACCAACAAAATGATGTCATATTGGTTACAGTTTGGTCATGAGACCTTTAATTCTTTGTTTGAGCCATCACATCCGAGAACAATAATGTCTGTTTTGAAACCAATTTTCCCTGGATGCTAGATGAAACCGTCTACGCTTTCTGGTGTGCCATCAATTAGTTTAATTGAAAAGCCCTAATCACATTCTGCCAGGAGATTGGCATGTGATGGACACTCTTGTGTTCCCCATTGTCCAAGCTACGTGCAACACTCTTCATCCTTAATTATCTTCATTTAGGAGAGTGTAGGTTAGCACAGGTATCTCTGGCATGGATTGTATGTGACATAAATGAGATTCTCATTCTCATGAGATAGTGAACAGTTGTCTTGGTTAATGTCTGTGTGGCCCAAGCTAGAGCATGGCAGTTCTTTGTTGGGATGGTCCACTGTGGTGTTGTGTGGGGAGACAGGTGAAGAAATTACAGAACAGGACCGTCAAGGTTGCACCACCAAATTATTGACAGAGGATGCTAGCTAGGTATAGCTGGTATAATGTCATAAAGCAAGGGCTGCAGAGTTTGGCTTGACTGGAGTGGTGGAAATTGCTTGAAGCAAAAATGAAAAAAACACCAGATATTTTTAATATATGTCCAAGCATCATGAATTGAAGCTATCTGAATAATATTAATCATGGGCATTTTTCTTTTACCAGGCAGTTGAAAAATTGAAATTCATGAAACAAATGTTTAAGTGCAGACAGGTAAAAATTCAACTTTGTGATTGCTTTCAGGCGGGGCAAAGTCAAAAGTTTCATCATCTGTGTATCAAAAGGCACTTAATCAGAAATGCTTCACTTACAATAGTTTTTGTGTCAAAACTACTTTCTTGCCATAAACAGAAACCATTTATGTCATCCAAGTGAAAAAGAAATGAAATGATATCTGAGTAAAAGATGATGTTTAATATTGTTTTGGGATGGTAAGCTGAAAAAAATTGCACTAATAACCCAGTGTGGCACAGCATTGGTAAATGCTTGATGTTTCAAAAACAGAAGCAGTCAGCAGATTCTGTTTCCACAGGTGTACTTCTGTGTCACAGCACATTAGACATGAATAATTACACAAGTATCTGTTTGTTTTGTAAAAAGGAGAGGTCCCCGTAAAGCTACACCATGGAATCACTGACAGAGGGCACTAGCTAGCTATATGCCATAAAGCAAGGGCTGCAGAGTTTGGCTTGACTGGAATGGCAGAAATTGCTACAAGAGGCAAAAATCTATAACATATATTTTTAATCCATGTCCAAGCGTCCTGAAATGAAGCAATCAGAATAATTAATTATGGGCATTTTTCTTTTACCAGGGGGCTGAAAAATTAAAATGCATGAAAAAATAATGTTTGAGTAGGGACAGGTAAAATTCCAGTGTGATACTTCTAGGTGGGCCAAAGTCAAGTTTGGTGTTTATCACCCATGTTAAGGCCCTTAATTTTTTAATAAGAGGAGTAATGTCATGGATGAGGCTAATCAATGGAAGTCTTATCTGTCGACATTGACACATGTGTCCAGGTGAGCCTTCACCAAGAGTAAGAGAAGCCATGAGCAATGAAGACTTTCAGTCACTAGATAGCATCACTGGTCAAAAAGATTCTTTGACATCTGATCAATTTTCATGAGATCGCTTTGGACCAATGGCCCCAAATTATTGTAAATCTGCAGTGACCCATTCAATAGGGCATGGACACACATCATGTAAACATGCTTTGTAGCTTTTGCTGGGTATTTCACATAGACACTGCTTGAACTTGCTAATTTCTTCTGCATCTATGGTTGCCACTTGTGAAGTGATAATATACATGTACATCATTATTATTATGTCAACTTATTGACAGGCTGTGTAATTACTGGGCTTGACATCAAGCCATCTAGGCATTTTTGGGACAAATAAACTTTTGTTCATGTCAGACTGGCAAAATGTCTTGAGTTCTACATGTTGTCAGCAGCTTGAATAACCCTTTAACCCAGTATGTGTCCTAAATTTAGGCAAAAGTGGTGGTCACACAAGGTAGCAAAATACTGTAATGTACAGTCACATGTAAAATGTGAAGACAGTCACATTTGGAAAATGCTCACAAATGTAGAGAGCACATTGAACACACTGGTGTCACCCTTCAAACTGCCATTTCCAGAACATTTTGTTCACACCCTGTCCAAAAATTAAGATCCAGAAAGAGACAGTAAAGAAATTTAAACTAGGATTTCAATTCTCAGGGGAGGTCCGTTTTATGTTTATAGGGACGTGACATTACCAATGCATCATAATATTACATGTGGGCTTGCCAAGGCCAGTTTAATGAAAGGTGATAGGTGTCATGTATTTGAGAGGCAGTATACCAATTGCATCTGTAAGAATATGTAATCATAGGTGTAAATTAGCAGCACTTAGTGGTGATCAGCAACACTTCATATTTTTCTCCTGCCCTGTCTCCCAATGTGACTACAAACCTTTGCTACCAGAAAACAAAACAGAAACAAGTAACAACAGATAGATAGATAGATGGATGGATGGACGGACGGACGGACGGACGGGCGGACAGACAGACAGATAGATAGATAGATAGATAGATAGATAGATAGATATATAGATAGATAGATAGATAGATAGATAGATAGATAGATAGATAGATAGATAGATGACAGGAAATTGACTGATCTGAACTTAAAATACAGTGAAAACTCATTATAATGACACCATCTGTTCCCTAAGAAATGTGTCAGGTAACTGAATATGTCAGATAAATGAATTAAATAACAAAGAAAATCAACTTTTTCCCACGAAAATTTGTGTCATTATATCGGATATGTTGGATACTTGAGTGTCGTTATAATGAGGTTTCACTGTAGTATAAAAGCATAGAGGAGACAGTGCAGTGATATTCAGAACAATCAAATGTTGACTTGAAGGCTCAAAAACGCCGAAGTAAGGCAGGGCTGATTTGTTATAAAAAAAACATCAACCAGATTTAGTTTAAACTTGGTGGGGATGTACCTTAGGTGGGTTTCTACCAGGTTTGTTCAAATGGTCATGCTTCAATGTTTGTAAAATTTTTCCATAAATTTTCTTGCTCATTTTTCAGTAAAATTTTTCAAAAATCTGATTCTCCAAAACTGCTGGACCAATTGCTTTTGAATTGAATAGGGACACTCCTGGGGACCTCTGGACCTTAGTGTGTTCAACAGGTGGTGTTGTGAATATTTTCCGCTTTGTTATGCATTTTCACTTTCCTTTACTTCTCCCAAACTGTAAATTGGATCCTCTTCAAACTTGGAATGTATGTGGACTTGATCTCCACCAAATTTGTTCAAACATGGCAGTGCTGTCATTTTTAGATTTTTAACGAATTATCAATATAAGGAACAATTGGTAAGGGGACGTGTACATTAGCAACAGCGATGGTGGCCTAAAACAAAGGTGACCTTGATATATTCAGAAGTTTATAAGACCACTTCAGTCTTTCCATGTAAGGTCAGCTGAGCACAGGACTGTCAACTGGTTCTCCTCTTCTGTTCATGACAGGCAATTATAAGAATAATCATCATATTATGATACTACAGCTAAGCGCACGCCAAGTTGTTAATCATCAATGCGTGGGTTATTTCTAGGAATTTTACTGGCAATCTATGGTATTATGACTGGCGTTTATGATAGGCATGTCACTTACATATTACTCTAAATGCCAAAAAGATGTTGCCTCACTTATTAATATATTTTACATGACATCACCCCCCACCCCCACCCCATCCTTATGCCCCGGTGACCGTATTCAACCTACCACTCACCAGGTGATACAACTTAAATATATTTTCAGTAGGCCAAAATGTGAAAGAACATGATCAGTTGCATAAAAAAATATTAAAAACATTTCACATAATCATGATAATTAGTGGAGGTGAACAGATAAAGCAGCAATGGAACAGTCAATGTGATTTCAGAAGTTTTAAAAGAATAAGATTTATTAAAAGCTGACTGAAAATAAATAGGACTTCATTCAATATAGTGGTGCATGAAGGGAACACTGTCGTAAGGGTATGCTGTTGGCTGATGACATAGTATTTAAAATGACAGAAATGAAACAGGCAGCATTTACGTCATCTGACACATTTACATCATCCGACACTTGCTGTTTTTAAATGTTAATGGGAAAAAGTTGGAAACATGATGAGTAGTGATGAGGGGCTGTTGTGAAACATTATAAGCCTGGGGATATAATGCACAGGACACTAATGCCCTGGGAATGTAATTACAGGACACCAATGCCCTGGCATGTTATGAACAGGACACCAATGCCCTGGGGATGTTATGAACAGGACACCAATGCCCTGGGGATGTTATGAACAGGAAACCAATGCTCTGGGGACATAATGAACAGGACACAAATGCCCTGGGGATGTGATGAACAGGAAACCAATGCCCTGGGGACATAATGAACAGGACACAAATGCCCTGGGGATGTGATGAACAGGAAACCAATGCCCTGGGGACATAATGAACAGGACACCAATGCCCTGGGGATGTAATGAACAGGAAACCAATGCCCTGGGGACATAATGAACAGGACACCAATGCCCTGGGGATGTGATGAACAGGACACCAATGCCCTGGGGATGTAATGAACAGGACATAAATGCTCTGTTCAGCAGCAATGAAACATACAAATATGGTAAATAAATGGTAGTTTTTTTTTCTTTCAAAAATATGGCAACACAAGAGTATATGTGTATAGCCAGCATGGACTGTCCAATGCTGGTCACATCTTATAGGCTGCAGCATGGAACCGCACAGGACAGATTCATATATTGAGCAGGGCCAGATGAGCTTCCATGATAAGAGTAACAACTTGAAAATGCAAAATGTTTAAGAAAAGTCATTCAGGAAATTTTAAAACATACACAATGGCAAATGTATTCAGAAAATTTCATTAGTTTGTTAGAAAAAGTCTTATTTCTAAATGGGTAAGTGACATAACTGGTACATTGCCATCATCATGGCGACAGTATAGTTCCGTTGCCTGGCAACTGAGGGGACCAGAGCAGGTCAGCAGCTGATACAGTTAAACATGAATACCTTCTATTACAAAATGTAAATTCACAAACATTAAGTGGTAATGCTTGGAAAAATACTAAAAATGATTTAGAGCAAAAGTGTCCGTACATCATCTTCAGTATACCTTCCGTAAAAAACTAGGCCTACATAAAAGACAAGAAGTAGGTTAATAATAGCATATCTCTACAGTTTGGAAGACTATCACTAAACATACCCTATTGTGTTATGTTTTGATGCCCAGCATTGAAATTTATGGTGACACTACAATTGGTGCCAAATGTTGCACTGGAAAAAAGAGCGCCAAATCCTGCTGGTGTGCAGAAGTTTAAGTTTTTCAGAATTTTGAGACATTACTTGTCCACTCTGTTCTCTAGGTGCAGGCCTAGGCATACTTTTGCCATTTGACAACTGCAAGGGTTCAGTAGGTCTAGTGGCTTCATCTATATTATCTCTGTGACCAGTGGTATCTTGATCATTTCTATTTTCTTTTTCCTCATCATTGACATCAGTAGGCCTATATGACTACATGATGGCTGAACTACATTAGTTTGCCTGCCATAAGTGTGAAGGGATGAATTTTCGTGGCTTTGATCCTGAGATGGGCCTTTTAATGTAATGCTTAAGGCTGTCCATATTGTGGTGGCCTGTCACTTGACTAATTCTCTCTGCATCCAGTCCAGCGCTATGTAACAGTAGCTGTCTATGCCTGAAAACTGCGATTGGTGTACACCCTACTCAGTGATGCTTGTTTGCTAATTGATTTCATGAAAGAGCCCAGGGTATTGACACCAACAGGCGAATTCTCATACCAAACAGCATCTCGTCTTGAAATTGATTCGTCTTGGATTCTGGAAGATGCATCTTGCAGTGGATTGAGGTTTGAGATGTACAGTTTACATCAGTCGCTTGGTTTCATTCCTATTTATCTAATCGCTCACAGGTTGTTTATTTCAAAGGTTCTACTTCTAAAGCAAATACAGTCACTTGTGGCGTGCCACAAGGTTCCTTACTCGGTCCACTGTTATTGTTAATATATGTGAATGGCATGCCCATGGCTGTCAACTGCAAACTTCTTCTTTATGCAGATGACTCAGCCTTACTAGTCTCTCCCAAATCCATTCAGGAAATAGAACATACTCTTTCTTCTAGAATTCACTCCCTAAACAAATGGTTGATCGATAACAAGCTATCTCTTCATTTGGGCAAAACGGAATCAATATTGTTCGGCACAAAACCTTAACTTAAGAAAAATCCGTCTTTCAAAATAACATACAATAATCAAGAAATAAAATCATCCTCTAAGGTCAAATATCTGGGAATGATACTGGACCAGAATGTTTCTGGAGAACTTCATGCAGAATCAGTTTTGAATAAAATCACCTCTAAACTCAAATTTTTGTATAGGCAAGGATTGGGGCTGAGCACAAGAACAAGGAAACTTCTGTGCTCAGTGCGTATCCAACCTCACTTTGACTACACGTGTGCAGCTTGGCACAGCACTGTGACCTTGAAAACAAAACAGAAATTCCAGGTTTGTCAAAACAAAATGATTCGTTTTATTAATAAATGGCAGGCAAGAACCCATATTGGTGCTGAACAAATTTCCGATCTAGGATGGCTGGATGTTTCTAGCAGAGTTGAACAAAATAAATTGACACACATGTTTGAAATAGTGAGGGGCACCTGTCCAGAATATATGAAAGAAAATATGGTCCACACCGCTGATGTTCACAACCATTTTACCCGCTCAAGCGTGGATTCCCGGGTAGTTCCAGGAGTGGGGGCCTGGACTGAAATCATTCCTATATTCTTCTACCAAACTGTGGAATCAGTTACCTTCAGAAATTAAATCCAAGGACTTGATCCTTACCTTTAAACCTGCAGTTAAGAAACTTCTTACTAATATCATGCTATCCAGATAATACAATAAGTTTTAACTAATTTATATTTAGATATATTTAAATAAGCATATCTGTGATATTCATAGTTTGATGGTTCATCCAAACTCATAGCTTGTTGGTTCATCCAAACTCACTATTCCGAGCCACCCAGTCTTGGGACTGCCAGGCACCACAATGGAAATAAGTCGTAACGACTTTATTGTGTATATATACTAGGTAGTCATCATTTCATGAAAGCTTGGATGATTCACCTTTCTTTTGTTTTACTCTAAACTCCTTTTCTAAGATATTTTACTTTTTTTTTTTCTTACTCTGTGTATTTATATTTTATGATGATTATCTGAATAAAATAAAATAAAATAAAGGCTTTTTACTTGGCTGGGCATACATGCATGCTTTTTTTTCCCCCTTCATCTTTGTTACTGATGCCTTGATTTTTTTTTTTTTTTTTTTTTTTTTTTTGTTTTTTTTTTTGTTTTTTTTTTTTTTTTTGTTTGTTTGTTTGTTTGTTGTTGTTGTAGGCCATGCCTACATGTTCTCTGTTCTGCTCATCAGTTTTTATGAGAAGACTGCTTGGTTTCAGATCTCGAAGACAATCCCTACCAGGCCTGCAAAGTGTAATGACAACTCAAAATACACTTTGTACTGGAGGATGTCAAATTGTCACTACTTAGTGCAGCAGAGCTGTACATTTTTTGTGCGTCTTGTGGTGCACTGGGTTCTTCGTGGCTGGTGGTGTCTTTTCCTTGTCTGCGCATTTCCTTTAGCAAACAAAGGAACACTCGATTGGCACCACTGAATACAGTGTCTGTTGACAGGTCTAGGGTATGGCTTAATGGGGGTGACGTCAGATGCCTTTTCAACGATGACCTGATATTGAGAGTGTCAGATCTAGAATATTGCTTTCCAGACGGACTTCTCCTTTCCCCATAAAAGTGTATCAGATGACCAGCCAATTCTTCATTAGTAAACGTCTCAAAGTTTGCATCTCCTTGTCTTCTTTGCAACCAATCTAAAACATGAGAAAATAAAGAATATCATTAACTCTTTCAGTGCCAGTCACATCTAAAGTTGATCTACTTAGTCAGACAAGTCTGAATTATCGTCAGGATCACAGATGCATATTCCTCCAAAAAAGACCTTCCATTCAAGTACCAGTATGCTTATAGTTCCAGAAAGAATACCCCAGGTCAACAGTTATTCTCGGCAATGCTCTCAATGCGCGCCGAGAAAAGCTGTTGACTCAGTCCAAAATTTGGCACTGAAAGGGTTAATTTATATTTGTTTCAAAGATGTGACATGGAGAGTGAAAATGTAAACATGTATGCCTGTATAGTGTCTGAAATCAGATTTAAAATTTAGGCCTACGAGTGTCGTGCCATCTGTTGGGTAAATTTATTATTCCTGTTACGAATCCGATTCCATATTTTGTGAGCATCAGTCCCAATATGGAATGGATGCTATTAGCAGGGGTGCCTCTAACTCTAAATTAATTAAGGAGATTTTGATAAGATGTGTGTTTGTGAACACTGGGGGATGGTCATTATCAATTAGACGCAATTAGACGTGGATTGGAATATATACTGTACACATGGAAGAACAAGGGTGACTTTACCTAGAAATACTATTTCCAATGTTTTAGGGTGGAGGGAAAGTGACTTTTGAAGGTCAAGGTTGCAGGTTAATTCCAACTAAATTACCAAATGTGGCAACAGGTTTGTAAACACGGAAGTATGAAGAGCAAAGTACATGTATCAGTGAAAATTTTGACACCCCAGACTGTTTGCCGATCTGTGGATTTCTTATTCCATTGTCCTGCTAGCCGATCCAGATTTTCATCCATCGGCAAGACAAATCATTTGTCTGAGGATTGGGTTTCAGTCTCATTATTGCCCCCACTTCCAGACATGACTGGACCATTTTCATCATTGAGCATGGCAACTTGGTCTTCCGTGAATCTCCTGCTAATTGGTGGATAAAGGCAACAGCTCCCGCTCCCACTCCAGAATCAAGGTTTAATGAATGATACTTGTTATTACCGAGCTCATTTGTTATGTTGAGTATTGCACAATCATGGCCATCAAATCTGACAACTTCTTCATATGTAAGAGGTCCCAGCAATAAAAGCTGAACTACTCGCAGCCATCTTGGAAATGAAGGAGTTAAAATGCAGCCTGTTTCAAGAAATTGTGATTGATATTTCTTTTTTTAACTTAGGTGTAATAAATGTTTCAAAATAGTCAGAATTGACTTCATTTTGAAAAAAGAAATACTGTTTTCAATTGACAAAGAGTGGTTCAACTCCTATTGGCTACTCCTTGGTTACTGGAGTAACCATGGTAACAATGCATTACACATTTCACAGTCATGGTACTCCTACCCCGCACTACAGATTGTAGCATCCTAATGGTCACTCCTTAGTTACAGGGGTAACATCATGATAGAACAGGGGACAACAAATTTATTCATGTGACCATTGATTCATCAAAGTACAGGTAAGAAATGTTGGTGTCTTGTGTTCACAGGGTTCCATCAATAACTCTCAAATTGCATAATTTGTTCTTGAAAAGAGCCACAAGGGGTAATTCATTGGACCTTGTGGGTTGTTCTTCTTTGCTTGAGGGTTGTGTTAACGGTGCATTGTGCCAGCCAGGACAGGACTTTGTGCATATACCACACCCAACTGAAACACTGCCCTTTGGAGACTGTTAATCAATATGCACAAGTATTTAAAGAGCTCTCAACCTGCTAGGGTGCTAAATCTTTGTCCCATTGACTCATAACTGACTATTTGCCTTGCTTGTTGGAGTAACAAGTCATAATATATATTGATTCTTTGCCACAAGGGACCTAATGACCATGTATTGGCATGTAACTTTATCCCATTAAAAATTACCAGAAATGATCCAGTGTTGAAAACTGGTAAATGGCCTCTGCTTCATGAAAAATGATTTACATGACTAGTCAACACCTTTCCTGGATGCACTCGTGGCACCTTGAGTGTGCTGAGTGCCCGCAGAGTCTGTGGCAGATTCTTGCTGTTGACTGAGTGCCCACACAGTCTGTAGCAGATTCTTGCTGTTCACTGATTACCCACAGAGTCTGTGGCAGATTCTTGCTGTTGACTGAGTGCCCACACAGTCTGTAGTAGATTCTTGCTGTTGACTGAGTGCCCACAGTCTGTGGCAGATTCTTGGTGTTGACTGAATGCCCACACAGTCTGTGGCAGATTCTTGGTATTGACTGAATGCCCACAGAGTCTGTGGCAGATTCTTGGTGTTGACTGAGTGCTCACAGAGTCTGTGGCAGATTCTTGCTGTTGAATGAATGCCCACAGAGTCTGTGGCAGATTCTTGCTGCATCATGTCTTCAAGTTCCAGCATGTCCAGGATGCCTTGGGCTGCATATTTTTAAAGCTTTCCTGGACTGAAGAATTATTAGTCAAAAGCTTCCCTGAGTGTGGTTTAAGTGCATTGCACACAAGGAAATCTGTTGACCTGAAGCACTCTACACTGGTAAGTTTCATCTACAATTCTCCTTCAAAATGTTTTCCGTTAACCACAGAGTTAAGTGAAAGCATGGCCAGAAAGAAAGCAGACCTGTTACATCCTGCCTCTTTTAGACACATGAATGGGACAGGAGTGATAGCCACGCGTTACAGCAGAGTCTTTAATTTCATGAACCTTTGCCTCAAATCTTTTGGTAGGAGGGAGGAATAGAATTAAATGTGTGCATATTTTTAATAATTTTAGGCTTAAGAATAAAGGTAGGAGGGAACAAAGCATTCTTGACATACTGGTCATTGCTTTGCACAAACTATATCAACTGAACACCCTGTAAAGCATCCAGTATATTTTACATTAAACCTGTCCCATGCACCTGCATGTCTTTATAGTATGCTTTCAGACCTTGTCATGGTGCAAGCTGGCAAAAGATGGAACAAAAACTGTCATATGAAACATACAAATTTTATTTGCAGAAATTTTAAAGATTATATGCTCTATCTGTGACAGTCGGTGGAAATGAAAAAAGAAAGATTTACTGCATTTTTTTTTTTTTTGACTGATTTGGGCAAATATGGAGTCAGCAGAGTTTGTGAAACAAAATATAAAATAACTCTGGCCTTGTTATTCTGTTGTTTAAGAAAACCTTTCCTCCTACCATCTGTTTTGTTCAACTTAGTTCAAAATTGCTATGTTAAACTATTAGCTTCTGGTTTTACACCCTCAGTGGTCCACTCAAGGAGTTCAGTATGACAAGAGTGATGGATTCCAGTCAATCATTATAGCCCAGCCATTACCTCAGTAAGGAATAATTCCTATATTTCTCTTCATTTGACACCTCAAGCTGGTCAGTATACTCCAGGGGAAAATTGTGATGGCTTAAGGCACATCCATCTGTCTATCCTTGAAGGGGATCCCACTATTCTTGTTTGAGAATAGTTTTGATGGCATATTTTTGCTGTAATATCTGTCTGTCCTTGAAGGCGATCCCACTATTCTTGTTTGAGAATAGTTTTGATGGCATATTTTTGCTGTAATATCTGTCTGTCCTTGAAGGGGATCCCACTATTCTTGTTTGTGAATATTTTTGATGGAATTTTTTTGCTGTAATATTTGTGCTTTCCCAAAGCAGAATCTTATTTTGGTAAGTACCTGCAGGAGCAGCAGTGTAACATTTCTATGGCTGCAAAGCACCTTGCACATGCATCAATGTACTCTTTGGGAACATCTGGCTGCACAATTAGTAAATGAATTGTGTCATATCCCAGGCATTTTAGCTGATTGAAGCCAATTTGCAACTTGTCAGGCACATGTGGTGTCCTAGTGGTGGCACTGTGCTAGTCACTGATGCAAGTCTTTTTTCTCTATATGGTACTGTTAATTAAATTTTACCATTCATGAATAAGTTACTTTCTGCAATTCATTTTCAACTAAAAGGAGAGCGCAGCAGGGTTAAACAGGCTGAGTCTGAACTTTCAAATTCTGTCAAAAGTGTCACCATAAATACATTATATCATTTCCTACAAATGTATTATTTTGTAGCTGCTGTAAGCCTTTGAAGCATAGGCAAGAATTTTAACTTGGAATTGAATTATTTAACTCTTTTAGTGCCAAATTTTGGACTGAGTCAACATCAGAAAACAAAAAGGTTGAATCCAAGTTTCTTCAAGGTTCTTTGAAAAAGAGAACCTGATTTGGTACAATTACTGTATAAACATAGGACAACAAACAACCAGGACAGTGGCAGAAAATGAATCAGTAGTTTTTTAGCTTGCCAAAATGTACAGTTGTGGTAGTTTTTATGCATATTGATAGTTTTGTGATAGAATCTTTACAAGCACCCTCAAAAGAGCACTGAACCAGATGCTCATCCTTAACGTAGGATCAGATAAAATTCTTTGTGAATACGGCCACTGGTGCACTTCGCACGCAATGTGTGTAAAGTGCACTCAGGATAGCTGTTGAGCTAGACCAGACTTTAGCCTAGACCAGCTGTCTTATTAGTCTAGGCTTGCTGGTACTTAAATGAAACAGTCCCTTCACGAGGAATCTAAATCTTGAATCACTGTAAAGATTGAGATGGCACAACATGTGACTGGCACTGAAAGAGCCTTTTCTTGACTTTCAGAGAAAAAAATAATATGAGAGAAGTTGGTGGCCAGGATTATCAGAAGGTCAAAGGTTAAATGTGTGTGATCCAGGCAGAATTTTATGATACATTTCAGTTCAACATTTAAAGAATTGGAAAGAATCAAGTCAGCTGCAAACTGCTTAAAACAGGCTTGTGCATTGTAACAGGGTCTATTATTTCTGACATGGAGACTTGTGTTTGACAAGCTTGGCTCAAATTCCAGGCATTACGTGAAACTACCTTGCAGTAACACCATTAAGCCAGTGTCTTGCTTGGATTGGTCTCTGTTGATTGGGTTGTTGCCTCACAAAGGTATTCTGGGGTCAATTATTTTAACCCTTTCCTTCTTGAACTTGGCAAAGACTCTTGAAGGTAAAATTGGTTTCAATTATTTTTATGAATACTGGTGTAAGTGAGAAATTGTCTAGATGAGAATTTTAGATGAGTCTTACTGTAATAACAGTCAACAACTTTCTTTGGAGTGGGTTTGGTCATCCCAAGGAAAAATGTTGACTCAGTTATAATTCTGGAGGAAAGGGGTTAATCACATTGGTGGCTGAAATAATGAGGAAAGGTTAACTACACCACATGAAATTCCTACTGGTTCTCCAGTACTCAAATAATGTTGAATCCAATTATAGACCTGTGGCTGGGTATGGCAAGGCTGTCCTTATACCTGTGTGTGCTGCGACATCATGACATTACACGACAGCTTTCTTGGCAAATTTCACATATTTTGACATCTCTAACATTGTGTAAAACTTAATGCTCCCAACCCATCAAAACATGGATTGCCTTCTGATGTACCATGAACATTTTAAAAGATCAATATTTTATTGATCTGCAATAATGAATGTGATTAGTACGGTTGGTTGCTGGGCATCAAGCGTGTGACTGTGTGTATTATAATGGCAGTAAGTAGTTGTGGTTTGACTACAACAGACTTGCATACACAGCAATGTAGCCATCTAGCACTGCACACACATCACATTGGTGTATTGAGTTGCAAGGTTGTTAGGCCTTATTGTGTACTTCCGTCACTAGCCATAGTAAGGTGCTGGTTTGAAGCTATATATTGCTTTTTAATCTGTTAGTCATGTTAATGTCACTGAAGACTATGGTGAAGCCCATGTAGTAAGTGATAAGTGAAGTCTTTGGACCAGTGAAAGCATGTCAGATTTGCTCAAAGGTAATGGCCTCAAGTAAAATGGATGGAACCCTTTCTGGGGGGTGGGGGTGGGGAATGACCGGCCATGCTCCTGAATTTAGCTGTGGAAATTACACAGTAACTTGGGGGGGGGGGATTACCGGCTCATGTTCCTGAATTTAGCTGTGGAAATGCCACCGTAACTGGGGAGGGGGGAATGACCGGCCCATTCTCCCGAATTTAGCTGTGGAAATGCCACCATAACTTGGGGGGGGGGGGGGGGGATGACCGGACATGCTCCCAAATTTAGCTGTGGAAATTCCACCGTAACTTTGGGAGCGTTGACAGGTTTTACCTGTTACCAAACTGCAACTGCCCGCCTTACAAGGCAGGCCGTCAAAGTCAGGTATTAGGTAATGCCAGGTCAATCCCCCCAAGTGATTTGTTCATCTGACTTCATCATTTTCTTCTGAGAAAAATAAACTGACACCTCTGACTTAGCTACCTGCACTGGTGAATGATTATTTATTAAATTAAGATTTCTAGATAATTGACAAATTAAGGTCGAATTTGTGTTGAGATTTGCTACTTGTCTACGTGTATGCTTGGAGGAATAATAACAAAAATGACAACAAATGGCAGTACTATATTTTTGTTGTAATGTTTAATTTGTTAAATTATCAAATCATCTTTCTTCTCCGATTTCTTTTGTGATTGATTTATAATTCCATTTTTAATTTAATTAAAAAATCAGTTGGCTGCTTTATTGGAAATTTTCACATTCAAGTGAATGTTACAGTGGCAGAAAGGTCAACATTCAACATTCTACAAGAAGTTGTCATATCATTGATAATAGTTTCCCTATAGAGATGTAATAGCCTGCACTCTTGCAGGTCAGTCATCAAACTTAATCAGTTCGACTGAAATTTAGGTACCTATCGCGATGCATATCGTATCATGGAGCAAAATTAATATCAAGATACAGTGGTCCCCCTCTTATAAGGCAACCCCAAATGCACCAGAAATGTGGCCTTATAAGAGGGGTGGCCACTCTTGAGGGGGAGTATATTATGGAAATCTCATACTGCTGCATGGAGAAGTGGCCTTTCTAGAGGGGGTGGCCTCTCTTAAGGGGGGCCTTATAAGAGGGGGACCACTGTACGTATCATAATGTGAACGAAGTGTATCTTCTCAGCCTTACTTTGTTCAAACAGTGTTTCAATTCATGGAATTTTTATTTTCAAAAAGAGACAGAGAGAAAAAGAAAAGGATGTACATTGACAATGAAACAAATTTGCATTAAAGTAGGGGCCATTTGTTTTCTGAAGGTTGATTGATGAAGCTGAAATTCCCAGTCCTGGAGTAGGCAGAGAAATGCACAGCTTTCAATTACCTGGGGCCTTGTTTGTGGTGCACTTGTAATTCATAAGACTTAACCCTACAGTAAAAATATTAACTCATTCCACCCTGATGACGCTTTTTCCCGCTAATATCTAAATGTCGTCTGCTAATTGTATTTTACTAATTTAGGGATTATTTTTCAATATTTTGGATGAAACTTGCATGGAAGATCATTCCAAATTATATGCCCATGGTCAACAGCTTTCCTTGGCGCGCTCTGGGCGCATTGCGCCCAGAGCGCGCCAAGGAAAGCTGTTGACTCAGTCTTCTATCAGGGTGGAATGAGTTAATATAATCACATAATATGAGAAAAATAGGATTGTACAGAGTAGTGGAAACAGAAACCTGGGTTTTGTTGTTGTACAGTGTAGACCAGCACAATATGTGTATGGCATGTACTTCATGGGCATTCATTCTAGAGAATGATCGATTGCAATTTCTGTATTCATCTTAATAAGCCCACAGTGCGCTATGAAAAAATTTCATCTACAAAAGCTGAAAAAAAATGTAGATTCTAAGTGTGATAATAAATTCTACTACTTGCTTGAAAACTATGGGATATTTTGACATGTCCTTTCTTTGAAAAAAAATGTGGGGGTGTGCTTATTAAGATGAATACGGTAGTTATATTTTGCTGAGTTTTATTTTAGTCATGAATCCAAAATGTTAGACTTTATATATTTTTCAAATAACTTGTGATTTCCATGTGCATTGCACTGTCTATATGTATATGTTTAAAACAATAAATCAAATTGCTTTCGCTGTGATCTATTATTTTGGGACATACATGTGTACAGCACAGCAAATTCATATTGGGTATGTATCTTATTATCAGACATACACATTTCCTTAAATGGACACTTCCCAGGACACCTTAAATACATTTTGTTGGATGCAATTCTTAATCCAACAATCTAATAACCCTATGTCATAATTTCACAATGGTGTAATTTGAATGGGTTTTTTTCCTTAAAAAAAATAAGTAATATAAATTTATGGCAAAATAAAGGCCCGTCATATGAATGTGAGTACAGTGATATATTATGTGTATGTGTGTGTGTGTGTGTGTGTATATATATTTATCTCATGTTTGGGTCTATTTTAGTACTATAACAGGCTTGTATAAATACCGTATCATAGGCCTAAAAGCTACAGTGCCGCGATATGATGTATTTGTACTCTTCCGGTGGTATCGGCACTCTTCCGGTGGTCCATGTATCAGTACTCTTCCGGTTTCATTGGTAATTGTGTTGATCAGGAGTAAACCTTTCTGAAAATGTCGTTCTTATTTTTGCTTTGTGTATTGAAATGTACAAATCGACCCAAACATGAGATAAAAATTTTATAGCATGCTTTGTAGACGATATGAAGTAATCAACTCGTACTGGATACCATATAGCAGAACTTGTTCGCTTCACTCACTCGTTTTGCTATATGGCATCCAGTGCTCGTTGATATACTTCATATTGTCAACAAAGCATGCTATAATCTATAATATACTTTAATACATGCATACAGTAGTACCTGCAATGGCCAACCACCGAGGTGGGCGGTCACCTGGTGTTACCGGTCACATTTGCAATGTTAAATGACTTGTGGTGACCTGTCACCTGCCAAATACGGTCAGTGGTCAGTCAAAATCAAGTTTTTGCAGTCAGCGGTCAGTCAAAACCAGGCTTTCTGCAGTCAGCGGTCAGGCAAAAACCAAGCTTTTTGTGCTCATTACAAAATACAAAACATCAGTGGTCACAGTGGTAAACAGCCACTCTAATAATTTGTGGTCACTTCAAATGGAAACAAAGGAAGATTTAACAATACCTGCATGCAGACATCCGATAAATTTTCTATGCTGGAAGCATGAATTTACATAACTTTGAAATGGCTATAAGATCTAGTATAAACCCAAGTAATATCACTCACCATCTGGCATATGTTCTAAAAAGGTCTTTAGATTAATATTAGGAGGAGATTTGTGCTTGGAAATTTCAACTTTATTGCTTTAACTTTGCAAATGTTTACTCGCAACAGCGAGGATGCCTCCATGTTGCGTGATGCATTGTGGGAGTTCTTTCATTTTTTTTTTTCATTGGGACCCCTTATGGAAATTACCTATGTTCGTAAACATGACAACATGGTTTTGTGTAGTGATCGCAATGAAACATGAGCGTATTTTCAGGTACAAATAATGATGGAATCTGTTGATTTATACTGCCAAAGTGGCTGGTTGTCACCTTTTTTACAATGGTTTTTAAAATTTAAACCGCTAACTAAATTGAATACACTCAGGCTGATCATCCTAATTTTTTTTTTGCAATGACAATGTCGCAAGGGCATTTCTCTGGGGTCTGCTGTTGACAAATTATCGACTATCTCATCCCAATTAAATTTTATTACCACTTCCCTTTGCCTCATCGTGTATAGAGTAACGTACCACAACATTTGTCCCTAGAGGTGTTTGTGTGTCAGACCTGTTTACTTCTGATTTCTCCATAGTTTTATACAGAATTTGAATGCAAAATATGCTCCACGGATCATCTGTCAATTTCAACGTCTATGGTTGCGGCAAAATTTAAGATGTAATTTTCATAACTCTGTATTTTTGGGCCAGTATTTTCCATAGAAGCATGGTGTTGTTCATTCAGCCTGAGGACTGGGGATTTAACAAGCCCTGTGACAGGCCAGTCAGTGATGATGCTTTAGAAGTTGTTGCAACTCGTTGACAGCTGAGCGGATTAGCACTTCATTTGAAGTCCAGTCAAAGACAGGCCCCAGTTGGCCATATTTGCATACCTGTAGCGACCGGTCACCTGCTGTATGTGGTCACCTTTGCTTGGCAGAAGGGGTGACTGCATACAGCAGGTAACACTGTATATATAGATATACAGTACATGATTTGTGTGCCACGCCTCCCCCAAGCTCTCTCATTTCCATCTCATATTCCAGCCTAGCCATATCTATGCTGAGTTGAAGCTCTGAAACCCTTTGTCTAGTACCTGGCCATATGTACTACTGGTACTATATTAGTATACTGCAGCCATATGTGCTACTGGTACTATATTGGTATACTCTAGCCATATGTACTACTGGTACTATGTTAGTATACTCTAGCCTTATAATTATGTATTACTGATACTATATTAGTATACTCTAGCCATATGTACTACTGGTACTGTATTGGTATACTCTAGCCACTGAAACCATGTTTCTGCTACCTGGCCAGATGTACTACTGCCTAGTACTGGTACTTCTTGTATATTAGTATACTCTAGCCATATGTACCACTGGTACTGTATTGGTATACTCTAGCCAATGACACCATGTGTCTCCATGGTACCTGGCCATATGTTCTATATAGAACATATGGCCAGGTACATACATGTAGCTCACTAGAAAAAAAGTTGAAGGTGGTTATTGTGACCTTTTAACATGTACATGTGTTATTGCATGATTAAATGATCAAATTTTGTTTCTTTGCATTTAAATTAAGATAAATAGGATCATTATCTTGCAACTGGCTACATCTTTACCAATGAGATTAGCAAGTTATGTGATACACATGTACATTATGACATAGAAAGTAGAGTATAGTATCACTGGTGAGATACCTCCATATGACAAGTAACTAGTAGGTCTTGTAAGTCGGCTCAACATTTTATACAATCAAGATGATGATAAGGAATACAGTGTTTGAGTAACAGCCTCTGGTTCTAGGTTTGGGTGGCTATGTTTAAATCTACAAAATAGATATTTTGTGTTTGTCCATGCCATGGGGTTACACAAATTCTGTTTCAAATGAAACCTGAATCAGTCATCATTAAAAACATCTGCAGTTTTTGTGTCACTTTCAATTTCAGAAGGCCTGACACAATCTGGAGTCCAAGTTCTTCCAGCCAGTTTTGGTTTGCACATGTAACTATTAACGGCTGTACAGTTTGCACATGTTATGAAACCATTAAGAACTGTAGAGTTTGCACATGTGTTCTATGATTAGATAATATTGCGATCAACAGTTGTTTCAGTGTGTCAAAGGTAGCTTTTGTAGGAAAACAACTTTCCAACAAAAGCCCTTTCCTCCAGTCATGAGGCTGATGACATGACCAGAATGAATGAGACGTACATTATGGTGTCAGGTCATGACCCTTGCCTTCCTGTTCAGTGAGATTACTCTAATTATGCCCTCTCCTACCATAGGAGGGGCATAAAGTGGTCCCTCCTTTGAAAGACCACTCCATTGGGAGACCACCCTCCTTTGAAGGACCACAATTGTTAGGTCTTCAGTACTTTTTATGTTATTTATACCTCCTTTCAGAGACCACCTGCTTTATGTGACCACCTTTTGGGTAGCACAAGGGGTGGTCTCTCAAAGGAGGAACCACTGTATAGTAACTGCTTTTTCCGTGTCTGACCATGATCTGTCTGCTTTTCGTGTCCGGGCTATAATTCATTGTTCTTCAACTTAGATTAATGAAACTTTACACCCAGTTGCATCTGAACATAAGGGTATATCATGTACCAAAAGTAGGTCACTACTCACTGGGTCCAGTATCTGGGTCACAGTGACATATCCTTATAAAATCATGCCCGGGCTATAATTCCTTTACTATTTAATATAGTTTCATGAAACTTCACACACACATATGTTGTTGACCTAATGGTGTGTCATAAAACAAAAGTAGGTCACTAGGTCAAGTATCTGGGTCACAGTGATACAATCATGTAAAACTATATTACACTTCATGTGGGGGCTATAATTCTGTTGTCCTCCAATTCACATTAATGAAACTTTACACACAGGTGCATCTAAACATAAGGGTGTGTCTTGAACCAAAAGTAGGTCGCTCGGTCAAGTACCTCAGTCGCAGTGACATATCTTGGTAAAACTGTATCCATGCTATTATTCCTTTGCATATTAAACTTTGTTTCATGAAACTTGACCTGCGCATATCTTGACCTAAAGGTATGTCATGAAACAAAAGTAAGTCACTAGGTCAAGTATCTTGGGTCTCCACTGTTAGTTTCCCGGTTATAATTTGCTTGTCCTTCGACTTAGATCAATGAAACTTTACACACAGGTGCATCTGGCTATAAGAGTGTGTCATGTACCAAAAGTAGGTCATTAGGTCAAGTATCTTGGTGACAGTAACATTCTTGTAAAATTGTGTCTTAGTGAAACTTTTCAGAGAGATGCATCTTCACATAATGGTGTGTCATGTACCAAAAGTAGGTCACTAGGTCAAGTATCTGGTCAGAGTGAAGTATCCTTACAAAATCGTATCCGGGCTATAATTCCTTTACTATGTAATTTAGTTTTATGAAACTCCACACATACATATATGTTGACGTAAAGGTGTGTCATGAAAAAGTAGGTCAGTAGGTCAAGTATCTGGGTCACAGTGATACAATCATTTAAACCTACATTACACTTCATGCCCAGGCTGTAATTCTATTGTCCTTCGACTTACAAACAGGAAAAATTTTTCACACCTGTATATCTGGACACAAGAGTGTGTCATACATAAAAGTCAGTCACTAGGTCAAGCATCTGGGTCACAGTGATAGCCTTTTTTATTGACTACTGTCATTCCAAAATAAAACCTGTGATTATCAAGGTTATAAATAAGGCGAGGGGGGCATATGGATCCAGCAATCTCTGATTGCCTCTTAATTACTTCTAGGATTCACCATCACAGTTTGATTTCTAATTATTTCTAGGATTCATAGTCACAATGAGATTTCTCTAATTACTTCTAGGATCCTCAGTTACTATGATGTTTCTCAAAATTACTTCTAAGATTCACATTTACAAGAGATCTGGATTCACATCTTTCTGATATCTTATGTGGTTTAGAGGAGTATACATGTATGTTTGTCAGAGAAAACTGCAGTGAAATACACGTTTAGCATGTGGTAGAACTGCAAGACTCTGTGTATCATCAGGAAAGGAAAAAAATGTATGTAATATATTGTTAGGAACCATATAAATTGGTCTGTGAAATGAAAAGTGTATGCTCTGGTTAAATGTCACTGGTACTTGATGGGTCTGGCTGAGACACTTGAAGTATCTGTTTACCTGTATGTCATATGTCTGGCTTCATGATGAACACATTAGACACGACTTGTTACCAGGTTTGTGTACCACGTTTCTGTGCTTGATCTGAGTCCGTGTAAGTGACAAGAATGGAAGGTGAATAGTTTGGACTCTTCTTGATAAGGGTAGGAACTTTGATCCCCTGTCATTTGCCAGATTATAAGAAATCAAACAGATATGGTATCTTGAATATATGTAATGATCTTGCAGCTTTTCAGTCAACTGCAAGCAATATGATTTGGCTTACTTTGTCCAAATACCCATCTAACTAGTAACTACCCTCCCTTTCCCAAGTTCCATGGCTAAGTACCATCTCTTTTCCTCTGTCATGGCATGTGTGTCTTCCTTTAAATCTCCTTATATTGCTCTGTACACTCTATCCACTGAACACACTGCAAACAGACATGTAAGTGCCTCATGTCTTCCTTCACGAGAGTGTTGTGATCCTGCACTGTAGATTGAGATGTTGAGTGGGTAAACTTGCTTCCTCCCACAGCACAATTGGTCTCCAATTGCTGCGCTAGTGACCCCTGCCTGCTACATTCAGTACTAGGTAAATCCAGACAAGAAATATGTATATTTTTAGTGGCAAAGTTAATTGGGGTATTTTGGACCAAGGAGGTGAAGCATATAACAGGCCATCATCACAGGTGACCTAGTTTTATAATGATATGTGGTCTTGTCTTTGATTATAACCCAAGGGTGCTCTATGATTGGTTGTCATTACAGATTTCTATTGGTCAGCAGAATGCAGGGAAGAGATTTGGGATAGTGAACAGCTTTGTTGGGTACTTACATGGTAATGCCAGCAGTCACCAAAATAACCAGTTGCTACTAAAAATTTTCCAAAATTTATTTTATTATGTAAAAATATAAGGGTAATGTCTTTGTAGGTCTTTTCTTTAAAAGTTGGAATTTTGGCTTCTAATTTAAAATCCTAGCACTAATCTCTCGAGGGTTATGTCTTAGTCTTTAAGTAAAGGTGTTTTCCGTAACCTTATTTCATTGATTAATTATAGAGAAATAGATCATCTGTGTTGTGTGAAGAGTTCAAAAGAAAGGGGTATAGAATTCAGATGGTAGATACACTTCACCCTTTTTTCAGAGGAAAAGAACTAGGCTTTGTGTGGGAAGCAACCGGTCCTGTGTATAAGTTGGTAAAAATATTGCCATGTAATTGAGACAGAATGGATGGTGCATGGAGACTATTTTCTAAAATGTCAGCAAAAGAAGTATGCCACAAGTCAGTGTTGGGACTACATATATGTGTACCAGATATGAAGTTAATATTAGACAATATTTACCAGGTACTAAGTCAATGTTGGGCTATGTGTACCAGGTGTTTAGTCAATACATTTATTAGACAATGTTCACCAGGTGCTAAGTCTACGTTGGGCGTTGTGTACTAGGTGTTAATTCAATATTAAACCATGCTTAACATGTGCGAAGTCAATATTAAACAATGTTTACCAAGTAGACATTTAGAGTGTCAGCTTATTTACAGCAAAATACAAAATTGTATAGTCCACAGAAATGCATTACTTAGGACAAAATATATTTATGGTCTGTTACAAAAGTTTAATATTTATGCTGTCATTAGAACAGTCCTGAGCATGAGGGACATTCAGGGCAGGATGTGAGGCCAGCCTTAAAAATATTCTTGTTTCCAGTAACACAAATTTTGTGAAGTCAAAGAGTAGGGAGGAAATATTTTTTTTTACACTCCTGATAAAACACAGGAGGGAGGGAGGAATTTTTTTTTTTTTTAGCCTGCTGACAAAAACCATGAGGGACACTCGGCATTATTTTTTTCTCGCAGTGTTCACATTCAACCTCCTGTGGGTAAAGATTTGGGTACATTTACAGTATCCATCATTCCATGTCTTTGGAGACCAAGGGCAGATCTCTTGTTAGAGCATGGAGGAATAAACTAGAGTTTATTCCTCCATGGTTAGAGTAAAGAAACATGGACAAGACAGCAAAATGTTGTCAAATGTGGTCTCTTGAGACGGGCCAGCCGCCATTATAGTAGAAATCACCAGACATTAAAATTCAGCATTAGAAACTAATATACAACTGCACTATTTAATTTTTCTAATTTCATGAAAGTTGAACATCAGAGACATTGTCAAACTCGCCGTCTTCAAGACCGTCACTGCCATCACCGGGCCAAAACTGTTGGAGTATCTGTTTGAATGTAGAAGCTCTATTCACTCTAATTAGCTTGTTTCTCAGTTTACATTTGGTAGTTCTGCTGTTTTCTATGACCGTCATCACGGCCATGGAGAAAACAGTTGTTGCGGGCGTTGCGTATTCTTGCATTGCCGCCATTTTCCCACGTTTTCTGGGACAGGGGATCATTCGTTAAATATTTCAAGTTCGCATTTTCATCAATAGATGGCGCGGACAACCGCATCAATATTTTTTTTTTTTGGCTTGCATGGAAATTACAACCGCACTTTTTGGTACCGTTTTCAGCCCATACGGCCGCGTTACCGGTAACAAGAATATTGTTAAGGCTGGCCTGATTGTGGTTTGTCAGAATTGCTTGATCTCACTGGCAAGTAGCAACATGTGCAGAGGAGCTTTCATACACAACATCTGGTTATATTTTAATGAGTGGATAAATCAGGTGTCTGGGCTTTGAGTGTCTGTTCAGTACTCGCTGTGTTTGTAAGTCTACAGTTTTATAGACAGCCATAGAAATGGTTACAGATTACAGCTTTAGGGGTTTCATGAATAGACTACTGAACTGTGTGCGGTGAGTTCCCCGCAGGGACTGACTGCAGGTATCCCAGAAATGAGACAATAAATGTAGTTGTAAAAGGGATTCTGGGATTTCTAATGTCTAAATTATTGAATATTGTGATCATTAGATAATGATTTTAACTGCTTCAGTGTGACATTGGGACTGGAGTACGAAGTCACATCATGTATCTTGGGCTGGTCTGCTCAGGTCCCAGTTCTTCAAGAATATTTGCCAAGTGAGTAGTTACTCAGAATTAACCTTCTGGAGTTTTAATTGACTCAAGAGTGACTGTGTGGCCAATCAAGATTCATCTGTTTTCATTTCAATGACAGTTTATCTGCTTGTAGAGTTTAAAACACAAAGAATATTTTTTTGTTGACTTTAGGATTTGCAGTGTCCAGTATCGCTCACAGGTTCTGGCAGTTTGTCAGTGTGAACAATTGCTAGGTGATGGGAAAAGTGGTGTGAGTGCGAAAACAGTTAAAGATGAATATACAGTAGTCCCTGCTTTGAAAGACCACTCCTTTGGGAGACCACCTCCTTTGAGAGACCACAGTTGTCAGGTCTTTCTGTAGTACTTTTCATGTTATTTATACCTCCTTTGAGGGACCACCTGCTTTATGTGACCGCCTTTTGGGTGGCACTAGGGGAGGTCTCTCAAAGGAGGGACTACTGTACTTCATATTGATCAACATCCTTTTTGTTATTGATTGTGGTGAGTGGGTGGTTCGTATGGCGTCTGTTTCCTCCTTTTGATGGCAAGATGCCTGCTGCCACACTTTGTATGGAAGAGATCCTGGCGCAGAATGCTGGGGGCTAGCTATTTACAGCCAGTGCCATCAGCGTCTTTTCCTTTGTCAACTTACACTCGCACTGGTCTAATTCTCAAGACATTTCATCTAGTTTAGTGCGTAACTGTCACGCAAAAAGTCGGTAAGGGGACTCCCATGTCACTGTCTTTTCTTGGCAATTATTTGGGCCATGTACATACTGCAGTTCTTCAAATTGTGGTTTCTGTTTTTTGCAGCTTGGCCAAAATTGTAACAGCTGGGGTAAAATAGATTGGCATAATGGAACTTAATTCAATGAAAAATACAAAATTGTTATATATGACGGGGGCTGGGTGTGGCAACTGCAGTAAATGCCTCAGTGGCCTTTGTCAATTTGGAGGCCTGTTAATGTGTGTAAGTATAGAGATAGATCTTGCAAAGACCATATGTCCTGAGAGCTAGACCACTGTACTTTATAAAACCATCCTCTCAACATGTCCACAGGGGCTCCCAACTCTTACGGTTTTTGGAGAGAGAATTCATTTCTGACAAAAATGAGTTTTCTCATGTTCTCCTGAATAAAAACTGATGTCTGCCACATCAATACATGTAGAAGATGATACAAAGTAAGGATTCTCTGTGTTGATGATATGAATTAAAAGTGCACCATAGAGCCCAAATTCAACTCTTATTAATATTATGTTCTATCAAAAAAAGAAGAAAAGTCTCATTTTGCTTGTTTTCTGCCTGTTGCCAACCACAAGGGAGGATTGTCCCACTGGACCCTCTGTATATGTTGGGGCTTCTGTGTTCAGGATACTTATTGACTAGTTCTTTGTTAAGTCATTCTGGCTCAGGAATCTTACTGGCTAGCTATGTGTTAACTAATTTATTGACTAGTTCTCTGTTAACTCATGCAACATGAATGAGAACAACTGTCCTTCTTACTGGAATTACTAGGATAATTTCTGGTTCAGATTTCTCGTGAAAGTCCTTTCATTCAAGAACCAGCATGCTCAAGATAGAGTCAGTCGTCCAAGTCAATAGCTCACCTCCTCATGCTGTGGGTAAGCACCCAATAAAAGAGAGACAAAAAAATTCTAAGCATCCTGGGTGCTTAAAAGGGATGATACGGTAGTTGTGTTACAGTGGATTTGTACATGTAGTACATGCCAGTGTACGTCAATGTTGACCTGATTTACCTTACCGTTGTGCTGTCCTTCACTGGCTTGCATTCAGGACCCGTCAAATTTCAATGAAGGCAAGGATTGACATTGCAAAATTTGCCCTGCAGGGCCAGAATTTCGGTGAGAATCCGAGAATCCATTCTCGTAAAGATTCTCCTAAACTTGTCTTTCTTTAAAAAGAAAACTAATTGACAAAAACTTAAATAGCTTCTTGCAAAATTTGGCAAAATTCTGGCCCTGCCCTGTGTACAGCCCAACATTTTATTGCAATTAAAGTTGGTTTGAATGTGTGGACAAGTGTGTTAGAAGAGCAATCAAGTAAAATTTCAAAAGAACTTGCCGTGTGATAGAACAATAATGATAGAATGACTTTAGGTTGCATGCCCTGTTGGCACTTTCAGTAAAATAAGCTGGACAAACTAGAGATATGTAAGGACACATTTGCCTGGATTCTCTGTATCACCTCTGACCTGCTGTTATTTATAGATTCAGGTATAATGACACAGTGCATGGTGTAAGGATAATATGTCATCGTACATGATGGAGCAGTGAGAGTTACCTTGATGATAATGGGTTATCCCCATTTATAAATGGAGGATTTATTTACAAGTTCACCTTGATTAATTTATCACTTGTGACACTCCCAGGCAACTCCCTCTATCTCCACAAAACTCTGCAATTAGATGGATTTCAATATGAAATATGGACATGTGGAAAAGGCTCCTTTTCCTGGAAGAATGATGTTGTCATTGACAGAAATGTGTGAAGAGAACTAAAGTTGTGCATGGAGTTATTTAGACTTCAGTACAGTTGTGCATGGGGTTATGTAGACTTATTACATTTTTTTTTTCAATTATATGGACTTTATTGCATTTATGCTTGGAGTTTTGTAGACTTTCTTACAGTTGTGCATGGAGTTGTGAAGACTTGATCACAGTTGTACAATGTACATGGAGTTATGTAGACTTGATTACAGTTGTACATGGAGTAATGTAGACTTGATTATAGTTGTACAATGCACATGGAGTTATGCAGACTTGATTACAGTTGTACAATGCACATGGAGTTATGTAGACTTGATTACAGTTGTACAATGCACATGGAGTTATGTAGACTTGATTACAGTTGTACAATGCACATGGAGTTATGTAGACTTTATTTAAGTTGTGTGCAGTATGTAATAAGAAGGCTGTTGACTGCCCTGTGCTCCAGGCAGACCAGTCTGTCCTCTGGAGATGGGAAGCTGCTACTGCTTGAATAAAAGGACTTTTTCAGGAACCTGAATCTGCAGAATAAGTCAGTTTGACGAGCACAACATTTGTATTGAGTAGCATTGAAAGAATAGTGTATGTGCGTGAAATTCATGAGTGAACACGAAGAACAATAGAAAGTCCTGCAAACTTTGATAAATTTGAATAAAGTATGTATTCAACCATTGACTGGGCATTTCATAATTTAAGTATGTAAAGCACTAAGTGTGACTGAAAAACTTTTTTTTCAGCATTTTTCATACAAAGTGTATCCCTGGTTTCTGTGGGCAGTTTTTAGGGAAAATGTACATACATGTATTCCTAGTATATATCTTTGTAAAATACCCACACCCTTGCAGGACATCAGGCAAGACCATTGGGATGTGACTTGTGTATTCAGCTATTAACAGGCCAATTAAGCCGTTGTTCTTGTATACTCACACTTGTATGGGCTATTGAGGGAAGCCAACCATCAATGGGTCAATGTTCACAAAATAAACGAAATGCCTTTCTGTTTTGGTCCAGGACCAGACCCCTTCCGACCCCCCCCCCCCCCATCCCATCTACCATGGGCTTTAAATTGAAACATCAGTATGCCAGCCTAATATGACATATGACAAATTTGATGCCATACTATTCTGCAATATGAATATCTGACTCATAGCTGTGTATAAGAATGATATTGATGTTGAATTATTGTCAAATAAAAGTATTCTACTTTTTGAATAAAGAGACTCTCTGTTTATCTTTTGCTTTTTATTTTATTTGAAAAATAAAGAACATAAACATCAGGTTGTTCAACATAGAAATCACATTTTCTGTTTTTAAATTTGTAATCATGATATTTTGCTTGCATTGATATTGTGCCATGGAAAACCAAACAGGTAATTGACCTCATCTTTCCAGGACTGCTCCCAGATTAGTTCTTCATTGCACATCAGTGTTTTGATGCCTTCCCTAAACTTTATGCCATGCTTACCCTCTTGAGATAACATCAACTGAGAGTCAGCAAGCTTCCTCCAGGTGACGTGGACACTAAGTGGTCACGGACTTTGAAGCAGAAGACATCTATATACCAGGCCTAGCTGGTTTTATGGGAAAAGGGTTAAGGGAACCACTAAAATTATAGGTAGGATCTCAATGAGAGATTGATTGCTGACATCCATGGTTAGTTTGGATTTACAACTGGTCAAGTGGCCTGTGTGCTGTAGATTATACTTTCATACAACTTTGGCAGGTACTCCTGAGGGATATACTAATATTAGGGACATACATCATATTTTCCCTCTCAAGCTACCTAAGTGCCAGATCAAAGGTGTTCAAAGCAGAGATTCCAAATACAGTGGTACCTGCTCTAAAGACCGCCTCCAATTTAAGACTGCATGTCTTTTTAAGACCGCTCTTTCAAGACACTTTGCTATATTTTCTTGTTGAATATACCTTCAATTTAAGACCACCTGCAGTATGAGACCAATTTTTGTAGGCTGTAGAGGCGGTCTCAAATAGCAGGTACCACTGTAGTGTGACATAGAAAATGAAGGCTTGGCGACAAGGAGATTAAAGTGTTAAAAATGCTGGAACATGGACAACTCTGGCGAAAAAAGTAAGCAGCAATATGGTGGCTAAATAAACCGAGTTGTTTTGGACCAAAAAAGAAGAGACATGTCACTTAATTTGAAGACTTGGAGCCTCAGATGAAGTCAGTTTTGAAATTGGCTACACAAAGACAAATGTGTTGGTTGGTGGCTGTGTCTGATTGGAGATGGACCTGAGACATTAAGGTGTGTCACTTGGTAACACATCTGATGTGACCTATTGGTACGTGTGTGCGTTTGGGATACAGGGGGAGATTAAATCCTTCAGCCCCAGTGGAGGAGCCTCTGTATTTTCAGATGTATAAAAAACATGATTGAACTCAGTTCTTAAGCTTGCTGGTGATCAGAGGGACTGTTGAGAAAAGAATCAATATGACCCTAAAGATTACTTCTGTCATTGTGGAACTGTCTTGGTCAATGCCGGATACCAATACTGTACCATTGACATTTCAGCCTCAATCCACCGTTTCATTAAATATGAACATTCAAGATCCATCTATTTTATGGACATCAATGTGGTAGACCAGTGTTGTTGTTGGGCTGGGACACTTGGGATAGTAACCCTTGACACTCCGTGTGCTTATGTTCAGATAGCTGTACGCCTATTTCACTGACAGTCCCTGTCTGGCACATGTACATCAGAGATGCCAACTGTCCCTCATCATCAGGGACAAGCCCTGAAATTAGCTGAAAATTTGACCAATTTGTTGTGTGTGTCCCTCATCAAAATTGAGTATTTGCTGTAAGTTATATTCTTTGTTAATTATTATTTTGTATTCCTGATGGTTTTGCCTACTTTTCCCTGAAATGACACTTTGAATGTTGGCATCCCTGGTATATGTGTCCATCACAGCCTACCCAGGGCATGCAGCATCCCAGGATGACCCTAGCCACACAATTAAAGCACTGACTTTCAGCATTAACCCCTTAAAGTGCCAAATTTTGGACTGAGTCAACAGCTTTTCTTGGCACACATTGGGCACAATGCGCACCGAGAAAAGCTGTTGACCTGGGATATTCTCTCTGGAACTATAGGCATATTAGTACTTGAATGAAAGGTCTTTTTACGAGGAATACCAATCTGGGATTCTTATGATAATTCAGACTAGTTTGAGTTTAGTAAATTGGCTTAAGTCTGCTTGGCACTGAAGGAGTTAAACATGATCAATCCTTCCCTGGTTGAAGATACTCTAACATAATGATAATGGATACATGCACTGACAGGTTTTGCATGAAGGTTGGCAGAAACTGGCTTAAAAGACAACCCCCAGATGCCAAATGACGGTTTCTTAACACAAATGGTCTGCTATAGGACATGTAAATAACATGAAAAGTATATGTATGAAACAAGTACACTGAAAAGGTGATTTTGTTTTTTCAAAACAAATGGCCTCGGAGTCTGTGAAAACACAGAGCACTGTACTAGGATGTTTCATTGTCTGACTTCCTTTATGGTTCATTTGGAAGAAAAAACTTGTGACAGAGAGTGAAGTGTAGAAAACCATTATACCATATCATTTGTTCTTAAAAAAAGAAAAAGAGTTGACTTCAGTGGAGTGATAGGAGAGTGTACCATTATCAGCATGATAGTTGACAGGAAATTTTTTACAAAGTATATGTGTGTATTGCATTTTGGTGAATCGGCAGTGTTACTGAAAAGAATTAGGGCTTAACATAGTGTGGGACAAATAGTACACAGTACATGCATTCGCATTGTGTTTGTTATTTTGCAGTGTTATGAATATCTCCTACAATTTTTTTTACTTTAAAGTTCTACAGATGGGGGATTCTGTGACAAATAAAATAAAACCTTGTCCCCTAGCCCCCAGGGCAGCAAAAATATGATTTAACTGATTTTGTGGGTCCGCTCTGTCCCTATATTGAATTACCTCAACGTTATGAGTTGCAGAATGCAGATACAGCTTGAGTTCATTGTGTGTAAATGTTTTTTGTTTATTCCAAGCAGACCAGGCCAGGGCAATGCTTTAATTGGTACATAAAACAAACAAACAGTTGTGATCGCCAGGTTACAAACAAGTGCCCACAACCTGAATTTACTGAAGTGGGAAGACACAAGAAAATTGCACTAAATCAGACCCAAAAATGTATGAAGTGCAACACTGGCCAAATAGAAGATGCTTGCATTTTATCCTAGACTGCAAGAAATTTGAAAAAAAAAAAAAAAAAAAAAAATTAGAGAAAGTCTGCTGAAACAGTTCTGTGATTATACTGCTTGTTTTAGCATTATGTCAAGGGTACAAAAGATCATTTGTTACGTTTAATTCTGAAACAGATATGGGTAGAAACACCTCATTGATCATGTTGATGGAGGATGACACTACCCTTTGTGATGATACATGTATTATAAGTTACATATATATTCAATTGATGTCTGCCACCAAAGCCCAAAATTTAGATTAATTAGCACTTGCAAACTGGTATGCATATTGAAATGTTGCTGCCTTTTCAGACAGTATAAGGTGGTAGGTACTGGCATATAAGACCTTGGGTCTGGGAAGGGGAGGGTGCAGAGGGAGGGTTCAGTGTCAGTGACTGATTGGGGGTTGGTCAGGGATGCTGTCCTGGTAGTCCATGGGGAAGTATCCTGAAACAATGGCTTTCCTCAACACGTGATCCTTAAACACACAAGTCAGGCCTACTGGTCCTGCCTCAAGTCCTGCAAGGGGTGGGGTATTTTACAAAGAAATGTAATGAATCCACAGAAAAGTTCCAACAAAATTGGTCATATAAATCAAATAATGATTCCTGTTGAAAATATAAAAGAGAAAGTTTTTCTTAAGCTTATTGTCACACATACCCGGTAACTGAAATTCCACTTGTTCAAACAACTGTGTGATATACATTTACATTTTATTCAAGTTTGGCAAAGCTTGCAGAACCTCTTATTGATCTCTGTGTTCACTGAAGCTTATCTCACACATATGGTGTTGTAAATCCATGTTTTGTGATCTGCGTGCTGCCCTTGCACATGGAGGGTGTCCACAGATCCCAGGTACAAATGGCACACACAGATCCCAGTTACAAATGGCATGCACTAGCTGTCACTTGTTCTGGCATGGTTTCCATACATCCCTGTCACAAAATAATGGCATGCACTGTCATTTCCTGTAATTTGTGCATGCAGAATACAAAAAGCTGCCGATAACTGGAGTGTGGCTAGGGCTAGAAACTCGTTCCATAGTGTCATCTTCCCACATATTTTCCTCTCAAAATGCTGACTGTCCACCTGAGGGGCAGTATTCACAAAGAGTTTAATCAGATCCTGAATTTAATAATAAAATGAAAGTCAATGTGCCTTTGGGTCTTGAACTAATGAATCATTGGCCTAATAGTTGATCTTAACTTGCAGGATTAATTAATCTATGTTCTCAACTGTAATATGAACTTTGGGATTAAAGTTTCCATTTTATTAAACCAATTTTGATTTAATCCAGATTTTAATCCTGGATCAAAAATTATAAATACTGATCAGCTAAGATTGATTTGATAAAATGAACCTCTAAATCCCAAAGTTTATATTGTAGCCAAGAGCATATATTGGCTAATCCTCCAAGTTTTGATCAAACATTGAGCCAAGGATTTAGTAGATTAAGTAGCCCAAACCACATTGATCATATTTGTAGGATTAAAGTTAGGATCAGATAAAATTATTTGTGAATATGGCCACAGGAACAGTATGCTGCCCTACCCTTGACCTTCCTTCATCGCTGGAAAAATAGCAATAAAAAAAATGTGCTTATTGTGTGCCAAAGCAGGCAATTCTGTAGCATGGGTGTTAAATTACAAGAAATATCCAATACTGAACTGTAGTTTGAACCACAGACTGCAGCAACCAGAGGCGGCGCCATTAATGTGGAAGCTGTCTACAGGAACTGCTGTATGCTCTGTATGGCAGGGTCCTCTGCTTGCCTTCTACAGGAAATAGATTTTGCTCCACTGTCAATGTAGGAACACTGGTTTCCATCAGTGCACTGGGATGTGTAGTAAACAAAGAGGTGATGATAGGGAAGATAATTTGATTTACTATGCCTCACAAAAGAGAGTGATTCCCAGTGTGGATAATATGGAAAAGCATTTGACCCTGTCTGTGTGTGACGTATCGAAGTTTATTGATTTGGAAAGTTACGTAAGACAGACACACGCACACACTTTCTGTCTCCGCCTTCTGTCTCTCAGAAAAAACAAGTCAGGACCATCCTACTTGTTCATACGACATCTGTTGTCCCACCCAGCACTGGAGCACAACATAAATTCAAACGTCCCATATGTGCATAAAAAATTCATGAAAATTATCTTGTAAATTTTGTGATGAGGCTTTATTACATGTCTATGCCATTATCATGTAGTAATATTCTAGTAACTTGTGTGTGTGTCTGTGTACGTGCACACATGCCTGTATGTGTCTGTTTGTGTGTGTGTGTGTGCATTCACATGTGTGTGTCTGTGTGTGTGCATACATACATACACATTTTACGAAAATTTTCTTTTAGGTCAACTGACTTGTCAGTCAGCTAAGCTTATCTTCAGGAACTAAGGTCTTCCCTCATGGTCAACTGTCTGTTTGCCCTACCCTATGAACTATGCACCTGTGGTACATCCATATTACAAAATCACATTCAATATTTACCATGATTTTTGAAAAAAAAAAAACAGCCTGTGGGAAAGATTTCTCCAAGACTAGTGTTGTGCAGTCAGGAAGCTGTTTTTGAGTGTTCATCACTAGACATGTATACCTCGACGTAATTTGACAGGAACAGGTTCAACTAACTTACCGACACACAACTTTGTTGTGCATGTTTTATTGTGTGTGCTCATTGACTTCTGCAAGGTAAACACATATAGTGTAGAATGTTTCTGCAGAAAAACCTTATTTGAAAAACCACACCATGTTGTCTTTCAGTTTGAAGCAGATAGTCCCTTGCCGGAAGTATGTTTGAAGTACTCAGCCAGGTGTCCCTGTCAACCAGCAAAACCAGTCCAAAATGTTCAAGATTCCTTCATGTCACATTGTATGCATTGTGTCCATGCCAGAGCAGAACTGCTAACCATTGTATTGATCTGTTTATTTGTGGACATAGTTAATCTGACCCATCCCAATCAATTTAATGCTGTTCTGCATTAACCCTTGGGCTGTTGAAAGCAGCAAAGGCAGCTTTTGTGGTGATGGAATGGCCTCAGGAGAAGTCCGATATTTTGCAGGTATTTGTCTTGTTTTAACTCTATAAGTGCCAAATTTTGGACCGAGTCAACAGCTTTTCTCTGAGAAAAACTGTTGACTCTGGATATTTTCTCTGGAACTATAGGCAAACTGGTACTTGAATGAAAGGTCTTTTGACGAGGAATACAAATCTGAGATCCTATTGAGAATTCAGACCAGTTTTGACTTAATTAGTAGATCGACTTTAGACGTGATTGGCACTAAAAGAGTTAATTATGAATAACGAGACCTTACTGTGAGCACAATGTGCAAGTAAATCTTGCTTTACTAATCAATTATTAGCAAAATCAATCAGCATGATCGCCCACTGAGTAGAGTTTTTTACCTGCTGTAAGCAGTTTCTTGATCACATTGTAATTTGCTCACAGCTCCTTCTTGATTAACGGTTTGTTGTGTCGACAGTCATTCTGTGTGCTGGGTCGCCGTGTACAGGGATGCGGGTCATTACCACTGTGAGGGAAACCAGTTGTACCTGGATGCAATTTGCCAACTGAGCTAGAAAAATGAATGTTTTGTATGTGGTTCAAACCATGCAAATATATATTGATAATATAACCTGATGTATGTGGCAAACCTTTTACAAAATTCTTAATTAAACATCTGAGGATTCTAGACGTGCATACTGTTAAGAGATTTATTGCTAAGAAATTTTGAAATGGTGACATTCAAAAAGATATATTGCAAAGGTGACTCTGTAGATTAATGTAACTCTTTGTATCATTAAATTTTCTGTAATGCCTCAAAAAAAAAAAAAAGGTAGCTCCTTAAAGGTCCTTTCTCCACAACTTTTGAAAGGTCCTTGTGGAGAAAGTATTTGTCCAAGTTGTGTATCAATTTTATTCAAGTTCTTTGCCATAGACCTGGCGATTATGGTGATGAATGGGTTTTTTGTGATGTTTGGTGATCATAAAAACCATGATAACACCATGTGTAATCTTTGGAAACTACATGTAGTTTCCATGAGTACCACACAACTGTTGTTCATAAAGACTGTCTTTTTCTGATTTGTGACACAGCAGATAAAAGAGGTCAGTCTTTTTGTATGTGACACAGCAAACAAAGGGAGTCAGTCTTTTTTTGACTCTGTGACACAAGCAGACAAAAGAGTGCACTCTTTTCTGACTCGGTGACACAAGCAGACACAAAAGACACTCTTTTGTGACTGTGACACAAGCAGACAAAAGAAGCCACTCTTTTCTGAATCTGTGACACAAGCAGACACAAGAAAGCAGACTTGTACTTTCTGCCTCTGTGACACAAGCAGACAAAAGAAGTTAGGTCTTTGTCTGACTGTATGGCATTATCAGACAAAAGTGCTCCATGTGGTCAAAGGCTTATACAAAGAGCATTTTATTTTGGACTCGTCCATCGCTCATACAACATGCACACGTAGAGATTTCCAAGATGGAGGGTTGTCATATGAAGAGACACATTTAGATTTCTACTGCACTCTTAGAAAAAAAGGCTTGTAGAACTCATTCCACCCTAATGACCCTTACTCCCGCTAGTATCTACGTGTCGTCTGCTAATTGTATTTTACTCATTCAGGGATTATTTTTCAAACTTTGGATGAAACTTGCATGGGAGAGAGATCCAAATTATATGCCCATAGTCAACAGCTTTCCTTGGCATACTCTTGGTGCAATGCACCCACAGCATGCCAAGGAAAGCTGTTGACTCGGTCTTCTATCAGGGTGGAATGAGATAAGTAGCATTTTATTTTGGACTCGTCCATTGCGCATATAATATGCACCCGTAGAGAATTCCAAGACGGTGGGCTGTCATATGAAGAGACACATTTAGATTTCTACTGCACTCTCGGAAAACCTTTGGGAGGATCAACAGGATGGACTGTGCCAGTCTGTATTAAGATGGACTCAAATCGTCCTGCTTTAATGTTATTGTGAGAGAGCCAGGTGTGGTGTATGTACATATGATAGGCATTTTGTGAAAGGGGTAATGTTCAGTTTGCATTTTAGCAGTACCGATTTGGAATATAATTTGATACGCATAAGTCTTACACTTTCTTGGAAGGATAGAACACTTATTTAGTGTAACCATCTGTCTTTTAGGGTGAAGTGCATGGGCTGTGACACAGGGGGAGCTTTCTATAGGAGGATGTAGATATTTTGCATATGCTAGACTGCCATCTGGTGGTCAAGCATTGGCACCGACACCTAACTTACAATCAGTAGTCAAAAGACAGCTGAGTGTGAAGTGAAATATTTACATTTTATTTGTGCATAGATTTAAAGAATTAACTGTTATGAAGTTCACTCACATGTCAAAAACACCGCTCATCTACAACAAAAAATCAAATCTGGTGCTGAACATTATTGCTATTATCGAAAAGTCATGAATAATCCCATACACCAACCTTTAGAATTCAAGAAAAAAATGACTGCAAGGATAGGAAAGAATATATAAAAATTAGAAAATTGGGTAAAATTATTACGCTCAAAGCAATGAGCTGAAAGGAACATAGTGACATTTACCATCAGTCTTCTACAGAGAATTCTTTTTCTTTTAGTCAAGACACTAAAGAGTCAAGATGAAAGCTATTATTGTACAAAGGAGGACTTGCAGGCACATATTATTGCATTTACTTAGCCGCCAGTTTTAAAGATAATATTGTTAACCTCTCTCTTACCATGGCTACATGCATGTAATACATTGATAATCTTGTGTGCTGACAAGAAATCTATTTTAAAAAAAAAAAGAAATTGATTTGGGGTAAACATCTGAATAAAGATAGCAGTGAGAGGACCATGATGTGAGATGATCTGATTTGAACAATGGAGAATCAGAAATCAGGTTTTCTGGTCTATTTGGTAAACTGGAAATTAGATCGATTTTGTCTTCCAATTTTTGGTTTTCTTGCGGTGTTTTGTTGGCTTTTCCTGTTTGCCATAAGCTTGTAGGTTTTGCTACCACTGCAGAGGTTAACTCGTGGATCTTTTTGCCCGCAATGTCAGTGAAAGCTTTTTGCTTTGTTTAGGTAGTGTTGATGGCATTAACCATGTATCAAATAGGGCTTCAATGGGAAGGACAGAACACAATCTCTCTCTCTCTCTCTCTCTCTCTCTCTCTCTCTCTCTCTCTCTCTCTCTCTCTCTCTCTCTCTCTCTCTCTCTCTCTCTCTCTCTCTCTCTCTCTCTCTCTCTCTCTCTCTCTCTCTCTCTCTCTCTCTCTCTCTCTCTCTCTCTCTCTCTCTCTCTCTCTCTCTCTCTCTCTCTCTCTCTCTCTCTCTCTCTCTCTCTTCAAGCACACCCCACCATTCCCCCTGTTATAACCACCTGTTAGTAGTCCCAATTTTGTTTTATTTCATATTTTGCTGGGACCACTTCCCTATTAAGACTTATGTTTGTCAGTTTAATAGAGATTTTAATGTTCTGGTTGTTCCTTATCTTTTTTCTTATAAAAAAAAAAGATCAGAATTGGAATTTCATAAGGTAAAAAAATCTGAAATCATAAAAAGGCCTTAATTGGATCATCATTTGTCATATATCCTAATAACCCATTTTACTTACACTTTCTTTTTTGTCATAGAGGATATATGTATGTATGTGTATGTATGTATGTATGTATGTATGTATGTATGTATGTATGTATGTATGAATGTATGTATAAAGCTGAATTTTTGAGGAGGAAAGAGTTAAATTTGAGGAGGGCTTGCTTACAAAAGCCACAAGGATGGATCCACCTTAATTCAGTTGGAGGGCTAGGATAGGAGACCACACTGCCC